>CM022951.1:6207879-6691092 GCA_012931725.1 Litsea cubeba
CATATGTGGGCTTCGCCATCATCCATGCAGATGAGAACAGAGGATGCTATTGATTCGCTTGGCTTGGCTATAACCTCAGGTTTTTAGAGGACAAAGACCAAAAGGAGGTCCTATGTCCAATAAAAAAGCCGAGTAGACGGCTGAAAAGCCATATCTAAGCCATTGGAGGCAGGAGGAGAAGGCAAGGACCTTGGGGGGGGTACCCCCAAGGGACTTTTGTCACCTTGTTGCGGTGGCCGGTGTAGAACTTCCGCAGAGTTTTCTCTCTTTTTTCCTTTCTCTGGATTTCTGTCTGTGTGCTTGTGCTTTTTTTCTCTGATGTTTCTGATTTTCTGTGTGTTGTTTCTTCTTGGAGAGCCTCCTATTTATAGGCTTTTAGGTAGCCTTTTAGGTGGGTTTATGGGCTTTTATTGTCATTAAGGCCGCATAATGGGAGGAGTTACAAATTGAATTGTTTATTTTGTAACTCTTTTTTCTTGGCTTCTGATTGGCCGGAGGAGATTGAGGGCATTTAATCGCCTTTAATCGCCATGATGGGAGGAGTGTCATGGGTTAAATGCCATGAATCTCTTGACTTGTAACTCCGAATGCTTGCTTCTGATTGGGCCTTCCAAAGAAATGGATTAATGACTGTAATAAAGTTAGTCAATTAATCGCATTAAGTGGTCGCCGAGCAGCTGAAGAGTCGCGGGCCGTGCCACGTCTTTGGAATTCTTCTGTCGATGATCATCGATGGATCTTCATGTAGATCGACATCAGATGACCATGTAATTTCAGGTGTTTGTTGCCAACAGCGGGTCGGTGCCATCCTGTCCTGTCGATTTCTCGATCGGTCGGGTGGAAAGCACACTTTTTTTTGGTTGACCGGCGTGGCGATCAATACTGTCTTCGATACTTTTGATGATTACCCGTGTTTTGGACGGATGTCAGGGGACTTGGGTGTCTCAAAAGCATGAATTTTTGGAAAGTACCAGAGGCTGGGCACCTCGAATCGCGAAAAAAACGGCGAAAAACTGGGGTTTCCGGGGCTTTTCCCGGCGACCTCGGGGTCCAAGGTCGCCGGCGACCCTGGCCCAGGGTCACAGGGGCCTGCGACCTTGGGCCAGGGTCGCAGGGTCTGCGACCCTGGGGGTTTTCCCCCTTTCGTGTCCCGTTTTGCGTCCGTTTTTGCTTTTTTCTGATTCTTTTTTTCTTCTGTACTTTTCCTTGATATTTTCACCATTTATTGGCCTAATTTTCTTTGTAGGAAACCTGATGAGAATCCTGCATTTTATTTTGCAAAGTTTCCAATTCCCTGAGGAAAGCTGAAGACTTTGTCGCGCAGAGCTGCCGATTTTCCGTCAGAAGCTGAAACTGGGTCAAACGATGTCGGACTGACCTGAAATTTGGTTGTGAAGCCTCCTGAGCAATAAATAAGACCCAACCAATAGGCTTTTGTTTGAGTTTTGAAGCCGTTTGGGTCATATCACCTGTAGACTTGCTTTTTGTCGAGACGAAGATGTCGCGGTTTGATGTGCGGTCAACCGATGTCCGATTGACTTGAAATTTGACAGGGAACCTATTGGAGTTCATTTTAAGATGATCCATAGGCTCTGTCTTGGAAACCATGGTCCCGGAGAGCTTTTGTCGCCGAGAGCTCCTTTTCGGCTGTCGGAGAAGCGAAGTTAGGCCAAATGATTTTGAAATGGCCCGAAACTTCTTGTGTACTCCTCTTTTGGCTGTCTGGAAGAATCTTGCAGTTTTTGTTTGATTCTGACAAGATTTGATTTTTGGAAGCAGCATTGCCTATTTATGGCAGGTTGCGACTTCATGTAGCTCTTTGGATCTTGATGAGGCAAAGTAACATTTTTGGTGTCAACAAGCAGCAGAGCTGGATCGGATTGAGAGGGACTTGTTCCTGATATTTGGATAGGAAAATGAAGAGAAAGAGAGAGGTGGATGATATCACTGAACAAAGAAAAACCATTCTATCTCAGAAATCAATCCTAATATTCCATAAAAAAAAAACTTATCACAAAAACAAACTCTGAAACAAAGCAGAAGGAACGAAGGAAGGCAGTAAAATTGATTGTGATCAGTAAATGCAGGATAGCATTTGAATACCTACCTTCTGCTTCAAGGAGAAAAGATCCCACTCTGAAATCTAACCATCGGTGTTGGATGAGAATAGATGGCCAAATGGGTTAGATTTGGAGCAGGGCAATCTTCTCGAGAGGCAGCGAGCTGCGACGCGTCGACGCTGGTGGAGGAAATCAAAAGCACTAGAAAGATGGAGCCAGGATAGACGAGCCAGATCTCGAGGGGGCCATCTAATCGAGCGGCGACGAGCTGCGACGCGTCAACGCTGGTGGAGGGAATCAAATGCACCAGAACGAGATGAGCCCCAAACACTAATGCAATAGAGAAAGAGAGTCGTAGGGAGGTAATGCAGTTGACTTAAAGATGAAGAAAGAGAGAGATGCACTTGGAGCGGCCGCTGGAAATGGAAAGGGGATGGCAGAGCTTCAAACACGATTTAGAGAAAGAGGGGGAGCTGGAAATGGTTATGGGCGCGGGCGCGGGCGCGGGCGTGGGAAATGGAAAAGGATTTGTTTAGGGCAGAAAGGCTCCACTTATACAGTAAAGGAAAAAAAAGACTTTCCCGACGAAAGTAGAGCGCCAACAAAAGTTAAACAACAGAGTGAAATTATGAGGGTGAACTATGTCGGCGATCTAGGTATCTCGTCGGCAAGAAATCTAGTCTTTTTCGGCGATACTAATTTATCGCCGGCAAAACATTACCCTTTGCCGGCAAAACATTAGAGTTTCTCCAACGCTTTGAAACCATTGCTGAACAAGGTTACCACTTGCATTGCTAAAAGTGTAGCTACTACATTTAAAAAAACTTAAAAAAAAGATTTTTAATAAACATTAAGTTCGAAAAAATTATCAGCAATGCTTACAAGCGTCATTGATAATGTCCTGATTACATCCTACCAAAACTGAGTTGCTACGCTTTAAAGCGTTGCCAATAATGTGTATTAGCAGCTCTTTGAAAGCGTTGCAAATAAAAACGTCGCAAAAAGACTCATCTATTGTAGTGTGTACAAACCTTAGGTGAGAGAGAATAGGAGATTAAGTAGAGAGGATAGAGAAGGAAAGACATTTAAGATAGATTTTAGGGGGAGATTAGGTAGAAAAAGCTTGAGGTTGCATCACGTGTCGCTTTTCCACAAACTCAACTGTTGTCTTTGATTATATATCGTCCAACGCGAGCCTTTACTTCATAGTGAGAAAACCCAATTTAAGTTTAAAGTAAACACCGAGTACATAAAAAAATTCTATTTAAAATAATTATTTAAAAAATTCAGAATTAGTCATCATCTTTTGAAAAACCCCATATATCGTTATCCCTTCCGATTAATGGGGCATGGATATTGGATGGAGAGATAGGTTAGTTGAAAGTAAATTTAAATATAAATAAGAACAAATTGATTGTCAAATGCAATTGGGAGGCATTCTTATTTCATATACCATGAATGGATGTTAAATAAACTTTATAAGATTGAGAAAGAGAAAGCAAAATGGAGAGCAGAAAAAATGCAAAAATTTAAAAAGCAATATTTAATGATTAAGTAAATTGAATTAGTATATAGAATATTTCTATAAAAGAAAAATATTTACTAAACATAAGAAGATTCGTAATTACGTACAGACCATAAACTTACCGTATGTGTATATTTTTTTATGTCAACTGAAGTCTCAATTGCAATTCTCCTCTTGTTATTCTTGATAAGCAAACAACGAGTTGAATCATCAAACATATGAAACTGCACATTTTGAAAAATTAATAAGAGATAGCAAAATGATAAAATCTTAGGACAATTTAAAAAAAATATAAATGATGAAAAAAATTAAAAATGACAACTTATAAATAAATAAAAATGGAAAGTAATAAACTTCTCCAAATGATCCATTTAATAGATGAATTCAGTTTTTTTTGGATATTTATGCCAAACTAACCCAAAGACTATACAAAATGACTATCGAAGGAAAACTCAATTTAAATTGAAAGTAGACACCGAGCAAACGAAAAAGCTACATTTAATACACATAGTAGAAAAATCAAAATTGGTCACCATCTTTTAGAGAACCTCATATACATTTATGACTTCCCATTCATGGGGCGTTGATATTTGATAGAGAGAGAGGTTAGTTGAAAGTAAATTTAAATATAAATAGGAAGTAATTGTTGGTCAAATGCATATGGGAGGCATGAGTTTTTTTTATAAAGGCAAATATTATAAAAAAAATCTTATATATAGATCTAAATCAATCATCAAAAGCAAAACATCGAATCATGTTCGAGTCAAACTTACCATTTTCTTTATGGTATCAGTGACGATGATGCTAGATTTGTCTCTGCTATGTAACATATCATGGGATGCAGTCGGAGAGGAGGTTGATGTTGATGCTCCATCCTGCAATGGAATAACTAAAATTTCTACTTTCATATACCATGCATGACTGTTATATGAACCTTATAAAAATGAAAAAGAGAAAGCAAAATGGTGAGCAGAAATAAGAAATAAAATTATTTAAAAGCAAATATTTGAAAGATTTAGTAAATGGAATAAGTATATAAAAAAGCATATAAAAGAACTACAATACGAAGGGCCAATGCATTAAAATAAAACAGGAATAATGTTTATAAGTCTCCATCATTCAACTAGATAGTTTTGTAGTTTAATGTATTGAAACTTGGACTGGCAGACTGGTTGTATCATTTAATCCTGTAGGTTTTAATTTTGTAAAAAAAAATCTCTTCCAAGGACTTGACTAGGTCATAGTTAGAGCTAAGAGTGTAGCTGCCACTGCAAGTGCATGCAACCAAAATTTTTTTTTTCACCGGTAACCAACCATATTGTTGGACAATGTCTAATTGGAACGCATGACCTTCATATCCAAACTGACCACTTGACATTATAGGGTATTTCTGCCAAACTAACCTAAAGACTATACAAAATGACTAACTTTATTCCTATGACCCACCAACCTAACCTGAACTTCCATGTTACATCCACTTCATTATTATGACCCACCAATTTAACCTAAACTTCCATGTTACATCGATAATATTAGTGTTTACATTTTCAATCCTATTAATAAATTGGCAAGCATTAGGTCATTAAAGTGATTTGGAAAGTGGTTTCAAATCAAACTTGTGTAGATGGAGAGACTTTTATTGCATCAATTGGAAAGAAGATAAAACGTGTGTAGATGAAGAGATTTTAGGGAGAAGGAGAGATTTTAGTGATTGCATTGCATAGGGACTTAAAGGGAAATAAAAAGAGAGAAGGGCAATTCCGGAATGTAGTATGGCAAAAAGTATATTAAAATATAAATAGAAAGTAATTGTTGGTCAAATGCATATGGGAGGCATGATTTTTTTTATAAAGGCAAATATTTTTAAAGAATCTTATATATATAAATCTAAATCAATCGTCAAAAGAAACAAATCAAATCATGTTCGAGTCAAACTTACCGTGTTATTTATCCACAATTCTTCTTCCTTCATTAAAATATTCTCTACTCTATTAATTTAAAGACATAAAAAAGTTCTTTATGGGGTCCACCTCTATCAATTACATGCCATAAAAATTGTCATGTGGGAATTGGCTTTTACTTACTACCCACTTAGTGTTGATTATATGAGGCCTAAATTTTAAATTCGCACTCAGTGGGCCCACTAATGTTATTCTCTATTAGTTTCAAGTCTCAATTTTTTTTTAACCGGGTCCATAAGAGGATGGGAGGTTTAATATAATACTGAGTAATTAGAGGATCTAGAGTTATCCAATTTAGTTTGGATTTGAAATTGAATTTCAAGTTTATAATTTAGCTAGAGAAAAATTAGGAAATTGGATATTAAATTCAGCTCAGCAATCATTCGATTATTTTCATAATAGTAATCGTTAAACTTTGTAGCTCTATAATCAATGGGTACGTAGGATGATTTGATTAAAGATGTTATGGCAAGTTGAGTGAAAATAACCCATCAAAATAAAAGCACCCGATCACCAAAAGTCAACATAAAACTTAGACTCCTTGAAAATTATCAAAAAATAATAATAATAATAGAACTACATGAAAAAATAAAGAATATTAATAAAAAAGGAATGACTGTAAAAAAACCAGAAAAAAAAAACATAAATCTAAATAAACCGGCCTCGTCATCAAAATATAATAATAATAAAATAGAACTACATAACAAAAATAAATAATATTAATAAAAAAGAAATGAATGTAAAAAAAACATAAAAAAAGACATATATAAATCTAAATAAACCGACTTCTTCATCAAAATATAATAATATAAATAAAACTACATGATAAAAAAATAATATTAATAAAAAAGGAGTGAAAGTAAAAAATAAACAGAAAAAAAATATAAATCTAAATAAATCAGCATCGTCATCAAAATATAATAAAAAAGAAATAAAGCCACCATAAATTTAAATAAACCACCATCGTTTCTCCCGCATCAATGGTGTCAGTCTAACATCATATGTTATTTTTATCTGGGTCGGATGGTTGTTATGCATGCCATAGAATGTGGGATAGGGATTGGTATTTGAAAATTGAAATGGGTCGGGTTACTCACGCATCAATGGTGGAGGGTCTAGCATCATGTTATTTTGATCTAGGTCGGATGGTTGTTATGCATGCCATAGAATGTGGGGGTAGGGGTTGGTATTTGAAACTTGAAATGGGCCAGGTTACTCACGAATCAAAATTGAAATATCCAATGTGTGTTAGCTCATTTAGGGATCTCATGGAGAGATTTTAGGCCTTTGAGTGGAAGATGATTTTAGGCCTTTAGGGATCTCATGGAAGATGCTTTAGATTTTCTTGATCCAACTATTATTAATAGTATCTTCCATACAAAAGATGGGTCTTATAATAGGATTTGGTTGCATACGATTATTATGTGCTTGAAATTTGTATGGATTGCTTTCTGTCAAATGATTAGTTTGAATAATGGGTCCAAATCAGATTTTTTTTTTCTGAATCAAAAGCATTGTTATCAATTCCAATCTCATCTACTCAGGCAATCATTACCTCATCTATCCTTTTATATACATCATATATGGTGGCTGGCCATCTTCAATTACATGGTGGGTCCACTATCGCCACATTTATATGGCGTACGAATATTGTGGGGCCTGAAATTTGTTTGGATTGGCCATGAACCCATCCAATGGATGGGATTTGTCTTGTTGATTGTACATTGCTTTTATTATTTGGTTCCATTGTCAAATGATCCTTTTGATCCATTTCAATAGTGGTTTCAAATCAAATGTGTGTAGATGGAGATGACTTTTATTGCATCACCAAACGTGTGTAGATGGAGAGACTTTTATTGCATCACCGAAATAATTGGAAAGAAGATAAACTGTGTGTAGATGGAGAGATTTTAGGGAGAATGAGAAATTTTAGTGATTACATTGCAAAGGGATTTAAAGGGGAATAAAAGGAGAGAAGGGCAATTTCGAAATCAAGCGGTGCAAAAAGCTTGAGGACCTTTATTAGAATCTTGAGGACCTTTATTAGAATCAAGCGGTGCAAATAAGTCTAAAAGAAAGAAATTTATTATCTTTGAATATTAGAATCTTTTAACATGTAATGAAAATAAATATAAAATAAAACGTAAACTTACATAACATAACGACCTTCTTAAATTTATGAATGTGTGTCTATATAGGGGTAGCTCTCCTAAACTAAAGCTTAGGTTAAGGTAAGCTTAAGTTTGTGGTGGGGCCCACCTGGCGACCCACATGGGGGTGGTGATGGGCAGATTTCAAAGACTCCATGTGACCCTTCTCTTTGCAAAAAATTAGTCTCAACCGTGGTTTCTACCATCTCCATCTAGCACCCAAAGTTTAATAGTCAACAATCCATTAGGATCGGTAGTAGACATGTATAATTTAGGGAGGTCGTGTGTTTGGTCCATTTGGATGGACCAAGGGTGAGCCCCACAAGCGTAAACTTACAGAATTAAATGGAGACCTTAACACCAAGAAGTAAAAACTATACTCCAAGATCAAAGCGTGAAGGTGCTCCCGAGGCTAATAGACAATCTTGGTGATGAAGGATAAAGAAGATGTTGAGTAGTCTTTTAGTCAGCGCCAGGAAGACCCACTTTGCGTTACTTTGGGAAAGTTGCGTTAATAAGAAAATTGGTTACAGGAACCTTACCACAATAGAATGAGAGATTTAAGGAAGTATTAGAATAGGGAGAAAAATTTTAGGGGATGCAAGCCGTGTGGAATGGATCTCTTTTCTCTTAATGAAGAGAGAGATTTTAGGCTAAGAAAAACCTTACCACATTAGAAAGAAAGATTTTAGAAAGTATTAGAATAGGGAGAGAGATTTTAGGGGATGCAAACTGTGTGGAATGGATCTCTTAATGAAGAGAGAGAGAGATTTTAGGCTTTGATGAAGGGAGAGATTTTAGGAGATTGAGAGAGGCACCAAGTAAGACCCCACTTGAAAGGCAAAGGCTCCCTCACTATTTTCTAAGTGATTTTCCTGAAAGGAGAATAATTGGGTGCTGAGGTGGCACCCCTCAGAGCCCACCTCTCCCTTTGCTTTAATATATACTAGCAAAACCCCGTGGATAACAACGAAACCACCAAATGCACATACTGAGACTGATATGAATTATTTTAATAAATTTATTAATTAGTAAACTTGTGAGTCCTTTTTTTTGTTGCTAATTTGATCTTTATGTTTTTTTCCAAATGTTTTATTCTTTAGGTGAGGCATGAATTGATTAAGAAGATCAAATGATTATAGACCTAACAAATTAACCTGATATATTTAAGTGGGACCAAGATGAATGGGGTCCATCATCTCTATTATAACCATTCATAAATCATATGATGCGGGCTGAGACCCATTAATTGATCGATAAATATCAAATGATCATAGACCTCTCAAATTGACCAAACCTAATTACCTATTTAAGTGGAACCCCCAAGATGAATGGGGTCCACCATCTATATTCTAACCGCCCATAAAACCATATTATGCGGGATGAGACCCATGAATTGATTAAGAAAGATCAAAGGATCAAATGATCGCAGACCTAACAAATTGACCAAATATATTTAAGTGAGACCCAGATGAATGAGGTCCACCATCTTTATTCTAACCGTCCATAAAATCAAATGATGCAGGCCGGGACCCATTAATTGATTGATAAAGATCAAATTATGAAATGATCATAGACCTCTCAAATTGACCAAACCTGACCTATTTAAGTGGGACCCCCAAGATGAATGGGGTCCACCATCTAAATTCTAACCGTCCATGAAATAATCTGATGCGGGCTGGGACCCGTAAATTGCTTGATAATGATCAAAGTATTAAATGATCATAGACCTCAGAAATTGAGCAAACCTAACCTATTTAAGTGGAACCCCCTAGATGAATGGGGTCCACCATCTTTATTCTAACCGTCCATAAAACCATATTATGCGGGATGGGACCCATGAATTGATTTAAAAAGATCAAAGGATCAAATGATCGTAGACCTAACAAATTGATCAAATATGTTTAAGTGAGACCCAGATGAATGGTGTCCACCATCTCTATTCTAACCGTCCATAAAATCATATGATGCGGGCCAGGACCCATGAATTGATTGATAAAGTTCAAATGATCATAGACCTTATAAATTGACCAAACCTAATTTATATAAGTGGGACCCCAAAGATGAATGGAGTCCACCATCTATATTCTAGCCGTTCATAAAACCATATGATGCAGGCTGGGACCCATGAATTGCTTGATAAAGGTCAAAGGATCAAATGATCATAGACCTCACAAATTGACCAAACTAAACCTATTTAAGTGAAACCCCCCAAATGAATGGGGTCCACCATCTCTATTTTAACCATCTCTATTCTAACCGTCCATAAAATCATATTATGCGGGATGGGACCCATGAATTGATTAAGAAATATCAAAAGATCAAATGATCATAGACCTAACAAATTGACCAAATATTTTTAAGTGGGACCCAGATGAATGGTGTTTAACATCTTTATTCTAACCGTCCATAAAATCAAATGATGCGGGCCGAGACCCATGAATTGATTGATATAAATTTAGCACATCTGGTGTGTTGGCTTATTTAGGGATCTCATGGAGAGATTTTAAGCTTTTGAGTGGAAGATGATTCTTGATGGAGAGATTTTAGGTATTTTGAGTGTGTAATAGATATAGAGATTTTAGGGATAAGGGCAACTCCGGAAATGACATTGCAAAAAATTTGAGGTTGCGCCACGTGTCTTTATGTGAGGAAGTGTATACATCCCTTTAGTAATATAGACTAGCAAAACCCCGTGGATAACCACGAAACCACCAAATGCACAGAATGATATGAATTATTTTTAATAAATTTATTAATTAGTAAACTTGTGAGTCCTTTTTTTTGTTGCTAATTTGATCTTTATGTTTTTTTTCCAAATGTTTTATTCTTTAAGTGAGGCAAGAATTGATTAAGAAAGATCAAATGATCATAGACCTAACAAATTGACCTAATATATTTAAGTGAGACTAAGATGAATGGGGTCCATCATCTCTATTATAACCGATCATAAAATCATATGATGCGGGCTGGGACCCATTAACTGATTGATAAAGATCAAATGATCATAGACCTCTCAAATTGACCAAACCTAACCTATTTAAGTGGGACCCCCAAGATGAATGGGTTCCACCATCTATATTCTAACCGTCCATAAGACCATATTATGCGGGATGAGACCCATGAATTGATTTAAAATGACCAAAGGATCAAATGATCGTAGACTTAACAAATTGACCTAATATATTTAAGTGGGAGCCAGATGAATGGGGTCCACCATCTGTATTCTAACCATCCATAGAATCAAATGATGCGGGCCGGGACCCATTAATTGATTGATAAAGATCAAATGATCAAATGATCATAGACCTCTCAAATTGACCAAACCTAGCCTATTTAAGTGGGACCCCCAAGATGAATGGGGTCCACCATCTATATTCTAACTGTCCATAAAACCGTATGATGCGGGCTAGGACCCATGAATTGCTTGATAAAGATCAAATGATCAAATGTTCATAGACCTCACAAATTGACCAAACCTAACCTATTTAAGTGGAACCCCCCAGATGATTGGGGTCCACCATCTCTATTCTAACCGTCCATAAAACCATATTATGCGTGATGAGACCATGAATTGATTAAGAAAGATCAAAGGATCAAATGATCGTAGACCTAAAAAATTGACCATATATTTTTAAGCGGGACCCAGATGAACGGGGTCCACCATCTTTATTCTAACCGTCCATAAAATCAAATGATGCGGGCCGGGACCCATGAATTGATTGATAAATATCAAATGATCAAATGATCATAGACCTCTCAAATTGACCAAACCTAACCTATTTAAGTGGGACCCCCAAGATGAATGGGTCCACCATCTATATTCTAACCATCCATTAAACAATATGATGCGGGATGGACCCATGAATTGCTTGATAAAGATCAAATGATCATAGGCCTCACAAATTGACCAAACCTAATCTATTTAAGTGGAACCCCCTAGATGAATGGGGTCCACCATCTCTATTCGAACCGTCCATAAAACCATATTATGCTGGATGGGACCCATGAATTGATATAAAAATATCAAAGGATCAAATGATCGTAGACCTAACAAATTGACCAAATATTTTTAAGTGGGACCTAGATGAATGGGGTCCGCCATCTTTATTCTAACCGTCCATAAAATCAAATGATGCGGGCCGGGACCCATGAATTGATTGATAAAGATCAAATGATCAAATGATCATAGACCTCTCAAATTGACCAAACATAACCTATTTAAGTGGGACCCCCAAGATGAATGGGGTCCACCATCTATATTCTAACCGTCCATGAAATAATCTGATGCGGGTTGGGACCCATGAATTGCTTGATAAAGATCAAAGGATTAAATGATCATAGACCTCACAAATTGACCCAACATAACCTATTTAAGTGGAACCCCCCCAGGTGAATGGGGTCCACCATCTTTATTATAACAATCCATTAAACCATATTATGCAAGATGGGACCTATGAATTTATTTAAAAAGATCAAAGGATCAAATGATCGTAGACCTAACAAATTGATCAAATATGTTTAAGTGAGACCCAGATGAATGGGGTCCACCATCTTTATTCTAACCGTCCATAAAATCATATGATGCGGGCCGGGACCCATGAATTGATTGATAAAGATCAAATGATCATAGACCTCATAAATTGACCAAACCTAATTTATTTAAGTGGGACCCCAAAGATGAATGGAGTCCACCATCTATATTCTAACCATTCATAAAACCATATGATGCGGGTTGGGACCAATGAATTGCTTGATAAAGGTCAAATGATCATAGGCCTCACAAATTAACCAAACATAACCTATTTAAGTGGAACCCCCCAAATGAATGGGGTCCACCATTTCTATTCTAACCGTCCATAAAATCATATTATGCGAGATGGGACCCATGAATTGATTAAGAAAGATCAAAGGATCAAATGATCATAGACCTAACAAATTGACTGAATATTTTTAAGTGGGACCCAGATGAATGGGGTCCACCATCTTTACTCTAACCGTCCATAAAATCAAATGATGCGGGCCGGGACCCATGAATTGATTGATATAAATTTAGCCCATCTGGTGTGTTGGCTTATTTACGGATCTCATGGAGAGATTTTAGGCTTTTGAGTGGAAGATGATTCTTCATGGAGATATTTTAGGTCTTTTGAGTGTGTAATAGATATAGAGATTTTTGGGATAAGGGTACTCCGAAAATGGCATTGCAAAAAGCTTGAGGTTGCGCCAGGTGTCTTTATGTAAGGAAGAGTACATCCTTTTAGTAATATAGATATAATATAATATCTCATGACATCCATGAGTTGTCAAGGAATGACTAAAAGGTTCAGTACTGACAGGAGGTCATATGCTTCTAAATGGAACTTAACTTAGAACAAGGACTCCAGTATAAAGTGCAGTCCATGTACAGAGAACACTATGTAGGGGCCCAGTATATATATAGAATACTGAGCCCTGCTACATGGACTAACCCATGGAACAATCCATGGACTAACTCCATGAGTTAGTCCATGTAGACTTTTTGTAGAATACTAATGGATCTCAGTTTGAATCAGATCATGTTTGGGTAATATCCTCAGAGAGGAATCTTCTCTAGTTTTTTTTCGATTTGCAGGAAAATCCATGTTTGGGTGAAGAGAGGAAAAGTAAGAGAGGATTTTCCAAATCCTCTAAACCCATAAAAAAATCATCTCGTCCATTGATTCCCCCCCCCCCCCCCCCCCCCCGAATTGAATTTTTGAATCCTTAAAGAGGATAGTATGGTTCCAGGGGAATGAAGGAATCCTCTCTATTTACCAAGCATGCCCTTATAACATCCCTACTTTCTCTGGAGAGCTGTTTTATGTGCCACACATGACTTCCTTCGAGCTCAAATATTAATTTGTTTGGGCCCAGCTACCTGATGGGCGAACTTATTTAAAGAGTCTGCATCTTTTGTTGTTTTGACTCACCTAGAGAGATCTGAGTCAAAGGAGTGGAGCTTTGCTGTGAGGCCCATCGATTGAAAATCGGACTTGGTATAAACCTCTTTCCATTATATGTATATCCCCAAATTTTATTCTAATAGAAACTACTGTAAGATTGACCATTTGATTAAAGATTGTGTTAATCACATTTTAATCAAATGGTCTATCTTATGGCGGAAAAAACTACTATTGGGGTGAAATTTATGGACGTGCCATATTACAAGACGGTGTTTATTTTGAACACCTTATATTTTCGTAGGTGTGTACTTCCACTCTTTTAACTTAGGATTTCTCCAAGTCAAAGTGTGAGAGGAGCGGGGCCCTTATTCAAGTTGTCAATTTTACTAAGCTCAGATTAGGGGTGTACAAAACCCGTACCCAACCCGACCCAACCCGTCAACCAGACTCAACCCGTCAAAAACTGACCCCAACCCACTGCACAACAGGTCAGGTACAGGTCCAAATCTGTGACCCATTTCATAAACGGATCGGTCATGTATGGGGGCCCAATCCGACTCATATGTACCCGACCCAACCCATCATAATACAAAGATTACAAAACGTGAAAACCCCACATATAAATGCCTGGATCGATTATATCAAATTATCAGTAGGAGATCCATCTCTTTGATTTCTCTGAATCTTAAAACCCTAGCTGCCGTTGCCCATTGCCTCTGTCCACTTCGTCACTCCCCCACCAATCACCAGTGCACCAAGCAAGCTCGTATCAATGTCCACAAAATATGCTTTCGCGTTGGTGCAAGGTATGGCCTCAGTCCTTAGTCTCCTTCTTTGTTCTCTTGCTCTTTCTTCTCTCTTCTGTGTTTTTTTTTTTTAATGGGTTTGGGACTTGGGTAATGGAGGTCGGGATTGATGGAGATGATGGGTTCGGCCAGGCAGGGTTTTGCTTAGCGGATGATGGTGGACTAGTTGGTTTCGGGATCGATTAGAGTTGGGTAGGGCAGTAGGGGTTGGATCTGGTTTTTTTCTGGATTGGGGATGTGATGGATTGGGTTTCGGTTAAGGGAGTGGACGGGGACTTGGGGTTGCGTAGGGTACAAGAACTATGGGATTTGTCTCGATTGGCTAGGGAGGTCCTGATGTGGGATTTGTGGAAATCCGCCTGGGATTCGGATGGAATCGTGTGGGTGATGGGTATCTGTGGGTGATGCAGGGTTAGGTTATTTTTTATTTATTTTTATTTTTTATAGCTATTGCAGATTTGGAGAATAAGTTCCTTTAGCCCTCTTCATTGTTGATTTTTTTGGTTTTGTTGAGGCTGCGGTGGTCTTTGTGGATTAGGAGTTGCAATGCTTTGTTATGCAGGGGTGCCTCTTCAATCTAGTGAATGCATTTTTCAGAAATCAATTGGGTGTTTGGTTTTGTTTGGGCTGGGCTCAGTTTGGGTAGCTCTCTGTTGGGCCTGGAAAGTTACTCTCTTAGCTTCTTTGCAGCCTGGTTGGAAGTGCAGTGATTATGTTTAGCAGGGGTGGCTTTCTCTCTTCAGCTGCAGCTAGTTTAAGTTACACTTGCATTATTCTTTCTTATACAGGTACAACCCATTTAAACCCGACCCAACCCGACTAACCCGACCCGACCCGACCCGACCCAAACTAGTATAGGGTCAGTTAAGGGTTATAAATGTTTAACCCATACTAGTTTGGGTCGGATGAGGTATTTAGCCAAATCCGACCCAACCCGACCCATGTACACCCCTAGCTCAGATCGTTGACTGCCCTGTTTCCCGTGCCTTCCATGCTAGAGAAATTTCTTAGGTTTTTTTTTTTTTAAATGGACACATCAGAGTGTTGACTGTTGAGGGAACAAAATGGGCCAAGAGCCACCATCTTGGACCCTTAGAACACTTGCCTTGCACGCAGTTCACTTGCAAAATATCCTACCCATATCTCTTGCGACGCATCTCTGTAACACTTAGAAAGAAAGAAATGATATTCCACATAAATGGATTTCCCATGGGGAAAAGGTTCAACTCCGCTTTTCATACATTTGAAGAAAAAATTGACATATCTTACAATTTCTCTATGATGAATGCGTTTTCTTGAACAAACAACAAGTACGCAGCTAAATTAAAACTTCAATTCTGCTTCCTTTCAGAGAAAAGAAAAGAAAGAGAGAGATAGAGAGAGAGCCCACACATATGCATCCTCAATTGTCACCTGGAATAATTCAGGTCATCAAAATGCATGAAAGACCACATGTATCTGTAGGTGCAGAAAATAATGACCCACAATAAGGAGGTGCCTTAGAGGACTTATCCGATGATGATGATGAGTGGGAATGACTGGATGCCGTCCGAAAGCCTGAAAGAGAAGAGAAAACGATCAAAGGACCCTGGCCTGGGCGGCGCAAGGCTCTCCGATGCCAAAGTCAGTGTGGGAACTGGAACAATGGGAGGAGAGGGAGAAGAGAGACAGAGTAACGGCTCTGTGTATGAAAATGTGCGTACCTTTAATGGTGGTTTGAGTCTCTATTTATAGAGTTTGGGACGTGTCTCTTTGGGAGATGTCGTGGTGGGGTCTCATTAATCGACTGGGAAGCCATGACCAGCCCACGTTGTCATAAATGCGCGTCGGGTCAGCCCACGTAACATTTAATGTGCCAGATCGTGTTGAACGCCTTTGGCGATAGGGGATAGTGGGATCTGCCCTCGGGCCTTGCCCTGATGTGGCCTCAGCCACTGGATGTCGTGTCTGTCCCACTAGCTCGTGCCTTTATCCCTCCACGTGCCTGGTGACGTGGAGGATGAGAGGCGTGAGTGGAGACTCTTTCTGGTTTCGGCTTTCATCCCGGCTTCTTCAGCCGAGGTGGAGCTTTCTGCCGGGATGGTATCCGAGGTGGCTTAGCCGAGGTGGAGCTCCCTGCCGAGATGACGCCTGGGCGGGCCAGTTCGGCGCTAAAGGCCCGGAGCTGCATGACTTCGGCCGGACCTCCTGTCCTGGTAGCCGGGGTGAGCCTGGTGCCATGTAGATGGCACGCGGATGGCACGTGAGAGTGCTTAGTCTCATCTGATGGCTGTGATTAGCGTAATCCTGTGGTTCTGGAAATCTCCCCACACAGTATCCATTTTTCTACACCCAGTTCATTAGTCCCAAATGGCCAAAAGTTTACGAATTCTCAAGACCGCTATGGGACTCATTTTTCTCGATCCAAATTGTTGAATATCCATTTAATCAATCCAAAAATGCGGTCGTGCTAAGATATACCAACACAATAATCCGTGTTTAGTACGGGCATATTCACGAATAATTGAAAACTGTATTTAATAATTTATTAAAAAAATCAAACACTTTTCTCAATGTAAAAGTATGCCAAGTAAAAATGAATGGGATAGAGAAAGAAAATATATATGAAATTTGGAATAAAAAGTGAAAAGTGTAAAGAAGACATATTTAATTACATGGTGGAAGTGGAGGAGATGAGTGGTTACATGTTGGAAATGGGAGATATAACTCCAAGTCAAAATTATAACTCACAGTCAAAATTAAAGCCAAAGGTGAGTCAAAATTAAAGCCAAAACATTTGGCTTTAATATATTATAATGGGATAGAGAAAAAAAATGTACATGGAATTTGGAATAAAAATGAAGTTTTTGTAAGAAAGTGAAATGTGAAAAGAAGATATGGTTACATGGTGGAAATGGAGAAGATAAGTGGTTACATGTTGAAAATGGGGAGATATAACTCCAAGTCAAAATCATAACTTATGGTCAGGGCGACTGTACCATTAGGCCAACAAAGACATTGCTTTAGGCCAAAAAAAAATATGCAAAAAAAAAAAAAAAGGCCCCATAATAGTAGATGACATGTTTTAAAATTCTAAAAAGAAAATTTGTCAACTACCATCCGTTTTTTCTCTCCCCAAAATATAAGGCTCATAATGACTCTCTGTTGAGAAGATCCTACCAAGATTTTCACGTGGCTTTAAAGTGTGATTTATGGCCTATTATATTTCCAAATCTGCCCCTTATATTTCTATTGCTAGGAGTCCAATTGATTTTAGAAAATTCAATCATTAATTCAATCATGAACTTGGTTCACGAGCTTTTCTCATTATTTTTGTGTATCCTATGTCAATAGGGGCCTATTCCATGCTGTGGTTGTAATAGATTCATCGCTTGGGATTTCAGCCCTAATAATATATCTTAAAATCTAAGATAAACAATGGGCCCCGCCGGAATTTATTCACCTGCCCACCATGCATACGGGGCACACCTCTGAAGTCCATCTTGGATTTTTGTTTTAGAGGGAGGGGCATCCAAGATTTCCATGTGAGTTTTGGGGATGGGCCCAAAACTTTCATATGGGCTTTGGAGGTGGACTTAAGTTAGTTAGCTAAACTTTGAATATAAAAACTTAATTAGTAATTTTGCATCACAAAAAAAATAAATAAATAAATAAAATATTTATAATAATATTAAAACATAGAAAATGCCTCATTTAGGATTGTCGCTTTAGGCCTCGAATTGTCTCGAGCCGGCCCTGCTTCTGGTCAAAATTAAAGCAAAAACTCTTGGCTTTAATATAGTATAATAGGAACCCCTTTGCCAAGTGCTGACACTCACCAGCACTTGTGGGGCCCACTATGACCCCACCTAGGCATGGTACGAGAGGGATCAAAAGATCTCCCCCAACACGGCCCGTGTACATTAACAAAGGCTCTAATCATCACCGGCCTCACTTGATTAACGGACAAGAAGCTTTCACATTCCAAAATGAGTGTATACTCAATCCACAACGGTCTGGTTCATTCAGATGGATGCCAAACCTTTGGACCCACGACTAAGGGTGATGGTTTCCTATTTTATGATCCACTTGGATGGATCTAAATGTAGGCCCTACCGCATGTTGTAGAGTGGTGAGCGCAGGCAGGCTCACCCAAGACATAATTATCAATTTAATGGCGAACATCACCTTGATTGACGTGATACTTTAACAAGACTTCTAACAACTCGGGGGAGTATTACATCCAACCGTTTATCTAAGTAAAGTGGGCTCAACCAAGGAGTAATCTAGAGATATAATAAAAAATTATGGTGTAGTGGGATGCATAAAAAGGACCCATTACTCAAGCAAGAAAATTATAAATAGGTATGGTAGATTTCCATGTGATATGCTCATGTGCTGCAGTTGGATCAATTGGAACCCAACTTACTTCTAGGTAAAGCATCCTCCACGTGGATCCCCAAGTTTAAACCGTTAATCACCCAAGGTGTCATGTGATAGGCTCCACAGCCTCCACCCTTTTGCAACTTGGACTGCTAGTGTCAGTCTCCCACTAGCTCAGGTTTATGATGAGTCAACCTAAGCCGAAATGAAGTCCTGTTTTCTGATGGAGTCAGGTCCTCAAAAGTTACCCAGTCAGGGGCTTCTTTATCAATAATCTAAATGGAAAATAGTAAAACTCTTCCATTTTATATGAAAAAAAAAAAAAAAGGAGGAGAAAATAGAAAGTTTTGATTGGGATCCATCCTTCAAAACTTTCAAAGCTGCAAATCTAGTTCATTCCAACCACTAGGTAAAGAGAGATTAAAAGGTCTCCTCTTGAATTAGGTGTGGACCTCCCATGGCCACAATCTCTTGCTTGCAGCTGCATTTCTAAGGGCTTCAAAGTTGCAATTAAAGGATTGGAGCTTTGATATATATATATATATATATCCAACACATAATTCAAGCAAAAATATCCTTTCAATTCAATAAGAGTTGAGCCCACTATTGAAATGGATTGTTTTATGCATAAATTACATGAATAAAGATTGATGTCTTACATGTGTCGGGAGTTAAAATTGGCTGGATCCAATCTAAGATTGATGTCTTACATGTGTTGGGAGTTAGTATTGATGAGTGTGTCCCATTGAAGAGCCTCAAGAATTCCCATCAGTGGGAGATCCGGTTTCTTTATGATGGGTCTGGCATTGTCCTTCAGTTATAGCTAGCTTTGCCCTTTCACAGGGGGCCATGGGGCTGGCACGGTTTATGAGCTACATTTATCATCTTGTCCCACAAGCCAGTGCTGGTCACATGGGTAGGGTCGAACAGAGATCCAAATCCTATTATGGGAAGTGGGAACAGTCAACACACCCATTTGGAAAGGAAAGCCAAGAAAAGTGAGGAAATTGAATGGGGCTAGAAAGCGATTGCGGCACATGCCTTGTTGCAGCCAAACAGCCTTAGCCTTCATGTGATTTGCATAGACAAGTCGTTCTCTGAGAGCGGTGCAAGTTTTCATCGATACCTCCAAAACCCATGTATCAATATGACTGCAAAAAAATATACTTTGTCTTCTGCAACATCTGCCTTACAAAGCAGAGAATACACATGACATGTACTTTCACATGTAGAGGGACCCGTGAGATGTGGATAATTTGTTGCAAGTACCTGTACATCGGTACATGTATCATCTACATTTACTGTTTTACTTTTTGGTAAAACATACATCTACATGAACTGTTATAAATCAAACTAAACAACATTTTCTGCTCTTGAGATGATGTATGTAACGGGCACACCTATATAAAATTGCACTTTGAAGTATGGGTCAGTTTAACTTAACGTGTATATAGGCTGACAATCTGTATCTGACCCATTTTCAAACCAGCTTCATATAACTCCATCCGCATTCCATGCATGTCAAACCGACTTGTTCCTCATAATATGCATCCAAGTTTATAGAAGCTTGTCCCAACCCCAATCGATTTCAAGTATCAAGGCTATGGTTGAGTTTCGGTGGTTGGTCAAAACAGTTATCTAGTGCACCCAGTGTAGATCAATGTGGGTCAAACCGTTCAACAGGACCCTACCTAATTATCAGAAGCTTGACCCTAGCTGAATCGAGTTCAAGTATTCACAGGGGCAGACCTAGGCACATTAATGCGGGTGCAGTCACACTCATTAAACCAAGGTGTGCTTAAAAGAAATCCACAAAAAAATTATGGGTCTACCCTCAAAATATATATATAAAAATTCTCGTTTTGCCTCCAAAATCAAACTACCTGTTAAGGTTCGCATCCTTCAAACGAAGATCTTGAATTTGCCATTGAGTATTAAGGATATACTAGCACAAAAACCCAAGCTTAGCAGAGGTATATCAATAACATTTCAAATTGAATAACCATAAATTTATAAATTAAAATAAATACTTAAAATTTATTTTTGAAAGAAAACTAAAAAAAAGAAAATATTATAAAAGTAACTCTTTCTACAAATCTAAAAGAGGTAGAATAAAAGGGCAATGAAAGAAGTAGTTTAGGTCAGCAAGACAATATGAGAATACGGAGAAATAAAGTTATTTCATAAGAAAGGGAAACAAGAAAAGAGAGGAGATGTGAGTAGTTACATGCTAACGATCGAAGAAATAAATAGAAGTCACAAGGGATAATTAATTGGAGATGAAAGTTGCATAAAAAGTGGGATAAAAGTTAGAACTGCAATCGATCAAGATAAAAAAAAAAAAAAGGGCTGATTGTCTGTCAAAATTATAAAGTAGGGTCAAAATTCTATCTAAAACCCTTGATTTTAATATATTATAATTTGTGATTGGTTATAGGGAAAAAGGCCAAATACAAAAGCTCAAAAAATATTACAAGTACGAAATGTTAAGTTGCCATTCAATTTAAATGCGTTTAGATATACCGACAAGGGGAGCTCTATCCGCACCACAATTTTTGGTCTTCCCACCCCGAAAAAAAAAAACCCTTTCCTAAACTACCCTTCCTCCCTCCTACCTCTCTTCCCTTCCTCCTCCCCCCCCCCCCCCCCCCCCCCCCCCCCCCCCCCCCGTCGCCAACGGGAGAGAGCCCCTGCCGGCATCCGGCGGCGGAAGCCCCAGCCGACGCCGGCTGGCCTCCCTCCCCCTCTCCCTCTCCCTCTTTCTTCCTCTCTCCCTCTCCTCCCTCTCTCCCTCTTCTTTCCCTCTTCTCCCTCTCTCCCTCCCTCTCCTTCCCTCCCCCTCCCCTACTCTTCTTCTCCCTCCCCCTCCCCCTCCCCCTCCCCCTTCCAGTCGCCGGCGGGGAGGGGGAGGGGGAGGGGGAGGGAGAAGAAGAGTAGGGGAGGGGGAGGGAAGGAGAGGGAGGGAGAGAGGGAGAAGAGGGAAAGAAGAAAGAAGAGGGAGAGGGAGAAGAGGGAGAGAGGAAGAAAGAGGGAGAGGGGGAGGGAGGCCAGTCGGCGCCGGCTGCCGGCCGGGGTTCCCTCCCCGCCGGCGACCGGGGGGGAGGAAGGAGGGAGGAGGAGGAACGGTAGTTTAGGAAAAAAAAAAATTTGTCCTCTAGAGCGATGAGGAAAGAAAAATTCGTGGTGCCAACAGCACCACTCTACCGACAATTCTATATATCTTCATGTGTTTAAATGGGTTATGTGGGTTGGTCTTAATCCAACTCATTTAAATATGGGTCAAATTTGCTAGACTCATATATATTGCTGGTTGGAATATGCGGGTCGAATTTGGGTTGGGTTTTCAGTTAAGTCAGATTTTCTACCTTACTTTCAGGAGCTCATTGCACGTCTTAGATAATGACCAGCATCAAAGAGATTCTTCAAAATGCTCCCTTTCTTATGTATACTATCACCGTGAATGATAAGAAAGAAAGAACAGTTGTTTGTAAAGAAATGGGCTTGCAAATGTGCATACACGGACCACATATCCATTTGATTTATAAATTACCTCTTTTTTTAACATAATCATTAACCCATTGCCCAACAACTCAGCTCCAATCCAACCTGCATACATCTTATAAGGGTCGATCATGAGTCAGATAAATATGCACATGAATAAAATGGCTTAGGTTAAGAGTAGGGGCCTTGTTAGCACATGGGTGTGTGACCGCACCTGTAAGATTCGAAAAACTCCTTAGTATAGACCTTAGATAGACCTTCAAGTTGAGTTGGGCAGATAGAGTTAAATGGATTCATTCATATTAGATGTGGGATACATGGTTTGAGTTGGATTGATCTACATCAGGTGACGGGTGCTTAGTTGACCCATTTAAAAAGGAGAAAAATAAGATTCGATCAGCTCGTTATCCTAGTGCTAAGGAGTTGTTGCTGCGAGGTCCAGGCTTCCAATATGAACTCACATTTGGAATAAAAAACCAAAGAGAGTTTGGAATGCGGGGTTGAATTTCAACGTTTAATACAACCAAGGTTACCCTAATCCGTTCCTACCCCCACCTACATGGTGTGTCTGATTTTAATGATATAGACTGTAGAGTCCCCTCATCCACACTTCACATTGTGCTGCAGTCAACCCAAAAATAAAAGGGTGTCCAGTTCGAAAAGCTGACCCATGTGGGTTCATAACTGCCCTTTTGGGAATCCACAAAGCCACATACCTGCTCATATGGTGGGGCCCACTATTGGATGACCGCTCAATCTTGAAAGATTTAACTTCTACCCAATTAAGAATTATCCCAACCGTTTCATATCAAAACGTAATCCAACTTACTCTAATTACAATTATTTTGCAAGATTCATTGGCCCACTAAATTTCCCACCATCACATTGGGACCCACCTTTTAAGGCGCACGCGCTCTAGTGCGTGATCTTTTTATCGGCTAAAACCCTTCCAATGAAGGACATGCATCCTCGACTGAGCAACACGTGCAGAGCACTCACGCGGTTTTAACGGCCATTAAAACCTCTCCAAATGGGACCCACATCTCCGATGGCACATTAGTAATTAAACATCGGTCCTGTAAAGGTGAAATATATATAAAAAAAGACACTGACTACGGCTCTCATTAGTCTTCAGTAGTTCAACTAACGTCTCTCTTTCTCTGTTCTTCTTCTTCTTCTTCTTCTTCTTCTCTCTTTCTCTGCAACAGCTCAAAGGGGGTAAGAAAGGTGAAAACAAGGAGAAGAAGAGGGTAATGTCGACCAAATCTCCTATATTTCCGATGCCTGAGCCTCACCATTTCAGCGACTATGGCTTCGACCCTCAAATCGACTATTTCCAAGTACCCCATCTCTCCACTTCTCTGTTTCCTCTGTTTTTCTATATTTTTTTTTTTTGCACTTTCCCATTTTACCCCTTCTCTCTTTATAGCAGGTACTGGAAGAAGCGAGGAGGCACAAGAGAGAAACTCGATCCATCGACGCGATCCATTTCAAGCTGCAGAAGCCCAACTCCAAGGACGATCTGAAGAAGTTCAAGAAGCGGAGGTGGTGGAGAAACGCGCTCCTGTTCTGGAAATGGAAGTGGGTGGAGGAGGAGCGGCCGCGCCACCACTATCTTACGAAGCCTCGTGGGGCGGTTTCAGGCCCGGTGTACGGCGGGGTGCCGGAGAACGGCGGACGGAGCAGGCCGAGTTCCGGGCCGCTGGCGGGGACGATGAGTCCGAGTGGGAAAGGGGAGGTTGATGTTCCGTATTTTAGTCTGAGAGAGCTGAATCTGGAGCACCGGATGTCGACTTCTGCATTGCCCATTTACTTGGTTACTTAAGATGGATAGAAAGCTGTTTTTCTCATTCTACTTTTGTTTTACCTTTCCTTCTTTTGGGGATTGTGGGGGGTTTTTGGGGTCTTTTCTTCTGGGAGGGTGTAGTGGAAAAGGTGGAAAAAAAAAAAACTCCTTTTTGAAGTGGGTTTTGGTTGTTGGGATCTTTTAGCTTTGGGGTTCACATGAAAAACCTTGTAGTGGTGTTACTAAAATGAAATTTGGTTTGGGGACATGTTAAAAGTTTTATTATTATGCTAAGTGGAGATTAGTTTGTTTTTGAGCTTTAATTACTTTGATCTGAAATTTATTAGCAAGATTTTATAAGAAGGAAGCAAATGGATGGCTGAGATTGTGATAAAATACTACTTTGATCAGTGTCGATTAGAATCCGGGGGGCTGATTCTTCTTATCAGATGTTTGTTGAATTAAATATCACAACTGTCTGATTGAATGATATGAAATAGAGGTTTCTAGGTTTTCTTTGTCCTCACACCTGACGTCCACCTGACCTAGGTTTTGCAGGTAGGTAATGCAAGCAAGATATCTGGGATTTGGTGGGCCAGTAGATCTCAGAGAGCATCTTGCTGGCACATTTCCTTGTTTATCTTATCTTTTAAAGACCGCCTTTGAGATACTTCAAATCCTCTCTGGAAAAAAGGATGTTCACAATCTAAAAAAAAAGTGGCCCAACTTTTTAGTTCCTAAAAATGAGTCATATAATCAAAATCACAAAATGTTGGCCCATATTATAATTTTTTTATAACGTGATGTTTTAATTTTTTAATATAGGCATACATTGTAATTCGGTAAGGTAGATCGCGTGTCCACAATCACAAAAAAAAAGTTGTTATCATATTCTTAAAAGAGGGTCATATAGTTATAATTGTAAAAATTAGAGCCACATTGTAAATCTTATTAATCAAGGCTCATATTGTGAATCCTATGAGCGTGTGTTGTTCTCATTTATAAAGATGTGATGTTCTCATTTATAAAGATGGATATCTCGTAATCTTTAATGATGGGTCCCATGTTCACAATCAATAAAAAAGATGGCCCCACATTATCATTTTATAAAGGTGGGCCCGCATTGTAAATCCTATGAATGTACCCTTATATTTTAATTTCTAAAGGTGGGCACCACATTTTAATTTTTAAAGGTGGGTCATGCATTCGCAATCACAAAAACTGTGACTCTACTTTGTTATTCCTAAATATAGGTCACGTCATTACATTCATAAAATATGAACTCACACGGTAAATCATAAGAATTGAGCCCCATATTCTAATTTCTAAAGATCTGTAGGACACTGTAATTTTTAAAGGTGAGCCTCATATGTACATTCACAAAAAGGTGGCCCGCTTATAATTCCTATAAAGTTGGGCTCACATTTTATTTAAATCCTATGAATATGGGCTACATGTTCTAATTTTTAAAGGTAGGTATCAAGATGTAGTTTCTATAGGTAGGTCTCATGTATAACATTTATAGAGTGCCACAAATAATAAAAGGTGGGTCCGACATTGTAAATCATGATTCCCTTGCTTTCATTCCCCAAGTAAACCTTTTATTATGTAACTAAACAAGTTAAGTTACGCCAAGTACAATTTTGGCAAAACTGAAGGACAACCTAACTTTAGCTCAAAATTAGGAACAATAGGAGAACAATGCCAAACGGGCCCCATGTTTGCAGAAATTTTCTATGGGTGTAACCTGTAAAAGTTCAAAGTTGGGCTGATATGGGCTGGACCCACAAGGAAAAGGTTTGGAACTAATCGATTGGCAGGCTTGGGTCCAAACTCAAATTCAACATATAGACCGTGGAACATGGATTTGGGCCTGTGAGATGAGGCCTTTCGGCAGCCAAATCCGATCATGGTCATCATCATCCATCATCTAAAAAGAGAAGAAATAAAAGAAACCCTGCATGGTAATAATTAGAAAAATTGGGATTCAGTTTTTCAATGCTTGGAAATTATATGGGAAAAATAGAGTGATGTTTATTGAGTAGCAAATTAGAGTTTGAGGTGCTGATTCTAGTGGCCAAGTTCAGCCCAATAAGGGTTTTGAATCTCAGCTCGAGTTTGGGCTATGGCCATTGAACAAATGGGGGCAATTTGAATCCTTTGAAAGGCCCATCCGAATCCAAGGATCATTTACTGCTCTATTATTTCTCCTCTCTCCAAAGTATTGAAGATAGTTAGTACTCTATGGGTTGGATTAAGGCCTGATCACCTACCTGGACTCAATTTGGGCATGTAAGAATTGAAGGGTTTATGTTCGAGGGAGGGTTTACATGCATCCTACACCCTGGATCCGTCACTCCCCGGTAAATATATGTAGAGTTTTGCGCCCCATAAGCCAGAAAATGAATAAGCTTTTTTTAATTATTATTTTAGGAGGGTGTCTCAATGGTATTTGACCCAAAAGGACTAATCTGCTTAATGAGCAAAAAATCTGGATTTAAAAGTGAAAATTTCAAAATAGGAAAAACTTTTAACTCAATTTTGAAAAAAAAGTACATGAAGATTTGAATATTCCGAAAGAGTATAGAGGTTGTTATATTTCTTCCAATCAAGTCCTTACCGTACAAACAACTTGGAAAATAATAAGAATGCCCATATGGGATTTTTTAGAATTTCCCTTTAATGAATCATTTAAGAGGAACGATGAAGTCGATCCAACCCAAACAACCTAATGGGGCCACCTTCAGCTACCTTTATGGAAAGAAAGATTTATATGAATTCCAAATAACCCAAAAACTAGCTTCATTTGGTTGGTTATGATAATCAAAACCAAGTTGGAACTTGGGTCATATGAGAATCTAGAGGAGAAAAAAGCCCCATGACCAATTGTAGCATTCTTCTACGTGACTGGACAATCAAAACAAGGTATCCCACCATAATCATGAAAATCGGGCCGTCCCGTGCTGGGCCTAGCCATTCCGGGGCCGTGTTGGGCCATGCCCAGGCAGCTGGGGCTCAGCCCAGCACGGCCCAAGGCACAGATTTATCCGTGCCATGCTGGGTCGGGCTGCCCATGGGCCAGCCCACATGCCTCTTTTAATTTTTAAAAAAAATTATGTATTTTTTTATATAAATTAAAAGAGACTTATGGACTTTTAGGGGTTCTTAATTTGAAATGAAGTTAAAACTATTAAAATAAAAGTCAACGGCCCAGGCACGGTTTTTTCAGTACTGGGTTGTACCAGACCTGAGCATCTTGCCCGGATTTTCATCTCTATCCCACCATCAACATTTATCAGTGAGGGCTATAAAGTGATTTCTAGGATGGTCTTGTCACGAAAGATGGTTAAAAAAAGATAAAAATTTGGCATAAAGATGTTTTTGTTATTTTCAAAAAAATTTATGAAAAGGACTTAATTGAAAGAAATATGAAAAACTTTTATACATAGTTTTTAAACATTCAAATCCTCGAATACCTTTTTGTTTTTTTTTAAATGAGCCCAAAAGTTACGTAGCATTGTCAATTTTGTGGCATTAGAAGTTTGAGTTATTTCATATGGCTGATCTACCAAGTCTCTATTTCCAAAGTAAGATGCACTGCAGGTTTTATGTCTAGCTGACACCCGCAGATCAAAGAGGCTTTTGATCTTGGGATTTTCTGTATGTTGAAACATACTTTGAATTCATTTTCTTATCTGTGAATGGACAAATATCAGAATCTTTTCATATCTAATGGGGTCTATTGACCTTCCAAAACTGAACCGTGTGTGCTATATTTATAATGACACCTACAACAGCTAGGTAGCAGGTTATAGCCATTGCCCCGTGCGGGTGCAGGAATGGCTAAGTACTAAATCTTCCATTTAAAACCAGCAATGAATCCACAGATCAAGAAGAATGGATGCCCTAAAGATGCTACGACCAAAAATGACAGCACAAAATATCAAAACGCATGAGTCTGGATCCCTGTTTCAACCAAATAGGAGGACACTGTTTCGGCCTATACCACCCTCTCGCCACGTATGCAAAATGCATGCCATTTCAGCATTGTAACTCTCAGTTGCTTATTTGGAATGAGAAAAAGAAAAAAAAGCAGGAGTTTTTTGCAACTAAAGAAAAATTGGTAAAACTAAGGAGAAGATTGTCTTCTCCAAGAGAGCCTCCCAGAATCTTCTTCTCCAGCAACGGACGGCGAGTGTGGCGTCAGGTGGCTGCGCCCCCTTTCTTCTTCTCCGACACCAGCGAGGACTTGCAGCAAGTCCTAATTAGTAATTTTGCTGTGAACTATCTCATCAGTCTGTATGCATATTTTGGTAACTTTTTTGAACCAACCCTTGGGTCTGGACCAGGAAGCTGGTCTGCTCCAAAGACCAAACTTAAGATCCTCTTGGGGCCTTTTTTTTGGCTAGAAATGATCTTTTGGCGATTCTTCATTAGTATATTTTCCTCAAGCATCTAATGAGTCATGGGTAGGCAGAACCTGATTCTGAGACTCGTTGCCTCCTAGTTAGCGCCTTTGTCTTAGGTAAATCAGTTTCATAAGCAAAATGGTCAGTTCTACCATCACTGAGTCTCATTTCCACTATGAGATTGTATGTCCTCAATTTAGTGGATGATGTGAATAAATTGATTTATTTTAATAATTTCATACTTTATTCATGTGGTCAATGGTATTTTATTCTATGATTGCACATAACTAATACAAAATGATATGATGGTTCATGAGATGACCCGGAGCTCACAAGTATATTAAATGTAATCCGTGTGTGTATGAGATTCACATATAGGAGACATGGATCACAACTCTTATACTTGAAGTATTTTCACAACCAATGATGAGACTGAGCATCTCATCTGAAAATATTGTAGTACCACAGTCACTATGAGATTGTATGGTTTGCCTCAACCATCAGAGTGTAAGACTCTGGATCATGAGTAGCACTTTATATAAATACTGTCTATGAGTCTCTGACTAAGGAATACTCTCATAATTTTCAGGTAGTAGGCTCTTAATCCTAAAGAGATTAATGAACTCAAGTTTCTTCTATACATTTACCTTGACTTACCAATGAGTGAGGCCAATTGTAGGTCAACAATTCGGTATCTTGGGTACGTGGTAGTTGGGTTGTGGCAAGGCCAGCTGAACTATAAGGCAAAGAAAGCAATTGCTTTAGGCTCCAAAAAATAAGGCACAAAAAAGGCCCCATAATAGCAAATGACATCTTTTAAATTTTCAAAATAGAAAACTTGTTAACTGTCATCCCTTTTTTTTTCTCCCCAAAATATAAGGCCCCATAATAATTTGAGAAGATACAACCAAGATTTTCATGGGGCCTTTAAAGTGTCATTTATGCCCATTATATTTCCAAATCTGCCCCTTATATTTTTATGGCTAGGAGTCCAATTGATTTTAGCACACCATTATATTTTAGCAGTCCATGTGTATCAAATCTTAGCCATACATTTAGTCATGAACTTATTTCACAAGCGTTTCTCATTATTTTTGTGCATCCTATCTATTTCAATAGGGGTCTCATTCAGATTTGATCCATGATGTGGTTGTAAAAAATCTATAGCTTGGGGTTTCAACTCTAATAATAGATCTTAAAATTTAAGATAAACAATGGGCCCCCACCGAAATTTATTCACTTGCCCACAGTGTATATGAGTACTGTGTATCTGGAACATCCAATACGTGGGGCACACATCTGAAGTCCATCTTGGACGGTCCTGACTTATGGGCCGGGGGGGGGGGGGGGTGTGGGTTAGAGCCAAATAGGTAGTTGGATTTTGTAACCCAAAATTTCCATGTGAGTTTTGGGATGGGCCCAAAATTCTCATGTGGGTTTTGGAGGTGACTTAAGATAGGTTAGCAAAACTTAAATATAAAAAGTTAATTAGTAATTTCGCATCATAAAAAAGCAAGAATAATAAAACTTAAGTAAAATATTTATAATAATATTAAATATAGAAAATGCCTAATTTATGATCTTCGCTTTAGGCCTCGAATTATCTTGAGCTGGCCCTGGGTTGTGGGAACATATAACTCTCAAGAAGAAATCTATCATTTAAGAGAGAAATATCCCCTTGTGCCAATTAATGAAATTTATCATTGGTAAATGCGCACCCGTCTTGATTAAGAGTTAATCAGATGGTACTGACGATTACTGTAATTAATTGGGTCACATGGATAATAAGAGATAGATCCAATTTGGTTGGGCACTTCAATTCCAATAGATCCATGGATATGTTTGATAGAGGGACCTACTTACAGTAACTGGAAAGTTTAGGGCCTTCTTGTAAATATTCCTAAGACTATAGTGCAACTATATTTATTTAGTGGACTTATTTGCAACTAACTGTGGGTCCGAAGTTCACATGAGATGTGGGGTCCGGATGTTACAGTTGGAGACATATTTTTAAGGAATCCCTAATAGTCCCCATGTTAGCCTTAAAAGAGAAAGCTCTATTCCAATTGGGACTCCTAAGGAAAGGAGGAGTAGGACAAAGAGTAGATATAAAAGTGAGACTTGTAATTTTAGTCAGAGAGGAGGTTTTCCATAAACTATAAATAAGAGGCGAGGGCTAGAGATCTTTACACATTCTCACAAGCCTAAGTGTCTCTCTCTCTTTTTGTTTCTCCTCTGGTTACCTTCTTGAGTTCCTAGGGTTTCTTCTCCTTATAAGTCCTACCATTCTCTTTGGAAAGTTCTCTATAAGAGGGTTATAACGTGAAAGAACACAAGGCTAAGGAGATCTAATCTGCGAAAGCGTTTCGTAGAATTAAGAAATCAAGTTCTCGATTTGAGTATAAGCAAGCTCCTCAGGTATAGATCTACAACTAGTTTATTTAGTAGATCTTATTGTTTATTTTCTTTATCTGTCTTCTTTAGATAGACCTTCGATCTTAATGTATGAGATTAGGCTTTTAGATCCTGGGATTGGGTTTTTTGGCATTTTTGGTGTTTGACCCCTGCTTCAAATGGGTCGTAAGACTTGAAAACCCATCTAGAAGGCCCACCTACTTCCAACATCCACAACATTGAAGACTTCTTCAGTAAGAACATGGGATAAAGCTTATATATATCAAGATAGAGATGGGTTAGTTTACAGAATGTTAGTGCTTTCTTAGCAAATGAGCTTTTCTTAATCAGTTTCTTGACAGCAGGTTGTTGCAAAAATTGTAAATGATATAAACAAAATATAGTTTCCGATTTCCACAAGTTATTCCAAAGATCACCGGAGATTGAAATCAAAATCCATCACCTGAAGCTATTGGTTCTCAAATGAAATAAGAATAACAACAACAATAAAAAGTAAAAATACATTCCAGGTTTTACAAATTAACTTGCTTCCCTCCTTCCTAACTAATAAGTTTCTTCATTTGTTTTTGCTGTCTTGTTTCTTTGTGTAAGATTACTCTCCTTCCTAACTAATAAGTTTCTTCATTTGTTTTTGCTGTCTTATTTCTTTGAGTAAGATTACTGGTGATTATGAATGGTGATTCCCAAAATTACAGCATCTCCCAAAGGACCGATCACTGATCAGGGAATAACAAGCTTCTTCCCGGCATAAATCGATTCCCCAGTGAGACCATTCACCTCTTTGATTGCATCGATTGATACCTTTAAAAGAAATGCCCTCTGTCTGTGGCCGGAGAAGACGCAACAAACAGAGGATCCGGACTTTCTGCAAGTCCTCGCCGGTATCGGAGAAGAGGAGGGGGCACAGCAACTTGACTCTGCACTCGCCGTCCGACATCCGTTGTTGGAGCAATCTGATAAGATCATTGCTCTGTTGTAGTTGGAGAAGACATAGCAGACAAAGGGTCCAGACTTGGTACAAGTTCTCGCTAGTGTCGGAGAAGAGGAAGGGGGTGCAGCCACCTGACCCCACACTCGTCGTTCGTTCTTGGAGAGATCGGAGGAGGCTCTCTAGGAGAAGACAATCCTCTCCTTTGTTTTACCCACTTTTCTTTATTTGCAAAAAGATGCCCTCTTTTTTTCTATTTTTCATTCCTAATAAGCAATTGAGAGATATAATACTCATACTAGCACAATAACCCGTGCTCAGCACGGTTGTGTTCACCAATAACTGAAAAATATATTCTATGTTTCATTTAAAAAAATATATCACGTAAAATCATTTTCAAACATTTATAACATCAAATTGGTGTAGATAGAGCATAAGATTTTAAAAAGAGAATAAAAGAAAAAAAAAGATTATGAGAGTACATATTTTCTCAATCCAAGAGTTCTTAGGACATAAATGGGTTAGGATAAGTGTGTTAGAAATAATATTGCAGAAGAAGATTCGGAATAGAAATGGAGTTAGATAGAATGAAAAGTAGGAAGAAGATTTAAGTGGTTACAATTATAGGTGGCAGTGGGAGGAAAAAGTGAGTTGATTGTTAGAACATGGATTTAACTTCTGATCAAAATCAGAAGTTTTAGTCAAAATTAACTTCAAAACCCTTCGCTTTAACCTTCCGCTTTAATATAATATAATTGACGAATCAAAAGTCATAGCCATGAAAATTTGAAGATAGTATACACGTGCGATATTGTAGAAAACATAAGAAAAACATATCACCTAATTGAAGAACCAATTGAGATAACACTTGTAATTAAAAAAAAAAACATTCAAAGATCCCACTCGATCCAATACCTTCAACCCGGAAAAACAACTGCCACCCACTAAAAGAATAATATGGAGAAAAAATACAGACAACAATCACACTCTGCCGCTACGGCCACCACCATCATTTCTCGTCATCATCACAGCATGTACTGGTATGAAACAAATTAGTTTCCCATAGTGAACTCTAGTTGCTGCTATTCTCCACATTATGCACAGCAAGAAGACTTTTCAAGAGCCTTCCCATCTCCTGCTGCCTGGTCTGAGATTTTGATAGTGGCAGGCTGCAACCATGCAACAATGTGTTTCTCAATACTTGCATAAAAAGGATCATAGAGGCACAGTTGAAAAGATACAAGAGATTGAAAGCCTTCGCTAGGTATGGAGTATGGAGAGGCCTTACAATCTTTGCATGTGACCAGACTACTGATATTGATGGCCAATGAAAGAAAGTTGTGCTAGTGAAAGAATAAACCTTAAAGCCCGAGAAATGGGTGATTATATTGTTCTACCCTCGCAAGATTGAAAATTTCTAATCACGGTATAATATTTACATTTTTTCAAGAAAATAACTACCGAACTGTAAGCTACCAATGCTACAGCTTAAACATTTTTCTATATGATGAATCTCCAGATCAACTAAAATGCAGTCATCCTAGAAAAGCCACATATGTAACCATGAAGATGCTAGAGATGAAAGCAATAAAATTAATGGAAGAGATGAGTGAATCTTGCATTGATAGCCAACCCCCAGAAGCAATCAGATTTTAGACCAATGACCCTTATAACAAACATCTGATATGCATAAGATGAAACATTACAGTCTCTACTATATGTGTCACTGATTATATAATAAGAAGATAAAATGCATTCGTACCGGAATTTTGATTGACGGGCTATTTGCAAAGACAGACCAATGAGACCAAAACCTGAAACCAATGAGTACAAACCAATAAATCGAAAGGTTGCGTGCGAGATAGAGGTTGATAAAATAAAAAATTGAAATTAGGGAAAGTACATCTTATCACCTTTCCAGAGAAGAGAGAGTGGGGATGAAATCTACATTTTATAAAGTAGTAGTTTTTTTTTTTTTTTTTTTTTTTTTTTTTTTGCATTGACAGTAGAATAGTAGTAGTATTATAACTAAGTCATGGAATGAAAACTTGGTATTAGGATGGTTACTTCTAATATGATTTTACTTAGTGCATTATTTTTGTCGACTGATGGAATGAATCCATGGTATGGTATTGGTTCTTCACCCCTGGGCAAGATTTGGATACATGAATGAATGATAAAAATCCCTTTTCCATGCTCTGTTTAATTTGGGCGTGGCTTCACTTGAGAGATCATTCGAGGCGCTGGCTCCTTTGTATTTGAGTTTAGACAGATTTAACATTTTCCTACCATGACATGAAATTGTGAGGTTATATTCCCGTCTGTGCATGGGTGAGGCCTCTTGAAAGAGTAGGGTGACCCTTGTGCATTGGTGCGGACTCCTGAAAGAGCAGTGTTTGTGTGTGACTTGACTCTACCTAAGTCGATGGTGCAGATTTTAATTTCCCATATTCTTCCTCTCATATAGCTCAGTGAATTTTTTTTTTAGAAAAAAAAGAGTCAACAATTCTGTATGTTCACTCTAAGGATGACAACCAAAAAATCAAACCCAACAAAACCTTCAACTAAAATGGAAATGGCAAGTGTGGTGGACCAATAAGTGAGATGTCCACCGGGGTGAACCAAACCATTGAAAGGGTTCGTTTGGGAACGACTGGGTTCATGAAAATGTTGCCAATACACCAGTAGTTTCTGCAGACGAAACTCAATCTATTGACCCCCCAAAAGGGGATTGTCATTTTAGCACCTTCAGTTTGCTTATCAAGAAAGGTAAAAAAGGAAAAAAAATATATATATATTTTTTTACCAATTGTGTCTATAACACAAACAGATCCGAAAGAAAGCCAAACAAACATTTGTGTCTGTAACACAAACAGATCCGAAAGAAAGCCAAACAAACATTTTGACATTATTAAGGTAAGCACTATCTCTATAAGTGGGTGCATGCTATCCACCCTTTTAAGAGGGTAAATCGAAATCAGAAAAGGAATTTTTTGGCGAAGTTACCTTTCCAGAGAAGACAGAATAGGGATGAAGATGGAGAGACAGGTAAAAGTTGCAGAGATTTGCATAAATGAAAGAGTGAGTTGGATGAGGAAGTGTTGCAGAAGCGTAAAACCTTTCATCCATCTGTGGCTTTATCTTCAAAAGTATGGGAGGGAGTTACAGGGTATGGACGTGGGGGAGAACGTGAGTGCTGAGTTTTGATGAAGTAGTTGTAGTGGGAGAGGAGAAGCAGTTTAAGATGCTTTACATGTTTGTTGAAGTAAGAATTGAAGTCAAAATCCCTTAATAGGTCAAAATCGTATCCGGAAACGTCTTAGCTTAATATAGTAGAATGGCATTTTGTACAAGTGGCAGAGAGGGGATAGGTCAAAACAATATTCTCCTATTTTGTTGAAACAGGGGATCCGGACTCCAGACCGCATGCCTCGCCCTTAGAAAGCTATGGTCTTCATGATCCAGGTCAATCCGACCCACAGTTTCTCCTTGGTCGGCTTTTTTATTTATCCGCGACAACATTGGGCCAAGACTTGGCCCAATTGAAAAATATACACAGTTTTTCTGAGTCCATTTTCATATGAAAACCTTGTATTGGTGTTTAGTAAAATGAAATGTGCTTGGAAAGTGATTTTTGTTTGGGGATTCTACCGAAAAAAAAAAATCTCATTGTAGACCAAAACGGACCTAAAAGACATGTTTCCACCATAGGGGTTTTTTTTTTATCCATGCTCACCCTCCTCGCTGTTTTTTGGGAAATTCTATTTGTACCCACATTTTTCTTGAGCTCACCTACTTACATGAAGAAAATTATACATATGTTGGTGTGCTCAGCATAAAAAGTGAGTGCAAATAGAACTTCTCCTTGTTTTTTCTACACACAACCAAAAAAAACCACCTCCCATCCACTTTGGTCTTTCTCCAACAACCTAAATAAATCCATCTGAAGTCATCTTACAAACTCACCTTCTCTCTCTAACCCATCTTTTCATCTCTTCTTTCTTTAGTTTTCTTTTTTTTTCTCCTTCTAACTAACTTCATACTGCAACTGACACCTATCTTTCCAATCTCGCTTTCATTATCTCTTTTCAGACAATCATCTCAAATTGAATTAGAAATCCCAATTCCTAATAATCAAACACAAAAAAATAAAATAACAACACCTCAACAACAAAAACAACACCTTCTTAGTTTGAAACCTGTGATGATGATTGGTGGGGGATATCCCCACTCATATGCCTGCAATATCGTTGCTCATATCATCTTCTCCTTCGTCTTTTTGTTCATGATTCTTCTATTCCATCTCTAATCTAACTGCATCATACCAATGAATATGAAATTCATCTCAAATTCATACCCTCTAAATCCTACAAGCTAGTGTTTCTTAAATTGGTTCAAAGATGGTCATTAATTGGGTCATGCTTGGAGAGATTGGAGAAAAGCTCAAGTCCATTCTAAATCCATACCCAGCAAATCCTACAAGCTAGGGTTTCTCGAGTCGTTTCAGAGATGGTGATTAGGTTTTACTTGAAAAAATTAGAGAAAGTTCTTACATCAGATCCGAAGAAGAAGAAGTAGAGGTAGAAGGAGAAACAACGACTGAAATGATGAGAGAAGAAGATTTTATGTATGGGGAGTTACAGAGAGAGGTGGAGATTTCATTTACGGAGAAATGCAAAGAGAGACCGGTTTGAAGATGGTGATTTGTAGAGAGATGGGAACATGGGAGGATGATTGGGTTCTAGATGTGGGTCGTGCAAGTGGGATGATGGGGCTACGATATGTTTTGGGTTAAAGTCGATATCTTTGATGGCTTGCTTATGGTACGTATGATGCACCAAAGAAGGAAGACGAATGGGAGAATAGAGAGAGGGATGATGGCGATGGAAGAGATGGTTGGAAAGTGATGATGCCAAAATTGGGTTTCGGACACCACTGGGACCTACATCCACTTCATAAAGGCAGACGTTGCCTGTGGCATTTTACTTCTCCAATGAGTAGGGATTACAGGCTAGGAGAATACAAGAGTAGAAAAATGGGAATATATTCATTGTCCCCCAAGTGCTGGTGGGGTTTCTCGATTTATAGTCCTCCCCTAATAGATGGGGACGACTCTTCAGCAACGTTTGCCCTGCTTGAATGGAGCATTCGAAATGCCCTTGCGCTGGACGAGGCAGGTGAGATATTCTCCGTAGGACTTGGTAAAAGCGGGACTGCTTCCGAAAGCGACGTGGCTGCCTTGACTTGGCCAAGTTATGTAGATCTTGACCCGGACCTGAACGGATCAATCGGGCTTCCACTGATTTGGACTTTGGCTCATTGGGCTATTCTGACCTGACTCATCCTCATGGGTTGGGTCATTTGGGCCTGACTCATCATTTGCCCCTCAATGCTCCGTGCCCAAATAATTTTTTGAAAGGGGGGCATTGGTAGATTCAGGTCTCTTCTCCCTCCAAAATCTTTTTCCTCTTTTCTGGTTTTAATCCTGGTTTGGACGAGCTTCGGAACCCGGAGAAGCCTGGCCCAGGGAGAGATGGGCGCCCGGGGGAGCCTGGCCTGGGCGCCCAGGGGAGTGAAGGCCTGGGCGCCCTGGGCGGCCGGGGGAGTGATGGGCGCCCGGGGGAGTGAGGGCCTGGGCGCTCAGGGGGGAGTGGTTTTGGGCGCCCGAGGGATTTGGCGCCTGGGAGAGTGAAGGCCTGGGCGCCCTGGGTGGGCGCCTGGGGGAGTGAAGGCCTGGGCACCCAGGGGAGTGATGGCATGGGCGCCCGGGGGACACCCCGGACTCCCTCTGCGAAGCGCATGATATAAAGTTTTGGAAACTTTTGGCATCCTACAAATTGATAGGCTCATTTGTCTCCCCTTTAGCATATGTAAATTCCAACTCCGAGTATCTGGACTCTGCCCCTCGGTAACTTCTGATGGGTCGTCCCAGAAGAAGAAGATGAGCCCGCAACTTGCTAGAAAGAATGCTCCAGATCCTAGGTTACAGCAGCGAGCGCGGGCGTAGTCGCTGCAGCGCGGAAAATGAGAGAGCTTCTCAGGCTGAGGAGAGGGCTGCCCTAGCTAGAAGGGCTTCCGAGGTTGATCTTTCGGCGGCCCGCGAGAGGGCGACCAGGCTTGAGACCGAACTCTTAGCAGCCTAAGAGAGGGCGGCCAAGGCAGAGGCTGCTTGTGAAGGACCTTGAGAGGGCTTTGCTCAGTGAGGCTAAGCTCCAGAAGGCCTGCGAGAGGGCTTCGCTCAGTGAGGCTGGCTTGTGAAGGCCCGCGAGAGGGCTTCGCCCAAAGAGGCTGAGCTTGTGAAGGCCCGCGAGAGGGCTTGGCTCAGAGAGGCTGCCGTGAAGGCAGAGATGAGGGCAGCACAAGACAGAGCTTCCCAAGCTGAGGAGAGGGCTGCTCTGGCTGAGATGGACTTAGCGAATGGCCTCGCTGATGCTTTTATTACGGCGGGGTCATCTTGTATCTAGAGCAAAAATGTGCCCAGCAGCGACATTGAGAGGAGTGAATATTTGTCAGTCTTTCTGCGGAGCAGGACTGAGTCGGTCTCTGACAAGTACCCTCTCTGTCCTGCTTCGCTTGTTGCTTGTATCCTTCTTTCGTCTCTGTCCCGATCCTTCCCCTTGTCCTCTGTTCTGGAGGATTCCCCTCGCCTAGCCCTTGTAATATCTTCAGCATTCATGTACTTCAGGGCCTTTGCCAGTAACTCCGGCATGCTCTTTGGTGGGCGTTTCATCAATGAGAAAAGGAAGCTGGATGAGCGGAGGCCTCCCATGAAGGCTGTCATGGACACCTTGTCATCAGGCTCTTCGATTTGAAGTACCTCCTCGTTAAAACGAATGAGGCAACTCCTGAGGTTCTCATTTGTATCCTGCTTTATGCTGAGCAGGTATGTGGCAGGCTTCTGGTGGCGGCGTCCTCCGATGAAGTGTGACATGAAGGACTTGCTCAAATCCCCAAAGATGGCGATGGAGGCTGGGGCGAGACTGGCAAACCACAGGTGGGCAGAACCCTTCAGTGTGGTTGGGAACGCCCTGCACATAATCTCATCAGGGACATTATGCAGCTGCATCTTGGTTTTGTACGTCTCCAGGTGGTCCAATGGATCCTTTCTTCCATCAAAGGTCTCCATGGACGGCATCTTGAACTTTCGGGGAAGCGGGTAGTTCACCACATCGGGCTTGAACGGTGTGTCCGTTCGCCCGACTAGGTGATCCACTGTCTCTGGGGCCTGCGCCTTCATGGCGTTGTAGAATTCTCCCAGCTGATTCTGCATCTCTTTGATCTTTTCGTCCCAGGGATTGGGAGCTTCCCTGGATAGGTCAGGAAAATAACTTCCCTCCTCCATGCTTTGGTTTTCACTCTCCCCTTCTTGGAAATGAGGATCCTCTCCATTAGAAGAAGAGGGAGGAGGTGGAAGTCCTCCGTGATTCGCTCCACCCGGAGGTGGGGGTCCTCCAAGCTGGGCTCCACCGGGAGGTGGAGGAACTTCGTGATGGGCGCGACCTTGAGGATCGACCAAGAGTATCCCGTGCGAGGCGACTTGGGGAGCTCCAGCAGAGGGATCTTGGGCGCCAAGGGGATGGACGCCCAAGTGTGCTCCCCGGCCCTGGGCGCCATGGGGATGGGCGCCCAGGTGGTGTGCTCCTTTACCCTGGGCGCCATGGGGATGGGCGCCCCAGGTGGTGTGCTCCTCTACGGGTGCCATGGGGATGGGCGCCCAGGTGAGGTGGTCCCCGTCGTGGAGCAGCTGGATGCCTCGGGAGTGGTACTTCCTGCGGTACTCCACCAAACTGTGCTCCTCCTTGCCCCGTGAGCATGAGTTGTAAGATCTGCTGGTTTTGAGTCACCAGCTGCCGCATAGTCTCCATCATTTGTTGAGGAGTGGGAGCAGGAGCATTTGGGGCATGGTCATTCGGTGGAGGAACATCCTCTCCTCGCCTGGGGGAGTCTGGGCGCCTGGAAGGGCCTGGATGCCCGGAAGGGCCTGGGCCTGTTGGGCGCCCATCTTGAGTGGGATTATCCTCCCGTCTCGCCGATCTCATGCTGATCACCATAATTTCAAAAGTATTTGAATTTTTTTTCTCTTCCCACAGACGGCGCCAAACTGATGATGCCAAAATTGGGTTTCGGACACCACCGGTCAAGTAATAAATTTAGTAATAAATGCGGTAAGTAAATGAGAGAGAGAAAGGAAATTTATAGTGGTTCGGGCCGTGTGACCTACATCCACTTCATAAAGGCAGAGGTTGCCTGTGGTATTTTACTTCTCCAATGAATAGGGATTACAGGCTAGGAGAATACAAGAGTAGAAAAATGGGAATATATTCATTGCCCCCCAAGTGCTGGTGGGGCTCCTCGATTTATAGTCCTCCCCTAACAGATGGGGACGACTCTTTAGCAACGTTTGCCTTGCTTGAATGGAGACTTCGAACTGCCCTCGCGTTGGACGAGGCAGGTGAGATATTCTCCGCAAGACCTGGTAAAAGCGGGACTGCTTCGGAAGCGACGTGGCTGCCTTGACTTGGCCAAGGTATGTGGATCTGGACCCGGACCTGAACGGATCAATCGGGCTTCCACTGATTTGGACTTTGGCTCATTGGGCTATTCTGACCTGACTCATCCTCATGGGTTGGGTCATTTGGGCCTAACTCATCAGAAAGAGTTGGAGGAAAAAGGAAGATGAGCGGGAAGAAAAAGAAAAGACAAGCGGGGATATCTCGCCCAACTCTGATTCCAAAAAGTTAGACAAAAACAGACCCCTAGGACCACTATGGTGGAAACATGTGTTTTGGGTCTACAATGACTCTAATAGAAGATTTCTGGTAACATCCTCTTTTTATTTTTTCTCTGAAGAATGGTAGGCAAACAACTTTAGATAGGCTAGTTTCCTGCATAATGTGGATTAGTAAATTACTCTGATCTGACCAACCAAACGATTTATTCTCAAGATTTAATGAATGAGACTGAAGCAAATGGTCGGTCCAGATTGTCAATTAGATTCTTTCCACTTACCCCACAGGAGATAATTTTTAAAAATATATTTATTGTACGAACATCTCGTGTCTAAACTAAATATATGAAGGGAAGTATTCAAGTGCATCCATCCCTCGTCATTTTGGTGAGGGATACTCTCCTTTTGGAAAGGGGAATGTCAAGTACATAGGACTCCCCTTTTTGCACTTGACACTTCCCAAAAGTGGAGTGTCCCGGTGAGGGATATATGCACTTGAATACTTTCCATATATGAAATAGATGTATTTTATTTTATCACAGTTCTTACCTCTGCCCTAGATTTTGTAGATCTCTAATGCCAAAAGCGGTCTAAGATCTAAGATCTGGCTGGCCAACAAATCTCTCAAACCTACCACATGTATTACTTTTGAAATGAGAAAACAGCAAACGAAACCATGGTCCACGACCACGGTAGGTATGGAAGGAAAATGGGGTGCAGCCTGTAAAATATGAAAGTTTTGAGTATTATGGGGCCAATTTGGGCTGGACCCACATGGGTAAGGTTTGTACCTATTCGATTGCAAGGCTTCGATCCAAGTTAAAATTCAACATTTAGAGTATGGAACTTATATTTGGGCTGGTGGTCATGGTGGTCATCATCCATCATCTAAAGAGAGAAGAAATAATAGAAACCTTTGGATGGTAATAGTTGAAAAAAGAGTTTTGTTTATTGAGGAGCAAATTAGGGTTTGAGGCCTTGATTCTGGTGCCCAATTTCAGCCCAATAAAAGTTTTGAACTCACAATTTGAGTTTGAACTTTCGCCATGGAACAAATACGGAACTATTGACATTTAATTTGGATGCGGAATCTATGATCATTTACTGCCCTACTTATCCTCTCCTAAAAGCTTTGGAGAGAGAGAGAGAGAGAGAGAGAGAGAGAGAGAGAGTTCTCATAGGATGGAGTGAAGCTTCACCAATGGGGTGGATTTAGGCCTGACCTACTTGGACCCAATTTTGGGCCTGTAGGGATTGCAGGGTGTATGTTCAGGTCTGCTTCACATGGACCGTAGACTCTAAATCTGAGCCTCCCCGATAAATATGATGGAGGCCTTAGCTTGTCCAAGGCCGAAGTCTGTGAAAGTCATATAGATGGATACAATATTCCCGTAACAATCCCATTGCCTCTTAGGTCTGTTTGTTTGCAGGGGTTTCCAAATAGAATTCTAACTCTACGAGAGTTTTGAGCCATATCCCTTGAGCATTAAAATATTGGGGCATTGGGCGAGATGTCCCTGAACATTTTAATTTATGGCCTTAGATTTCTTTTTTCATAGTGTGATACGTCATTTTTCCAAATTTGAAGACCTAAAATGTCCAAGTTACAATTTCCTTAAATTATATCCCATGATTACAGGGATATGCCATTAATAATGGTCAACTTCCATTTAATTGATCACGATGAATGAAATCCCTGAGATTTTCAAATAAATTTAAAAAAAGTACAAATAAATCTCAAAAAATGCAAATAAATTTCAAAAAAAATACAATAATTTTAAAAAAATGCAATAAATTTCGAAAGATCCAAATAAATTTTAAAAAATATAAGTAAATTCCAAAATATGCAAATAAATTTTAAAGATCCAAATAAAATACAAAAAAATGAAAATAAGTGTCAAAAGACGCAATTAAATTTCAAAAATGAAAATAAATTTTAAAAAATACAAATAAATTTGCCAAAAAAAAGATAAACCCATTTTCCAAATTTCAGAAAAATTTGCCAAAACTCAAGTATTCTTGCCTAAAACTCAATTAAATTTATTTTAAAAAACACAAATAAATTTCAAAAGACACAAATAAAATTAAAAAACACAAATAGATTTCAAAATTTTAAATAAATTAAAAAAAAATAGATAGATTTTTCAAAAACACAGATAGAGTTGTTTAAAAAATAAGTTAAAATTTTCAAAATGGAGATAAATTTGTAAGAAGCTCAGATATATTTGTGAAAAACTCAGATAAATTTGTCAAAAACTAAGATAGATTTGCCAAAAACTTAGATAGATTTTCAAAAACTTAGATAAATTTATCAAAAACTCAGATAAATTTGCCAAAAACTTCTTTCTCAGTGATGGCATAGCGGCAGCGATGATGAAGACCGGCAGATCCTCCTTCTCCGGCGATGGGTGCAGTAAACCGGTGTGTTCGGCCAAAAGTCATAAATTTCACATCTTAGACAGGATCTTCTTCCTCGATTGTTTCTGTTCTGAAACAAAACTTGCAAAAGGCTCTGGCCTTCTTCCTCGACGACGAGTATGGATCCGTCTTCTCCAGTGAGACGAACCTCTAACTGGACACACGTGTCCGATGACTGGACAATCTTCTTCTTTCGGTCCTTTTCTCCGGCTGCAAAATCCGGATCCTATACGTTTCTGCATTGATCTGCATGAGCCAGGCACAGATCAAAACCCATCCTTTGTGCCTCTGTTTTCTGCAACTCTTCTCTGCTCTCCAGCGCAGGTGATCGAATCCTGCGGCAATGATGAACGTCGCCTTCTTCCTCCATCCCTCTATTTCTGCAATAGAGGACTGGTAACCTGCTGCCTTCTTCTACTTCTTCGGCGCCACCCAACAGCATTAACCGCTGTGTTCTTCGATCTCCTGAGAAGGGCGACTAAATCCTCTAAGATTTTAACCGCTTGGCGACTGCAAATAAGATCTTATATGGTTGTCTTTGTTATTGCTGCAGCGATGGCTTAGCAGCCTTGCCTCCTCAAGCGCAGCACCTGTGCCCTTCTCTACTCGGATGATGGCTGGAATCTGTTATATGAAGCAGCGACGTCGCCTTCCTTCTCAGAGCACAGCGCTACAACTCCGGAGTCTTCTCCGCTTGCGAAATCCAGATCCTTCTTCTCTGAGCCCTCTTTGGAGCGACTGGTGGTCTAGTCTGTTGAACCAGGAACAACAGACCCTGATCTGCGCACTGTGTGATAACCGACCCTAATCCTGTCTCTTGATCGTGTGATTTAAGCCCTAGCCCTAGGAAAACCCTACCATCGCTTTGATGCGGAAAGAAGAAGAAGGAAAATGGGTTCTTTTGGGTAGCGGAGATCGAGAGGACTTAGGAGCGAGGGAGAATGAAAGATTTGAAAATTTAAAATTCAAAATTTTATGCGTAAATTATTTAAATGGCAAATCAGTCATGAAAATGTGGATTATAGGCCTTAGAGAAAAAGCTCTTTTGGACTGGAGGCCTTACAAGACCAACCTGAGGGAGTTTTGGCTAATTTACCCTAAAATATTAGGGTAGGAGAGTTTTGGGGCCCCGTAAACCTTAACATGAAAGAGACTTCCATAATTAGCCATATGAAAAAAAAAAAAAAAACTGTCAATAGACATCACTAATTACTACCTGTCAAATTTAATATAATAAAATAAATGCTAAGTAAAGAAAGGCAAAATATATATATTTACACTGTCAATTCATGACATCTCGAAATTCAGACTTGACTCGTCTAGCTCTAAAATATTGACTCGGAGAGTCAACTCAATAAGTCGGGAGGATCATATTTTTAAAATTCTTTAATTTAAAAATAGATCAACTACTTATAAATTTTAGATATGGATATATTTACATGCTTAATAATAATAAATCCAAATCACTAATTAGTTTATTATATCAATGATCTTTAAATTGCTAATTAACTCATGACTGACCGAATTTTCCAACATTAGCCAAATCCCCAAATCTTTTTATATTTGATAGGATCAATTGATCTTATAAAAACTCAGCCACATGTACTCCTATTTTTAGAAAGATATCTTTAGGAAGCTGATTATGCTCATCACACATGCAGGTGCATGGAAAAGTACTAGATCTTCCATTTAAGACCAGCAAAGGTATAGGCCTAAAAATCGCAGGCAATTAGATCAAGAAGAATAGTGTAAAGATGATACGATGAAAGACAATAAATAAAAATAAAAAAAAACCAAAACTCATGCCTCACCATTGGAAAGCTGTGGGCTTCATGATCTGGGTCAATCCGGACCACAGTTTCTCAAGTGCCAGACTGTTTAATTATCAACAACAAGATTGGGCCAGGTCTAAGCCCATTTGAAAAATATATTAAGCCCATTTGAAAAATATATGCAGTTTTTTGCTAAATGTATTGGATAGGAGGTCCACACAACATATAAACGAGTAGGATTGGCCATACAAATCTCTTAAAACTAATATTAGAGCCAGCCTATAGACCTAAAACACAGCTCATTTTGAGCAAGTTGGACTTGAATTGGGCCCATGAGAGTCTCTACTGCTGAATTTCTATGATATCCAAATAGAAGTAGGATACGGGATAAGGCAGGGACATGGATTTTAGGTAAGTATTAGATACAATCTGATATGATACATTGCCTACATTGCCTATTTTGAGTATTGGGGTATGCTGAATTTAGTTATAAATTACAACCCAATGACCCCCACCCTCCCTAAATCCCTCTATCTACATATTCCACTTGTATGAAAATGGCCACCATCACCCTTAGTTACATGCTGCCGCTTGTTCTTCTTTACCTCCTTATCTTCATCCAACCTTCATCATCAAATGATCTTGTGAAGAAGGTTTGTGTTTACACTGATGATCCCACATACTGCACTGATATCCTTAACTCCGATGGCCGAACCCCCAACGCAGACCTCGCCGGCCTCGGCGAAATCTCCATTGATCTGGGGTTGGCACTAGCCACCAACATCAGCAATGAGATCATTTGGAAGAACAACAGCGCCACCAACGACCCAAGGTTGATCCAATGCTTCAACACATGCTTTAACTGGTATGACACTGCGAAGGACTCTCTAGTGAATGCGTCAGATGCTCTGAGATCCAGGTCTTACATCAAGATGCAGGATTATGCAGGGTCTGCTGGACATTTTGGCCAGTGGTACTGCGAGGAAGCCTTCAAGCAACCGCCGCCTCGGCAATCACCATTGACGACAGAGAACAACAATTTCTACCATCTCACACAAGCAATGGTGATGATTTCTAGTGCCTTAATAAGGGGTTTTTAAATTTCTTCATGTGTGAACATGTAAACTTGGTTGGAAGAAGTTTAATTAAGTTTTTAGTTATATTTATATAGCAAATAAATGGAAAGATGAAAGATGATGTTTATAGCTTGGTATATGAGTCAGATGGGAGTATGTATTCTGAATTGCCATCCATTTTAATTTGATGGTTTTTATGTTTTGATTGTGATGATGGACCTAAACCTTACGCATGACAGAAAAGCACCAACTGTTAGAGATATAGGATTGATTAAGGTTTATTAGAGATGAGAATTTCTTACATTGAGATAATGATTAATTTAAATTTGAATTATTATTAGGTTGTATAAATTGAGATCATTAATCTTACAGTGAATTTAACAAATGCATTCATTTATTTAAAAGTCTTTATGCATGTGGTATATTGAGATCACGATCAAAGGTTTGGGGCGATCGACATACTCGAAAGGAGCACGACGGTGATGGATCACCATGAGAAGACATGATGATTGATTCGGCAAGAAATTTACCACTTTATTTTTTAGAGATTAAAAGTTTATTATTTGTGTTAACAATTATTGATCATTTCCAGGTTCCTTACCTTGATTGATATAAGGATTAGTTTAAACTGGAATTATTATTATGCTGTCAGAGTTGGGATATCTTGAGATTCTGTGAGATCAAAATGTCTAGTAGATCCATTGATGTTGGCTGTCCATCAATGCCCTTGGATCATGAAGAGTGAAGCCTATTTCAATATTCTCCTCCTATATCTCTAGGGCACATTTGGTAAGCATCCACTAAGAAGATTTCTCTCTGTTTTTCTTCGAAAGCAAGGAAAATCCACATTTGGGTAATTTTTTTCTTAAAGGATTTCGAGCACCGCAGAGTTTCGAAATCATTGAGAGCATGGATTTTTCCGGTCCAACCGCCCCCATAGGGATGAATAAATCATAAATACAAGTTGGAAAAGTATATGTTTTTCATTAGGCGATGGGTTAAATTTTGGAGATGGTGATTATAGATATAAGATATGATGAGTGGTGATAATGAATTTGAGATGGAAATAATCAATGCTTGTTTATCATTGGATTTTTTTTTCCATGGATTCTTCTCCCGTCAACAAACGTGGGCTTGAATGAATCATCTTCGATTCCTCTATGCTAGCTGATGAGTCAAACCCAATCCGGATCGCGGTAATGAGTCAGGTCCAAGTGACCCGGTCCGTCTAGGATCACGGGTCAGGCCAGAATAGCCCCGTTGAGATCCGGGTTTCGTTAAACGAAGCCTCGTCACCTCAGGCTCCAAGTCATCGCAACGAAGTCCTCCCCTCACCTGCATTTACCAAGTTTCACGGAGAGGATCTCACCTGCCTTCCACCTGGCTCGATCCTCAAGGACACGACTGAGGCTCCAAAGAGACGTTGAACTGATCGCATCCCCAACTGATTGGGAAAGGTTATAAATAGAACCCTCTCATCACTTGAGAGACGATGGTTTTTCCCTATTTTCTCATATCTGTAACTCTCTACATTAATCAAACATCACCATTTTGAAGTGGACGTAGGTCACGCTTGACCGAACCACTATAAATCTCTCATCTCTCTTCATTTACTGCACAGTATTAATTATCTGACCGGTGGTGTCCGAATTTACCCTTTTTGGCATCATCAGTTTGGCGCCGTCTGTGGGAAACGAAAAAAAAAATTCAAACCCCTTGTTAGAATCATGGTGATCAGCACGAGGTCTGTAAGACGAGAGGACAACCCTGGCCTAACTACGGGTCCGGGCCCTACCGTTTAACCAAACTCTCCCAGACAGGGAGAGAACGGTCCTCCACCGGGTAATCCTGTCCCGATTACTCCCGCTCCTACTCCCTCTCCACAGCAGATGATGGAGACCATGCAGCAGCTGGTGACTCAAAACCAGCAAATCCTCCAGCTTATGCTCGCAGGGCAAGGAGGAGCGCCATTCGGTGGGATACAGCAGCAGGAGGCGACACGCCCGCGGGGCCCGACTGCTCCGTAAAACGGAGCGCCTCACCCGGGCGCCCATCCCCTGAGCGCCCAGGGCAGAGGACTTCCTATGGGCGCCCAGCCCAGTCTCCATCACCTGGGCGCCCATCCCTATGGCGCCCAGGGTCGAGGAGTTCCCCCGATGATGCAGTTCCATCGCGCCCAGGATGCCTCTGCCGGCGCTCCCTTGGACCCCCCACCTGGCCCGAGCCTGGTTGGTCCTCAAGGTCATGCTTATTATGCAGTGCCTCCACCTCCAGGTGGAGCCCAGTTTGCAGAACCTCAGGCTGATGATCCCCACTTCCAAGAAGGGGGAAGTGAAAATAATACAGTGGGGGGAAGAAAGCAGTCTCCCTGGTCCTTCCAGAGAACCCCATAATCAATGGGAGGAAAAATTTAAGGAGATGCAGAATCAAATCGGGGACGTCTTCGATGCTGTGAGGGCGCAGGCCCCAGAGACGGTAGATTATCTCGTCAGACCAACGAACACCCCGTTCAAGTCTGATGTAGTAAACTACCCCCTTCCTCGGAGGTTCAAAATGCCGTCCATGGAGACCTTCGATGGAAGGAAGGATCCACTAGATCACCTGGAAACTTACAAGACCGTGATGCAGTTGCACAATATCGCTGATGAGATCATGTGCAGTGTAGAAGATAACAGGCCCGGCTCGGCCCATGAACAAAGTCCACGCATGGGATATACTCAAAGCTGTATAGGATAGGATTTACTCCCTAATTTCTCTCCTTCTATGTATAGGATATAATTGATTCTTTCCATTCTTTTGTTATTCTGATTTGTATCTAATTTGTAATCTTTACTTAATTAGAGCCTTGATTAAGGCATCTCATCAATATATATTGAACTGTCGATGCTCTGGAAAGGCACGACCTTCTCCCATATTGTTTTTCTTCTTCTTCTTCTTATCTTCCACATATATCTGACATGGTATCAGAGCCTTGTGGGATCTCTCCATATCAACACCATCGCTTCTCAAGCATCTGAAGTCTCTCTCTCTCTCTCTCTCTCTCTCTCTCTCTCTCTCTCTCTCTCTCTCTCTCTCTCAGCAGAATCTCTATCGTCATTCTGCAAGGTGACTATCCAAGGTGGGCCATCTTCCGATCATCCAGAAATCAAAACCAATCACCACCACAGTAGTCGCCCATCTTCTCTAAGATTTATGGGCATTTTTTCAGGATTTTTAACAAATCAGAGGTAGGCCATCTACTGCTACTTGTGCTTTCATAGTTTTACAAGATAGTTTTCATCAGATCCGTTGAATTTTGCGGATTTTCATCAATTTGTTATGCAACCTGATCTGGAAGTTAGTAAAAAGTCTCCCACAGAAGACCGCATTCTTTGATCAGAGGTCTGATCCCATTGTGGGCCCCACGTGACCACTCTAGCACCTTCACAGTGGTCGTCTGGACTGTTTTTGGTCACTGTTGGGTTCCCTTTTTGCTTTGGAGTTCATCTGAGTGCTCCAGTAACTTATCTAAACCAGCCACTCAGCATCTCTTGCTGGTTATTGCTGACTGGTTGCTGTTTAGTCCTCTCCATCTCTCTCTCGGCTTGGATTGGTGTAGAACAGAACCCCTTGGGTGCACTGTGCTCTGTTCTGTTGTCACTCTGTTGTCACTCTCTGATTCCCACCACTACTGCTGATTGTGCTGCATGCTGGGAACTATCTGATCTGGGGCTTAGATCAGATTGTGGGGTACACGTATCTCCTCTGCCACCAGATTCAAGGTCATCTGGGTTGGATTTAAGCACTGTTTTGTGCTGGTTGTTTTTCTGATAGCTGGCTGTGTATGCAAGTTAGCTTCTCTTGCTGCCTCTCTAAACTTATTCTTGGTTGGTTACTTGCTGTGGTTCATAATAATTTAATATGGAGAAATATGATGTGATTCCCATTAAATTCAATGGAAATAATTACATGGCTTGGTCATTTCACCTGAAGAATTTCGTAGAAGGCCAAGGACTGTTTGGTTATCTTGATGGGTCGATACCTAAGCCTACCTCAACTGATACCAAAGCCTTAGCCACCTGGGCTAAAGAAAATGCTAAGGTTATTACTTGGATTCTTAATTCAATTGATCCTTCTCTTGCTATTGCTCTTCAAGCTTATGCTGCTGCCTGTGATATGTGGGGTCATTTAAAGAATGTTTATCACCAAACCAATAAAGCTCGCAAATTTCAACTTGATAGTGAGATTGCGAGATTCAGTCAAGGTGATAAAACAGTGCAAGAATACTACAATGGATTTCTCACATTATGGACAGAGAGGGATGCTATGATAATTCAGTCCGTATCTGTTGGCTTTCTGACTGAGGCTCTCAAATTACAAGAAGAAACTCACATTAGTCAGTTTCTTATGAACCTCAGATCCGAATTTGAATCTGTCCGTTCAGCCCTTATGAATAGAGAAGTCACAGCAAATTTGGACACATGCTTCCAAGAAGTTCTTAGAGAAGAACTTCGCCTGAATTCTCAGCGTGTCATCCTTGACGACCCAAAGGCTTCTCTTCAGGCTGAGACTGCTCTTCTTGTAACCCCCAATCAGAAGCCTACTCAATGCTATGAATGCAAAGGCTTTGGTCATCTCGCCAAAAACTGTCGGAAGAAATTGGTTTGCAGATATTGCAAACGCTCTGGTCATCTTATTGATGATTGTCGTAGTTTACAAAGGAAGAATGGACCCCAGCAGAAGCAACATCATCCTACTGCATCCAGACAACATACTCCAGCTGCATTCCAAGTTCAAGCTCCTTTCCCCGACTCAGGCAACACTTCTTCCGGGACTGTATCCCTGACTTCAGCCCAGATTCAAGATCTGATTCAGAGCACGGTCACTTCTGCATATGCATCTATGGGCATCTCTGGTGGTCGGTATCAAATTCCTTCTTCTATAGCATATCCTGTGTTTCATTCATCTGCTTACCTGTCTTCCCCTATTACATCTTCTACCTGGTTTTTAGATTCAGGAGCCTCCAATCATATGACATCTGTCGAACATAGCTTTACAGATTCTAACCCTTATCTTGGAAAAGAGAAAATAACCACTGCTAATGGTGATCAACTTCTCATTTCGGGAGTTGGTAACATTACTTTGTCCAGTGTTTCTGGCCAGTCCTTCACACTTTCAAATGTTTACTTTGTTCCTCAATTATCAGCCAATCTTCTTTCTGTAGGTCAACTTATCGATGATGGCTATCTTGTTCACTTTTCTTCCTCTGGTTGTGTTATACAGGGGCGACAAACTGGGAAGGTGATCGCGACGGGGAGTAAATATGGACGCCTGTTCTTGCTGGATATTGGACAACATTCTTTTTTTGCTTCTTATTTTGATTTCAAACAATTGTGGACTGTTTGGCATAAACGTCTTGGTCATGTCAACAATGCAAATTTGCTTTCCTTGTTTAAATTTGGTGATTTGGATTCTAAGTTTGATAATAAAATGATATCTTCTTTCTCTCAATCCAAGTGTGAAACTTGTTGTTTAAGTAAAAGTCATATTTTGCCTTTTCCTGTTCATAATACTCGTGCTTTAGCAGCATTTGATATCATTCATTCAGATGTTTGGGGAATTGCTCCTACCTTGAGTAGGACAGGATTTAAGTACTATGTGACTTTTATTGATGATCATTCTCGTTATACTTGGATTTACTTTATGCGCATGAAATCTGAAGTCTTCTCCATTTTTCAAAAATTCTATAACATGATCCAAACCCAATTTCAGAAAGCTATCAAAATTGTTAGGTCAGATTCCGGTGGTGAATACATGTCTCATGAATTCTCTACCTTTATGTCTAATAAAGGAATTATTCACCAAAAATCGTGTCCACATACTCCTCAGCAAAATGGGATTGCGGAACGCAAGAACAGACATATTCTTGAAACTGTTCGTACTTTGTTGATTGCATCTTTAGTTCCTCCAAAATTTTGGTGTGATGCTGCACAGACTGCTGTGTATCTTATCAACCGTCTTCCTAGCACTGTTCTAGGCAAGACTACTCCTTACGGAGTTCTCTTTGGTAAAAACCCTTCATACTCTCACTTACGTGTTTTTGGTTGCTTGTGTTTCGTTCATCTTCCTCCTAATGAACGCACAAAATTATCTCCACAGGCTGCTAAATGCATTTTTTTGGGGTACAGTCCTGAACATAAAGGATTTTTATGTTATGATCAGTTGGAAAAACGCATGCGCATATCTCGAAATGTTGTTTTCTTGGAACATATTCCTTTCTTTTCTTTACATTTGGATCATCATCCTCTTGCTGTATCCTATCTGCCACAATTCTCAGAATCTCCTTCTTCATCACCTCCTCTCAAAGTTTATGTCCGGCGGAACAAGGTCCCTCCCTCTCCTGATCCTCTCCCACTGCCGCCTACTGAGTTTTCAGGTAATAACACTTCTTCTGATAGCACCATCTCTTTGCGACGCTCTAGTCGTCCTTCTGTTGCTCCTAACCGCTATGGCTTTCCTGCCCTTTTTACTTCCTTAGATAGCACTCCCATACCCACTTCCTATTCACAGGCCTCCAAGATTGCTTACTGGCAGGATGCTATGACTGAGGAATTAGTTGCTCTTGAAGCCAACCAAACATGGGATTTGGTCCCGGCTCCAGATGGCGCTTCTATAATTGGCAGCAAATGGATATACTCTATCAAAGTACACTCTGATGGGAGTCTTGATCGTTACAAAGCCCGATTGGTTGCACAGGGTTATAAGCAGGAATATGGAATTGACTATGAGGAAATATTTGCTCCAGTGGCGAAAATGACCACAGTTCGTACTCTTCTTTGTGTCGCGGCAGCCCGCAATTGGCCTCTATGGCAAATGGACGTCAAGAATGCTTTTTTACATGGGGACTTGCGAGAGACTGTTTATTTAAAACCTCCTCCAGGTTATGCTTGTCCTCCAAAGCATGTGTGCAAATTGAAGAAAGCTCTTTATGGACTTAAACAAGCTCCCAGGGCTTGGTTTGATAAGTTTCGGGCAGCAATCCTTCAGGCCGGATTTCGTCAAAGTCACTCTGATAGTTCCCTCTTTCTGCGATGGACATCGAAGGGCTACACATTCCTCTTAGTCTATGTTGATGATATGATCATCAGTGGTAATGATAATGCAGGCATTACTGATCTCAAACACCACCTTACTCGCCACTTCAGAATGAAGGATCTTGGTCCTCTCACCTACTTTCTAGGGCTTGAGTTTATGCGTAACAAATCAGGCATTAGGGTTCTTCAGCGCAAATATGCGACAGATTTGATTACATCGGCCAGGCTTGATGATGCTCTCCCTTTTGATACGCCTCTGGAATTGAACAGCAAAATCAGTTCCGATGATGGCACTCCCCTGGATGATCCTTCTATTTTTCGGCGAATAGTTGGGAGTTTACTCTACTTAACTATGACTCGGCCGGATATTTCTCATGCAGTTCATACGGTTAGTCAGTTTGTTAGCAATCCCCACAAACCACATCTTGCTGCTGCATTACGCATTCTCCGCTATGTGAAAGGGACTCTTCATCATGGTCTTTTCTTCTCTTCTGATAATTCTCTGCAATTATCAGCTTATGCGGATGCTGACTGGGCTGGCTGTCCTGATTCTCGGAGGTCTACCACTGGCTGGTGTATGTTTCTTGGCAAATCTTTGATTTCTTGGAAGTGCAAGAAGCAAACCACTGTCTCCAAGTCTTCTGCTGAGGCAGAATATCGAGCGATGTCATCTGCCAGTGCTGAAATTATCTGGCTTCGTCGCCTTCTGTGTGAATTGGGTATTCCTGTTGGTAGTTCTACACCTCTCCATGGAGATAATACCAGTGCTACCCGAATTGCTAACAATCCCGTATTCCATGAAAGAACAAAGCACATTGAGATTGACTGTCACTTCATCCGTCAACATGTCGTTACTGAGAAGATCTCTCTGCCTCATGTGTCTTCTTTTAACCAGTTGGCGGATATCTTCACCAAAGCACTTCCCAAACACCGTCATCATGATCTAACTACCAAATTGATGTTTTCAATCTTACCACATCAATTTGAGGGGGAGTGTAGAAGATAACAGGCCCGGCTCGGCCCATGAACAAAGTCCACGCATGGGATATACTCAAAGCTGTATAGGATAGGATTTACTCCCTAATTTCTCTCCTTCTATGTATAGGATATAATTGATTCTTTCCATTCTTTTGTTATTCTGATTTGTATCTAATTTGTAATCTTTACTTAATTAGAGCCTTGATTAAGGCATCTCATCAATATATATTGAACTGTCGATGCTCTGGAAAGGCACGACCTTCTCCCATATTGTTTTTCTTCTTCTTCTTCTTATCTTCCACATATATCTGACATGCAGAGCATTCCCGACCACACTGAAGGGCTCCGCCCGACAGTGGTTTTCCAATCTCGCCCCAGCTTCCATCGCCACCTTCGAAGAACTAAGCAGGTCCTTCGTATCACATTTCATTGGAGGACGCCGCCATCAAAAGCCACCCACACACCTGCTGAGTGTAAAGCAGGACAGTAATGAGAGCCTCAGGGCATACCTCACTCGTTTTAACGAGGAGGTACTTCAGGTGGAGGAACCCGATGACAAGGTGACCATGACTGCTTTCTTGGGAGGCCTCCGTTCATCGGGTTTCTATTTCTTAGTAATGAAGCGCCCACCAAAGAACATGACGGAGCTGTTGGCGAAAGCCCAGAAATATATGAATGCGGAGGACGCTACTAGGGCCAGGCGGGGCGAGTCCTCCAGAGTGGCGGATAAAGGAAAACACGATAGAGACGACAAGAAGGAACCCAGCAATAAGCGGAGCAGAACCGAGAGGATACCTGCCAGAGACCGACTCGGTCCTGCCCCCCCCGAGAGACCGACCCTTCCCTGCTCCGCAGAGAAACCAACAAGCTTTCACAGCTCTCAATGCTGCAGTAGGGCACATTCTACTGGAAATTCAAGATGATCCGGCAATAAAATGGCCGGGAAAAATGAAAGCTCCATCACATCGCAGGAATATGACCAAATACTGTCGCTTCCACCGCGATCACGGTCATGATACTGATGATTGCTCCGACCTCAAGAGGCAGATTGAAGATCTGATCCAGCGGGGACACCTGCGCCAGTATGTTGCCGGTAGGGGCCAGGCGCCGCCACAGCCTCATAACGTCGAAAATCAGCACCCTATTGGAGAAATTCGTACTATCTCTGGAGGATCAGCGGAGTCATTCTCCGCCATGAAAGCCTATGCCAGAAAGGCGAGGCATCCTGATGAACCACCCCCGTCAAAAGCGTCGAGGCACAGCACTGATGAGACTATATCCTTCTCGGATAAAGATCTAGAGAACATCCAGCACCCTCATGACGACCCTCTGGTGCTCTCTATGACCGTCGCCAATTTCCAGGTGCATAGGATCTTGGTTGATAGTGGAAGTTCCGCAGAATTTTTATTTGTGGAAGCCTATGATAAGCTGAAGTTGGGCCGAGAGAGATTGCAACCAGTCAAGTTTCCTCTCATCGGTTTCTCGGGGGAAAATGTGTATCCTTTGGGGGCCATCACGTTACCGGTCACGGCCGGAACAGCCCCCCGAACCTCCACCACAATGGTCAATTTCCTGGTGATAGATTGTCCATCAGCGTACAACATCATCCTGGGGCGACCCACTCTTAACTCCTTGAGAGCCGTCCCTTCCACATATCATCTCATCCTCCGCTTCCCAACCCCGAATGGAGTAGGGGAGGTAAGAGGAGACCAAGTAGCAGCAAGAGAATGCTACGTCACCTCGATGAAGGCCAAGATGACGCAGGAGGCGCTGCAAGTGGAGCTCTTGGACCCAAGAGATGAGGCCACCACAGAAAGAGGGGAGCTAGTTGAAAAACTCACCCCTATAATCTTGCATGAGGAACATCCCGAGAAGAAGGTGTATATTGGCTCTTCACTCCCGAAAGCTCTGGTTGGCCGATTGACAGATTTTTTGAGGGATAATATGGGCATATTCGCATGGTCACATGCTGATCTGGAAGGGATCAACCCAGCCGTCGCCACCCATCGCCTCAATGTCAACCCTCTCCACAAACCTGTTCGGCAAAGGTTAAGGGGCGCCTCCACTGAAAGGGCCCAAGCAATAGAGAAGGAAGTGGGAAAGCTGATGGACACCGGGGCAGTCAGAGAAGTCGCGTACCCTGAATGGCTCTCCAATGTGGTGATGGTGGCCAAAGCAAATGGGAAGTGGCGCCTCTGCGTAGACTTCAGCGAACTCAACAAGGCATGCCCGAAGGACAGCTACCCGTTGCCCAGGATCGACCTCCTCATCGACGCAACGGCGGGACACGAGCTTCTTTCCTTCCTGGACGCTTATTCTGGATACAACTAGATTAGCATGCACCCTCCGGATCAGGAAAAAACATCCTTCATCACTCCGAAGGGCACCTACTGCTACAGGGTTATGCCCTTCGGGCTAAAGAACGCTGGAGCAACCTACCAGCGCCTGGTGAACAGGATGTTCCACTCCCAGATCGGGCGAACGATGGAAGTGTATGTCGACGACATGCTAGTTAAGAGCTTGGCTACAGCAGATCACATCGGTCATCTTCAAGAAACCTTCAGTGTTCTTAGGACCTACAACATGAGGCTGAATCCCGAGAAATGCGCTTTTGGCGTTGGATCAGGAAAGTTCTTGGGATTCATGGTCAATCAGAGGGGGATTGAGGCGAACCCTGACAAAATCAAGGCCATTTTGGATATGAGGTCGCCATCATCAACTAAGGAGCTGCAGCACCTCAATGGGAGAATTGCAGCGCTCAACAGGTTCGTCTCCAAATCTGCAGATAAGTGTTTGCCCTTCTTCAAAATTCTGAGGAAAACTTTTGAATGGGGATCTGAGGCTGAGGAGGCTTTCCAAAAGCTTAAGGCATACCTGGCCACACCTCCTCTCCTCTCACATGCTTCACCTGGGGAAGTGCTGTATTTATACCTCTCTGCTTCTCCCTCAGCAGTAAGCTCTGTCCTCATTTCAGACCAGGGTGGGGTACAAAAACCAATCTACTATGTGAGCAGAGCATACAGAGGGGCAGAGATCAGATACTCCGAATTGGAAAAACTAGCGCTCGCCCTCGTTTCTACTGCGAGGCGTCTACGTCATTACTTCCAGAGCCACACAGTCACTGTCATCACGGATTAACCTCTGAAAAGAGTTTTGGCAAAACCTGATGTTGCTGGAAGATTGGCTAAGTGGTCGGTGGAGCTTGGTGAGTTCGACATTCACTATCAACCGAGGCTTGCCATCAAAGCACAGGCTTTGGCAGACTTTGTAGCTGAACTTATATATGCTGAAGAACAAACTGAGGATCCTCCTCTGCTTACACTGGGCGCTCAGCTCTCCTCTCCCACGCTGGGCGCCCAGCCCTCAACGGGCGCCCAGCTCTCCTCTCCCACACTGGGCGCCTAGCCCTCAACCGGCGCCCAGCTCTCCTCTCCCACACTGGGCGCCCAGCCCTCAACGGGCGCCCAGCTCTCCTCCCCCACACTGAGCGCCCAGCTCTCCACTTCACCTCTGGGCGCCCAGCTCTCCTCTCCCTCAACGGGCGCCCAGCTCTCCACCTCATCTCTGGGCGCCCAAGCTTCTCCCCCACAGGGCTCGCAGGCCGCTCCATCTGTGAATGAAGAACCTCTCCAAAGTGCCCAAGTACCTCCTGAGAGGTCCAATGTCTCGCCACTACCAGCCTGGAAACTCTACGTTGATGGCTCAGCAACCACAGAGGGAAGCGGAGCTGGCTTAATCCTAATAAGTCCTGATGGTACACCCATCAAATATGCAGTGAAGCTCCACTTCATTGCCTCAAACAATGAAGCCGAGTATGAGGCCCTCCTATCTCGTCTAAAATTGGCGATTGAGATGGATGCCAAATCTGTTCTCGCTTAGAGCGACTCACAACTGGTGGTGAATCAAGTAAACGACGAATTCGAAGCAAAGGAGGAAAGAATGCAAGATTACCTCAGCATGGTGAAGGAAATAATCAAAAGTTTCCAATATTTTCAGCTCTCTCACATTCCTAGGGGAGAAAATGTTGCCGCCGACGCACTCGCCAGGCTCGCCTCATCATTGGAGGCCTCATCTGCAGAACCGACACTCATCGGGCATCAGTTGGAGAAGAGTAAGTTAGATGTAGTGATCGGAAACATCAACTGTGCATCAGAAGGCGACGAGCCAAATTGGATGACCCCCATAAAAGCCTTCCTCCAAGAGGGCACTGAGCCAGATGACCATCTTGAAGCTAGGAGACTGAGGATGAGAGCTTCTAAGTTCACAATCCTACAGGATGTTCTCTACAAGAGGGGTTACAACCTACCGTTGCTACGCTGCCTTTCCCCAGAAGAGGCTGACTACGCCCTCAGAGAAATTCATGAGGGGATTTGTGGAAATCACTCGGGAGGACGCTGCCCTCGCCCATAAAGCGCTTAGGCAAGGGTACTTTTGGCCAAGCATGTTGAAAGATGCCAAAGACCTCGCCAAGAGGTGTGACAAATGCCAGCGCTTCGCCACTGTGACGCGGCAGCCACCAGAAGAGCTGACCACCATCCTCAGCCCGTGGCCTTTCTCCAAGTGGGGCATCGACATTTTGGGCCCCCTGCCTTTGAGTAGAGGCCAGTGCAAGTTCATAGTGGTCGCCATCGACTACTTTACAAAATGGGCGGAGGCGGAACCCCTAGCGAAGATAACAGACTACAAGGTGAAGGATTTCGTCTGGAAAAACCTGGTCTGTCGCTTCGGGATACCTAATGCCATTGTCAGCGACAATGGCAAGCAATTCGACAACAGGCTCTTCAACTCCTTCTGCGCCGACCTCCACATAAAACAACCTCACTCCAGCCCGGCACACCCCCAGGCAAATGGACAAGCAGAGGTGATGGTGAGGACAGTCCTGCGCAACCTCAAGACAAGGCTCGAAAGAGCAAAAGGTCTGTGGGTTGATGAGCTTCCAGGGGTATTATGGGCCTACAGGACAACTCCGCGGACTCCTACAGGAGAAACCCCTTTCTCTCTTGCTTTTGGGACTGAGGCGGTAATCCCTGTCGAGATAGGGGTACATTCCCTAAGGGTCCACCAATACGACCCTGCCACCAACGAAGAAGGACTCCGCCTCAACCTCGATTTGATAGAGGAGGCAAGAGAAATGGCTGTGGTCCGTAATGCGGAGTACAAACGACGCATGGCCAAGTACTACAATTCGAGGGTGAAGCCTCGTTCCTTCCAACCAGGAGACCTAGTCCTCAAGAAGGTGATTCTCGCTACGAAGGACTCTCGGGAAGGAAAGCTAGGACCAAATTGGGAAGGTCCGTATCTCATAATAGAAGTGGTGAGACCAGGCACCTACAGAATCCAGAACTCTGAAGGAAAGGTCTTACCCCATCCGTGGAATGCAGAACACTTGAAGAAGTACTACCAGTGAAGAGGTCTAGGAGGGTGAATTAGGGTTTTTGTTAAAGGACTTAGGTTTGCACTTTTTATTTCATTTAATGTTGCAAAACAATGGATGGATAAATAAAATTACTTTTATTACCAAAAGTTGCATAAATCAGGCTTATGCTGCCTTTACAAAAGTCAAGCTACCTACCCATAAAATCCCTATACACTAATCACTTTCATCCCCTTCCTCATAATCCTCCTCTTCATCGTCCTCATAATCACCAGAGCTGCTACCACCATCATCAGGCGCCTCCATCGGCACAAAGCCTGATATGTCAATGTCTGGAAAGGCGGCCGAAATCTTCCCTCGAAGCTCCTCGTAGCCATCAATGAAGGCATCCGCAATGCCAATCTGCAGGTCCCTCTCAGCTTGAGAAGCTCTCTCGGACGCTGCCCTCATCTCTGCCTCTACGGCAACTTCTCTGAGCCTCACCTTCTCAAGGGTTCGAGCAAGCTCAGCCTCACTGAGCGAAGCCCTCTCGCGGGCCTTCATCAGCTCAGCCTCACTGAGCGAAGCCCTCTCGCGGGTCTTCGTAAGCTCAGCCTCGGTGAGCGAAGCCTTCTCGCAGGTCTTCGAAAGCTCATCTTCTACCTCGGCCGCCCTCTTATTGGCTGCTGAAAGCCCGGGTCTCAAGCTCGCTTACCCTCTCTCGGGATGCAGCAAGATCGGTCGCGGAAATCCTACCAGCGGCTTCCAGAGCAATAATCTTCTCTCGAGCAGTGGAGAGCTCTAGCCGCATAGCCTCCTTCTCCCGTCTCATCTGACCATAAGACTGGGCTCGTGACAACAAGCAGATGGATGCTGTGGAAAGCTGAAAAGATAAGAGACGAGAAGTGAGACAGTTATAAAGAAATGAAGGGGTAACAATCTGGAGAAAAATAAATAATGAACTTCACCTGAGTCAGACCCTCTACAAATGAGTCAATGACCCCCTCGGTGCCCAAGGCGTTAACCCGAGAGACCTCATGCGCCAGCACATATTTCCCTAGCCTATCCCGCATCTCCCACGAACGACCCCGCCTGGGACCGGTCCCGGTGGGTGCCCCTGTAGAAGTACCCGGTTGTGGAGGACATAGCCGAGGGACAGGAAGTGTGGCTGAAGAGGAAGGCTGCGAGACAACAGTCTTAGCGGAGGAGATCCCTGCCTGAAGAGATATCTCAAGTAAAACCACTCGAGTAGGAGACACTCGGGGCTCAGTGCGAGAAGCCAATAGAGAGGTTCCTGGTGAGACATCGCCTGTTCTCGCCACCTTCGAAGGAGGGGTACCCCTATCCGAGAAGCGGGTCGAAAAGCGGGCTCCAATCATCTCTCTGCTTACCTCCGTGCCTATTAAGAGAAGTATTGGCAAGTGAGACATGGAAATAACACATCAGATAATGTTTAAGATTATGGCCAAAGCAGATTTAACTTACTTTTTCTCTTTGATGACGGTCCTGAAGAAGAGCCCAGAGAAGGTCCACTGGCCTTTGGGAATAAGAGCTCCCAAGTCTTTCTCTGGATGATCCCTCACCGCTTGCAGCTTCGCCTCTTGATCCTTGGAGGGTATGGGAGGATCTGCGGAGAAACGGTGAGCGTAGAAGAACAATATATATATATACATATATATAAGTATGGAGAAGTGAGCAGGGAGACGTACCCAGTCTCTTGGCGCCAATCCATCGTGTGGGCACTAAAGCCTGATCTGCCTGTGAAGCCCATTCGCCACCTATGAAGAAGAAACGAGATTTCCAGCTGTGACAGTTGGAACGCATCCCTGTAAGAAGCTTACATCCCCTGGAGGTGAGATAATACCATCCCCTATTTGGGGCAGGAGACTCTGTCAAGTTGTAAGCGGCGTGAAACTCAACTGGAGAGGCATCCTGGCCATTCACCTTCCTCCACAACGCCAGAAAACCCAGCAAAGCCCTCCAGCCGTTGGGCACGAGACGCCCCGGGGTTAGAGAAAAATAGTGAAGAATTCGGCAGATGGAAGAAGACATTGGGAATCTCAGCCCGGCCTCGAGCATCTCCTCATAAATGAGGATCTCACCTGAAGAGCTGTCGCAAGCTGGCTCATCTTTTTCAGCAAGACGACACATCACCATGGGCGGAATACGATACGAAGTAATGATTCGGGAGATGTCACCTCCTGTCCTAAAGGTGCTGAAAATTGTACTTACTTTGGACCCGTCGTCCTCAACGATGACTTTCCCTTGGTATTTCTTGGGACGAGGACGCAATTTTTCTCTCGCTGCGGAGACCGATGCAAGGTCTCGTGACCCCTTGCCTGCTGCGACACCTGAACGAGAGGTGCTGTGACCCACTTCCGGTTCGGTCCTGATCGCTTGTGGAAGAGCACGCTCCCCCTGAACCTCCTCACCCTCGCTCAGTAGACCCCCGGTCCGTAGGCTCTCGCCCCGCCAGGCCTCGACCTGCCCTCCATGCCTCGCCGCAATGGGCCCTCGCCCAAGGCATGCACGCCCAGCTCAGGCTCGCCCACCAAGTTGGGGTCGCCCGTCTCCTCGCCCATCAGGCTGGGCTCACCGCGGCAAGGGGGCATCTCGCCCTTGCTGCTCGCCCAAGGGGGGCCCACGACGCCGCCCATCTCCTCCTCGCCCGCGGCAGCCCCCTCGCCCGCTGCCAGCGCGCCGCCCGCGGTGCCCGAGCCTCCCTCGCCCTTGCTGCTCGCCCAAGGGGGCCCCACGACGCCGCCTGCACCTCCCTCGCCCGCGGCAGCCCCCTCGCCCGAGCCTCCCTCGCCCTTGCTGCTCGCCCAAGGGGGCCCCACGACGCCGCCTGCAGCCCCCTCGCCCGAGGCAGCCCCCTCGCCCGCGGTGCCCATCTCCTCCTCCTCGCCCATCTCCTCCTTCTCTCCTCGCCCATTGCCCAGCATCGCAGGGACGACCACATCCTCCTCACCTATTGAGGGATCGCCGGAAACGCTAGCGCCAGTGCCTACCCTGCAGCTTGCCACCATCTTCTTCTCTTCCAATGGTTTTTTCTGCAGAACCAAGTTTCTTTCTTTTGAAGAAATCATGCTCTAGGGCTTATTTTATAGCCAAAGTTTTCAAAGAAGAGTAACCCAAGCCGGGAGGACTCTCCGAAATACAAATCTACAGGAACAAGCAAGGTTAAGATCAGGAAGAAGAAAATTTGTCAAGAGAGACAAAATTGGAATTTATCAATGGCCCCCTTTCAAAAAAAAATATTATTATTTGAGCACGGGCATTGAGGGGGGCAAATGATGAGTCAAACCCAATCCGGATCGCGGTAATGAGTCAGGTCCAAGTGACCCGGTCCGTCTAGGGTCACGGGTCAGGCCAGAAAAGCCCCGTTGAGATCCGGGTTTCGTTAAACGAAGCCTCGTCACCTCATGCTCCAAGTCATCGCGACGAAGTCCTCCCCTCACCTGCATTTACCAAGTCTCACGGAGAGGATCTCACCTGCCTTCCACCTGGCTCGATCCTCAAGGACACGACTGAGGCTCCAAAGAGACGTTGAACTGATCGCATCCCCAACTGATTGGGAAAGGTTATAAATAGAGCCCTCTCATCACTTGAGAGGAGGATGGTTTTTCCCTACTTTCTCATATCTGTAACTCTCTACATTAATCAAACATCACCATTTTGAAGTGGACGTAGGTCACGCTTGACCGAACCACTATAAATCTCTCATCTCTCTTCATTTACTGCACAGTATTAATTATCTGACCGGTGGTGTCCGAATTTACCCTTTTTGGCATCATCACTAGCAAAATACGAAATGCGATGAATCCTCTCATTCATAAATCCCTATTGAAGAAAGCCTAATTTTATGGCATCAAGAATTCATTAAAAGAGAGGATTCTTATCCCGTTACTAAACATGTTAATATGTCCTAATACTACTCCCTATGTCCAACATGAGAGTTATGGACACATACACAGTTCATTCGAACAAGGGAGAAAAATGTCACAACAGTATGTTCTGTTTTTAGGGGAGTTTTAAAAGTTGAGATCACCGTTGAAAGAATTTTCTAGATTTCTCGTAGAACCCAACTCTCAGATCAAATCAACGAATATGCTTATGGCTTTGTAACTCCCATTTCAATAAATAAACCTCCAAATTTCAAAATTCAATGTCCAAATGCTAAAAGAAATTCAAAATCTAAATTTCAAGTTCGTAAAGATCGATATATAATCTGAAGAGTTTTTTTTTTTTTTTTTAATAATGAGCGGGCGGGGTGGTTTGAAACCGCCTACTCAAATGTCAAATCGTAACCGCTCGCTCATTAGTACGGATTGAAAACGCCCCGCCCGCCTAAAGGCGGTTTTGATGTATATCCTACTTGTAGCGGGGTGGGGCGGAGCGGGGCGGGGCGGAGCGGGCGGGTTGGCGGGTTACAGTTATTTTTGTGCAGCCCTAACAGCAAGTACTGGTTCGAAAAATTTATCCTGTTTTAAAAAAGAGTTGGATAATCCAACTGTAGACCTCATTTATACGACACTAAAGGTTCAATAAACGACGGTTAAAGGATGTCATTTTGCCAAAAAAAAAAGTTACCACGGGGAGCATTTTTGTTAATTCCTTTTAACAAAATCTAAAAACTATTCATGACATTAATTAAATGACTGTTTTGAGCTCTCATTTTATTTTTTGAACTGTTTTTAAAAGGGATTTTAAAATTATTATTTTTTTAACAGTTTTTAAAAAGGCTTTTATAGATATATATATATTTTTTAAATTATAATTTTTTAAAAGATCCTAAAATTTTGAAAATTTTAACCGAGCATCAACAATACAAGCATTCATTATCCATCTAATAAAGAACTCATGTCAACTAAAAAAGTCACCCATCCATTTTTTTGTTTAAAATAATTAAACTATCAAAAACATATTCATTTGTCACCACTACCACGGTCCCGCATATGAAAGTATATACTATAAATAAAATCATTTGCATATATTATTGTTTCCGTTAGAATTAGTCACAGCACAGTTCTCTCTCTCTCTCTCTCTATATATATATATATATATATGGGCCATGAAATGATATTGCCCAAAGAGAGATCTCCAAAAGTCAAATCTCCACCCAACAATTGTACATCAAACTTGTGGATTCCATCTATAACGACCCTTCTCCTCATTCATGAACAAACCAGCACATGTCCATGGGCAACATTAATATCTTTTCACACATAATGCAGTAGCTTACAACAACCCCCACCTGTATCATGTTGCATTTGGGTTCAAGAAATGTCTGGATAGTTTGTTTAAACTTAAACTTAAACTCAAATCAGGGAGGCTTCCTTTTGTGTATCTTGGTCTTCCGATTGGGGGCAAAATCGAGATCTAAAAGCTCTTTGGGACTCCGATTATTAACAAGTTTGAGAAGAAATTGTCTTTATGTAAAAAATAGTATTTATCTTTGGGTGAAAGAATCACTTTGATCAAAGCTTCTTTGTCTAATCTCCCAATATATTATATGTCACTATCCAAGATGCCGAAGGCAGTGGTGGAAGGGGTGGACCGTATTTGCAAAAGCTTTTATGGGAGGGTCAGGGAGACAGGAAGAAACTACATCTCTTGAATTGGAGTGAAGTGATTAAACGAAAATAGAGTGGGGACTTTGGTCTTGGTAGTTTGGAGAAAAGAATGTGGCTTTATTAGCAAAATGGTGGTGGAGGTTTGGGGAGAAAAGAGAAGCTCTTTGGAGGAGAGCCATTGTTGCGAAGTACGGTGAGGATAAATGGGGGTGATGGCCCAATCCTAGCCCACGATCTCAAAGGTTAGGTTTGTGGGGTGCTATTGTGTCTATTGAAGATGCCTTTTCTGAGTGGGGGAAAGTATTAGCTAAAGGGGGCGGGGGTTTATGTTGGGGAATGAGAGGGATGTTAGGTTTTGGTTGGATGATTAGGTTGGGAGATGACCATTATGTGATTTGTTTCCTAGGGTCTTTAGGGTGGTGTCCACCAAGGAGTCTATTGTTTGTGAGTGCTTTGAGGTGAGAGAGGGGTGTACATTGTGGGGTGTGTCTTTCAGGAGACGTCTTCGTTAGTCTGAGGAGGTTCAATATGAGGAGTTATTAAGTCTTCTTGTTAATGTTTTCTTGTACAGGGAGTCTAATGATTCTCGAATTTGAAAGCTCTCAGATTCTGGAGAATTTTCGGCAAAAGCTTTTTACTTAGCTTTAGAGGGTAGCCACCCTCTAGAGCTTCTTCCTCCCTAGTTTGGTTTGGGTTGGCTCCTCCCCAGGTGGAAGATTTTTGTTGGTTAGCAATTGCAGCAAAGATCTCCACGGCAGATAATTTAAGAGGAAGAGGGTTGATGTCGAGTGTCATCTCAGATACTTGCCTGATGTGTTGCAAAGAGGAGGAATCTATTGACCACCTTTTTTTTCATTATGAGGTTGCGGCAAGTGTTTGGTATCATTTGTAGATGCGGCGTCTCTTGGTGTAGTCCAAAAAAGATTACGGAGGTGGTAGAGTCGTGGAGGGGAGACAGATTCTTTGGTCGCGGTCATATTCTTTGGAGGATGCTTCTATATGCCATCTTATCGTCCATATGGAGGGAAAGAAATAATTTTTTTTTCAAATCTACCTTTTATTTGGTAGAGGAGTTACTCTTTAAAATCACCATTACAGTTGCGGAGTGGGCTTTGGTGAGAAAGAAGTTATCAAACTTCTCTTGTAATGATGTCATTGTTAACGGGGAAGCTTGCATGGGATGCAGACCAACAAAGGCGAGGATGTCAATTATTTGGTCTCCTCCCCCACTTAGATTTGCTTAAGTCCAATGTCGATGGTGTGGCGAGAGGTAAACCAGGCCCAACAGGCATTAGGGGTGTTCTTCGTAATAGCAATGGTGATGTCCTTTTATGTTTCAAAGAATGTTAGCGTATGTGATTCCAATAAAGCGGAGGTGCTAGCTATTTTAGAAGCTCTCCGTTGCCTTAAGAGATATTTTCACAGTGCCCTTATTGTGGAGAGTGACTCTTCTAATGCAATTGCTTGAGTGTCTAATGAAAGATAACCCATGGAAACTTCAATTCCTCTTAATAAGATCCGGGTGTTGTCGACATCTTTCTCCGTGGTCTTCCATCACGAACTACGATTGGCATAAAAGAACTCAAGTATTAACAATACTTAACCTAGCATTAACAATACAAGCATCCATTATCCATTTAATAAAGAACTCAAGTAAGCTAAAAAATCACTCATCCGCTTTTTGTTTAAACTTAAACTATCAAAATAGCTATCATAAACAATAACAACTTTACAACAACATATTCATTGTCACCACTACCACGGTCCCGCATATGAAAGTAAATACTATAAATAAAGTCATGAGGATTTTACAAAAAAAAAAAAAAAACTTTAGGTGGCCGTTGCACCAAAAAGATTACTTTAGCCAAACCCACACCAACTAGCCTTCCCCGCCAAAAACCCTTTTTTTTTTTTTTACAGTTTTTTTCGAGGGTCGACGTCGACCCTCATTTTCTTTATTGAGGGTTGTTGCCGACCCTCACTTCGATCCTCGCTATAACAAGTGAGAGTCGACGTCCACTCTTAGCGGCATGTTTCCTCATCTTCTTCCTTCTTCCTCTCTTGTGGGGCCTACCCTTGAGCCCTATCTCTCTTTCCTTTTATTAAGGATGAGATCTAAAATCCCTAAGACTTCTCTTTCAAGTCTCAGCTCAACATAAAACTTCTCTCTAAATGAAGATCGGATTAAAATTGGAATCAAAATTGAGCTCCAATTTCCCAATCATTTTTGAAATCGGAGCTCAATTTCGAAATCGAATCCTATCCCTATAATATATAATAATTGTGAACCCCTTCAATTGGCTTGCGAGATATATTATTATTGCTACGTGGGTATCCCTAAGGTCCAATAGGACTAATCCCTTGAGTGGAGCCTATAAATCCCACACAAACTAAAATTAAATTAAACTTTCGGTTAAAAATATATTAAACTTTTTTTTAAATAAAATCAAACTAAAAAACACTTAGATTTGGAATTTGATAAGAACACAATGTTATTATTTTTTTGAAAAAAAAATGTAAAAGAGGTAGAAAATCATCTTAATGAATGGAAAAGCTGCAATATTTTGGAAAAAAGAAAGCTAAAAGAAAAATAGAATTCATACCAAATTCACATGTTTATGAAAATAATGGTTTTTATGAATATCTGATGTGTAATTGAAACCACCAAAACCTTCATCTTTATATATATGGTTGCATGGGCAAATAAAATATTTCACACATAGGCTCTATTGATGCAAACTCAAATGGTGGCAGTGGGAATTGAACAATGTGATGTGGGCCATTTTTGATTGCGGATTACTGGTTTTCATTTTTTTTTACCGATAACGAAAGATTTTATTAAAAGAAAAAATAAAGTAACAAACAACATAAAATCAATGAGAAAAAAGAAAGGAGGAAGTGTAAGAGAAATGCACCACTTCCAAACCTATGTGCTGTAGAAATGCACCAATGGTTTCCATGTTCATCAAGAAAACCTGACCTGTGACTGGCCTATGTGTTCCATGGGTCTGATTTGATGGGTCAAATATGGATCAAGTTATGGGTCTACTCAAGTTTTGCCACCCTTCAATTTCTGTTCCTCGTGGCAAAACAATTCTAAATATTAAAAAAATGTTACGTATGTTTAAAGGCACAAGGAGCAAATGTAAAATTTTTGCAGACTCTGATCTGGATCGGGTACAAAAATTGGGCCCAATAAACAAACAGACCTAAACCTTGGACAGGCTTTTGGTCGGGCCCAATCATTCTAAGATCACCCCTAGAGAGAAACCCTAGCTACAATGGACCTATATAAATGCTCCCATCACTCAAACCTTAAAATCCCTTGGGTGATTCTATATGCACCCACATATATTGCTGTATGCACCTACTTGCTGAACTGACCCCCTTCTTTTATTTTCTTAAAATCATTTTGCTGAGCCCACCCACACTATTCCCCAAACTACCCTTGCAAGAAAACCAGGTCGTTCTCCTCCTCTCCATTTCCCTCGTCGAGCATTTTTGAAAAACCGAGCAAAGAGCAGCAGTGCACCTCCTCTTCTGGCCTTCCCTATTGTTGGTCGTTCTCCCTCCAAGCAGTGTACATCGCTTCTTCTTCTTCTTCTTCACAGGACGCTCAGGTGATTCTTCTTCTTCTTTTTCATTTTCATTTTCTTCTTCTTCTTTTGCTTTTCATTTTCACATTCCTTTTAGGTCATAATTTCTTTGTTAGATAGTAGATAAGTTTATTAAGAGCTAATTCATGTGCATTCGAAGTGCTGAAACCCTCGACACTTTGCCAAAACTCGTGGCAGTTTTCGTGATCTGCTCGGCACTGCAGAACCGTGCACCAATTGTTGTGCACGGCAAATGTTAACCGTGTACAGATTTTTTTGCTCGATAAAGAAACTGTGCATAACTGTTTTGCACGTAACATGTAAACTGTGCAAAACAAATATGCACGGTTAATATATACCGTGCATAAAACTGTTGCACGCAGAAATAGTACCGTGCAGAACGATTTTGCATGACACTGTTGAACCGAGCAGTACAAGAAAAAAAGATTTCTTCCTAGAATGCTTTTTTCTTCCTACTGATTTTTATTTTAAACCCAGATTGGAAGATATGCCGAGGAGACCAGCTCGCCGTATTGGTGGCATCTCACATCCTACAGGTGGACGTGGTAGTACTTCTAGCGATCCATCTAGAGTGCGGGTGAAGGTTGGCGTTACTAGACCTCCTCGCCGAGGTGTGCATGCTACTACTTCGACCGCCGGCCGTCAACGGCCAACGGCGTCTGAACGAAGACGCAAATTACGGCAGGATCCACTGCCTGAGAGCTCTTCAGAGGATGATTCCTCAGAGGATGAGGCAGGGCCGTCTAGTCCTCCCCAACCGTCCAGTACTCCTATTGCGCCAGTAGGGGAGGATGATTCCTCAGAGGACCAGGCACAGGCATCCAGTCCTCATGCCTCGGCAGCAGGGGATGGCCCTATTCCAGGCGGTCCGGCCAACGAGTCCGTCCTTGTGAGTGTCAGGACTCACGTGGCCATATCCATATGGGACGGGGAGGTACACGTTAATTCTTTATATGTTTTAACTAATTCTTTATATAATACTAGATGCTAATGAAGATTTATACTATACTTGTAATGTGCAGGAACGTGGCCTGCTCAAATGTATCAGTCACTGGCGCCAGCTGAAGGACTGGTACATACCTCACCCTGGAGATCGTCTTGATATTGAGGTGCCTATGTTTCGCGCTATCATAGAAGAGTCTGGATTGGCAGACCTGAGGCGTTTCAGCTACCGATATATCTCCTGCCCCTTGGTCTCCAACTTTGTGGAAAGATGGCAGCCCGAGACCAATACCTTCCACATGCCGTTTGGTGAGATGACGATCACATTAGATGATGTGAGTTCTCTACTCGGCATCCCAGTCACTGGACTTCCTGTCCACGTATCTGCTACTATGGGATTTACTGACCAAGTAGATCTACTCGAGTTAGGACTGGGTGTGGATAGGGAATCTGCAACAGCAGAGTTGAACCTGGCATGGGGTGGGTAGTGAGGATGGGGTGGATCCGACGGGTGTGCGGCGAAGTGACTCCCGCGTCGTCGGTTGAGGAGATAGAGTGTGCAGCCAGAGGATATCTTCTTTATCTGTTGGGCTGTACACTATTCACTGATAAGTCCGCCACGAGGGTTCCTGTCTACTACTTATCCTTATTGATGGACTTGCCACGGGTCCGTCAATACGCATGGGGGGCTGCCGCACTTGCGTATCTGTATCGCCAGTTGGGGACCGCACGAGGGCAGATGTGCGGCAGATTGCTGGATATTTGACACTGCTCACGGTAAGACCGGTACATTTTATAGATTCATATATTGTTTTTCATTATAATTGATATAAGTATTGTATAATTATTAATATTTGTCATTTGTAGTCTTGGGTGTACGAGCACTTCCCATTCGCACGTCCTCCTGCACAATGGGGATACACCGCAGGGATGCCTCTAGCAAGCCGCTGGAATCCTGGACGGGATTCCGGAAATGCCATTGAAATATACAGCTGATGCGGGAGAGATTGGGTGCCTTACACCCGAGTGATGTGAGCTTCCAATAGAGCATTTTATGTTATATATTTCTGACTTTCTTTACTTTTTTCTTTTACGTTTTTTGACAAGAAGCATGTTTTATTATATTAGTGACTTGTTTCGTTTACTTGTGACAGATTGCTTGGGATCCGTATGCTAGTGCTAGGGCCCATCATCCACTACAGCAGATATCCTTCTTCTGTGGTTGCTTGAGAGCCCTAAATGTCATTGAACCCTACCACCCACACAGGGTTCTTCGACAATTCGGCTATGTACAGACCATCCCACCTGCACCTCTCGCCCCCATCCGTGCTACTCGGGGTAGTACTGCCGGTAAATACAAGGTCTCCTATACGTTTCTAGACCAGTATTGGATTACTTGGGAGGACCATGTATTATCTCTTGCGCACTGCGGCTATCGTGCACATCATGCATGGGAGTGTTCGTCGGACTACCTAGAGTGGTACACTAGGATATCTCACCCTCGTGTACAGAACCCCGCCCGCCATTCCCACTATGACCCTAATGAGGGTAGAGAGGACCCGACTCCGAGAACGGTGAGTGCATTGTAAACTATCTTATTTCATACACCGATGCAACTATTGTTTAAAATTTCCTATGACAAATTCTATTGTTGCTTATAGGTCCTTCGAGCAAAGGATCATATTCGTGCCACGCTTGAACGAGGTGACCAGCCAGTTGACTTCTACCAGAGGGCACTGCGGACTACCCTCGAGATTCTTGATGGCTTGCCGGTGACGTATCGTCGGCGTATGCAACAGTGATGCTCGGAGGACTTTTGGATTGTTCCATTTGTTTATATTTCCAGAGGATACTTTTTTTTTTGTTTTTTATTTTTAGAGACTTGTGTGATGTATAAGTAATTTCATAAAGGAATATTAACTTACATTTTTTTTCACTTTTTGTTTGAGATGGGATATATATTAGCTTACAGTTTCACCATTGGAGAGTATCATTGGGTTACGTTCGCTTGTCCATCGAACACGACATTACCATATGACTTCCTCAATCGTATGAAGAGTAAGTGGATTCTGATACATATGGGCATTAGAACCTCATAAAACACTGATATGGATTTCTAAAGCCCATATGTGCCAGAATCCACTTACTCTTCATACGATTGAGGAGTTCATCTGATAATGCCCTGTTCGATGGACAAGCGAACGTAACCCAATGATACTCTCCAACGGTGAAACTGTAAGCTAAGATTGCTCCAGGCTCCCTGGGAATTTTGGATTGGAAAATGTATCATTCTTTTGAGATGTATAAGTAACTGCAAGAAAACAGTGTACTACAAACTTTAACATGTCAATCAAGGATTATTGATTATTGTATAAGAACTTGTTTGCTTTTTGACTTCTGGTCATGAAATGGTTGATGCCTTTTATTTAATAATTTTTTTTATGAACATCTACATGCCTCTTCATAGTGGGATACAAATAGTTCCACTAGTCTACAGTAATGCATGACTAATCCACGCCTAATGAGTTTTGCATGGCCAACATATACCATGCAGATGCAATCTGTTCAGCCAACATGTACCGTGCAGATTAATTCTGCTCGGCTAACATATGCCGAGCAGAAACTATATACTCGGCCAACAGGTACCGAGCAGTTCCATTCTGCACAGCAACTGTTGGCCGTGCATATTGGTTTTGCACATCTACTTGTGTGCATTATAATATATTTTTAATGCATGATAGATTTGCCAACCCACAATCAACTAAGGAGGGTTATGAAAGAATAAACAAAAAAAAACTCATAACATAAAAGCTTGATTGCATTTCAACATCCTTTACTAAATTTGTTTACATCAAGTTCAAAGTACAAGAAATCAATCACTGTCAAGATTAACCGACTCCCGTGTTGCGACACTGTCTCCAATTATTTCTTTGAATCGCTCGATGTTCTGAGCATATGGTAATTGCCATCCGTCAGCATTAGGTTGGTGGTGTCTATACTAATTTGTTGCAATGGGAGGCATGGGAGCCCCGGGTGTCATGAAGACTTGAACAAAATGGTTACCATTGACGAAACCAATCGCGATAACTTTGTGATCAGAAGATGGAATCGGGGTTGATCTCAAAGGCAGGAAAGTAAGGCACTGTTGCAAAGAAAGATGGATCAATACAACATTATAATATGAAGCTACCAGGTGACCCATGTCTGGCATTGTCATCCAACGAGCATATGGAGGATGGCTATCATAGTACGCCAAGGCATAATACAGCTCCCCAACCCTATCATCTCCTCCATATAGCAATGAATAATAATTTTGATACCTCTGTAGTTCATTGCTCAAATCCAGTCTAACCTGCCTCCAACCATCCTCGCTCATTCCCAAAAGACCAGCTATTGCTCTGAATCCACAGTTACCATCCGCCTCGACATCCTTAATAGTCTCGATATAGGGTCCTAATGACTTAGGAAGATGATGCTCGAACGTGCTTGAACGAGTGCGTTGAACATTTAATTTCTCCTTCCCCTTCTTTAAATCTAGACTGTTGGTTCTCGATGGAACATTATCTTCGATCGAGAGTGCATACTCAAAAGCAGATGGTTCCCGACGCGTAGACTGATCCAACTTCTTCTTTTTCGAGGATGAACGACCCCGGCTGTTCAATTTAACATCCGGCTCAAGAAGAGAAGTAGATGAAGGACACCCCAACTCTCTTAGTTTTTTCAATATTTGTATTTTACCAGCCTAATCGGTACTTTGAAATTTTTTATTGATCAATTCGAACTCGGAAGTTGTGGTTAATTCGGGGGCTACATTCTCCTTAGTGGAGTCTAAATTGAGCTTCCTCCAGTATTGATGGACACAACTCAGTGGTATTTGAGTGCCTTCCCTTATGTATTCGGCAATCTCGTGTGCACATGGTAACCCATGGGTCCGTCGAATTACGCACCCACATGCCAAGGAATCTGGACCAATATAACCAGCTCTGATTGACTCATTCAGTACTATATCCAAAGCATTCCTTGATATAAATCCTCTCAACTCGCGAAACAATGCCGGTTTGAACTTATGTTGCACGGTGTTTATGCTCTTTTCAAATGAAGCCTTTATCTCCGTAAAGAGCAACTCAAGCAATGCATGGATAACCTGCCAGGACGCATCAAAGCTACTGTTCGATCTGCCAAGGTGTCTCTTCAATTTCGCATGTGCGCTCTCAGCCCTCTTCGTAGTCACGTTTCCAAAGTGCATATGCCGATCCGTCCAAGCAGCTACAAATTGTTCCTTATGGTTATTCAACCACGATTTCTTCACATAATTAACAGCATTTGGATACCCACAGAAGTTCCGGTCCAATGCACTTAGAAACTGTATGTAGTCATTTTTAGTGAGAGAGACTACCAACACGTTCCAACTAGATATAAACGCATCCCATCTGTCTTTGGTCTCAAAATACTTCTTACAATTTGCCAAGATGTTCCTAGAAATATGCCACATGCATAATAAGCTTGCTACATTCGGAAAGACAACGTGTATTGCATTGATGAGTGTTAACTCTCGATTGGTTATAACGACACGGGGCATAATACATCCATCCATCAATTCCTTAAGCCTCTCCAAAGCCCATCTGTAATTGGCCTCCCTCTCTGATTCAAGGTACACAAAAGCAATGGAAAAAGTCAGTTGAGTGGATGTCACACCAACGATCTCAAGCAAGGGAAGTCGATATCTATTAGTCTTATACGTGCAATCCATTATCAGAACTTCTGGAAATGCACGTAACAACTGAATAGATGATGGATGTGCCCAGAATAGGTCCATCGTAGCATCTGTAGCAGAGTTGCTAGTGTGATACTCAATGTAGTTGTTCTGCTCCAAATGCATAATGAGTTGTTGCATCTGTGATCGACCGGCCAACTCAGTCACCCTCCACTTTTGACGGGCATTGTAGATACTCTTCATCGTACTGGTGTTGTGCACGTCCCTTTCTTGCAAAGTACGAAGGATGTTCCTTGGCTTCACCATACTCTTCGACATATCAATCAATACATTGATTTCCTCCCCTTAAAGCCTTCCAGCAAATGAGTGCCCCTCGAGATGTTGTGCGTTTGGATGATTGTGCAACCCACAAACCACTGTTAACATCCAATCATCATCATTTGCCAACTTTCGGCCCTTCAAAGCAAAAGGGCAATTACACTTCTTTGTTCCCGTTGCCTTATTAGGATTTCTCTTTTCGGAGACCTTCGATGGAACCTTATAGCTTCCGCTTCTCTCACAAGATAAAATTATTCTCGGCTTCCTACCATCTCCACCAGCATTTGAAGTTTTGATTACAATTACCAAGCCATGTTTCTTTCCAACTTCCCTTGTCCATTGGATTAGGTCCTCTCGGCTTCTAAATATCATGTCAGTGGTGAAGACATTAGTAAAATCCAAAGAGCACTCACTCGCACCGGTTGACTGATGCTCCTGAAAATATGATTGCTAAATCTTAGTATATTAATGAACGAAATTATATACTGTCCTTGTGAAATATGCTCGGTTTACTATTGCCGTGCAAAATATTTTTGCACGGCATAAATATGCCATGCAAACATTTTATGCACGGCCTATATATCCGTGCAAAACTCATTTGAACGGCATAAATAACCGTGCAAAATATTTTTGCACGGTATATTTATGCCGTTCAAATCTAATATGTTCGATAGTATTCCGCCGTGCAATATTCATTTGCACGGCTCTGGAATGCCGAGCAGGACGCGCGAATTTTAATTAAAATGCTGCAAACGAAGTCAAGTGTATACCTCCTCTTGGTAGACCGTTAGTTGCAAGTCCATATTGAAAATGCCTACTTTCGATGGACAATGTGGTGTAGGGAGATGAGTGCCTCCAATATCTTCAAATAAATGGGGGAGACTTTGATACTTTTTAAGAGTTGGAGAAGATGATGATGAGGAAAGAGATGAAGATCAATGGGGATAAATGAGGTTAGAACGGTATGGAAATAATGGATAATGAAGAATAAGAAGAAGCAGAGGCAAGAAAAAGTCGATGAAACCTCCCAATTTCATCTGTATCACCGAGCAAAGGAAGAGAGGGAGGATGTTGATGAAGAGATGGTTTTTTCGTCATTTCACCTGAGGCTATTTTGGTAATTAAAAAAATTTTTGTGGGTGCATACAGCAATATATGTGGGTGCGTTTAGAATCCTCCAAATCCCTTTCTCCTCTTTCATCTCATCTTCTCATATTCCCAGTTGAGAAGAGAAGATGGTTTCTCTGAAGCTGCAGAAGCGATTAGCCTCCAGCGTTCTCAAGTGCGGAGGGGCAAGGTCTGGCTTGACCCCAATGAGTCAAGCAAGATCTCCATGGCCAATTCCAGTATTACTATCTTTTACTTCACTTTACTTTACTTTTGTTCATTTCTATCAATCTCAGTATCCATAGGAATATATTGAAGTAAGAGATAAGATGAAATGTTGTTTCTTTTCATATCTATCAGATCATCTGTTTTTCATATTGCTAGTTTGGGATTCTTCTATTAGAATGTGTCCCACCAATGATTTCAAGTTGAAATCATTGGTTGCCATTTTAAAGTATTATTTGTTGAATTTTGAATGGCATTTTCTGAAGAAATCTCATGTCATGGTCCAACCCCAGATGAAGTTTGAAAGTGGGTGTCCCTCCCCCCCACCCCAGTTTGGTTCTTTATGCATGTATTCTACAGATAGGGCTTGCTCAGTACCTAATTGGTGTTGAACTCCTAGAGGGCAAATCAAAGAGGTTAGGAGTGAAGGATTTGAGGTCATGTAATAATGTAGATGGGATCATCATTTCCATAGGACTTGATTTACTATAGTGATTAGTGACCTACCCTTTTCCATAAGAGGGGAGGTTATTTGAAGGCGCCCTTTTACAGGGCTTCACCTTTAAATACCTTCACTTTTACTATTTTTAGTAGGGAGGTATTGCTTTGGATACCTTGTGCTTAGTACTGACAAAGCAAATGCGCCTATAGTGTACTATCTGTTTGCTCTGTGATGCCTTTGTTCTGCATTTTAAGTATATCATTGGTTGATAAGCTTGATTGAGCCCACATCACCGGCGTTGGAAACTAGTAGTTGTCCCTACTTATCTTGATGAAAGCACACCTTATACACACACCTTATACGTGTTTTTTTTTAATGATCTCTACCGTCTCAATTCACCTAATATTACTAGCAATGTTTTTGTCAATCAAATGCAGTTATATTCTGTTGGATTATTGCTGTGATCTAATTTTGGTGGTCTTCCTCATTTTTGGGGTGCAGGGCAAAACATAAGAAAGTTGGTGAAAGATGGTTTCATAATCAAGAAACCAACAAAGATCCACTCTCGATCTCGTGCACGCCGAGCTGCAGAGGCAAAGAGGAAGGGTCGGCATTCTGGATATGGTATGCTATCTACTTAATTTATCAAGTATTTTTAGTTGTAATAGCTTAATGATTGATCATGGTGTTCCTCATATTGATCTTTGTGGATGTTTGGGTGTCTTGCTTGGGAGCTGTTTTATTTTACGTCTCTTATGCAATATGGCTTTCTTTCTCTGATAAAGCTCAATTACCATTAAGAAAAAAAAGTGTTGTTGTTTGACTGGTTGGGATTACAATCAATAGACTACTTTTGAAATGCTTCAGGTAAATGCAAGGGTACAAGAGAGGCAAGGCTGCCTACTAAGGTCCTCTGGATGAGGAGGATGCGTGTCCTGAGGCGCTTGCTGCGCAAATACCGAGAATCAAAGAAGATTGACAAGCACATGTATCATGACATGTACATGAAAGTTAAGTGTAATGTCTTTAAGAACAAGAGGGTGTTGATGGAGAGCATTCACAAGTCAAAGGCTGAGAAGGCAAGAGAGAAGACTTTATCTGACCAGTTTGAGGCAAAGCGGGCCAAGAGCAAGGCGAGCCGAGAAAGGAAGGTTGCCAGGAGAGAGGAACGGTTAGCCCAGGTGAGATGCGCTTTTTAGTGTCATTTATGTTAAGTGTAAGCCTGTGATCACCTTCTCCTAATGGTAATTGTTTTCAGAAACCTAAGATAAACCACATGTTAGAAATTGGAAGGTCAGTCCAACCCCCCCCCCCCCCCAGCCAAATACATCCCCCATATTTTCATTTGTGGATTAGTTAGAACATTTGCAGAAATACTGAATGTTCCTCTCTACCAATTTCTTATGTTAGACCACACCTATCTTGGGTTTTTGAAAGAAAGTGCTTCTTTCCTAAATCTTTCACTGAGTTATCAAATTTGAAAAGTACGATGAAAATCAATCAATACAATGGTTTAAGAAATTTCTTTAACACTTTGAGAAATTTTCTTCTGACAAGTTGCAGATTGCAAACTTCGCATACTTGAATCTCATCTTATAACAATTTGAGTAGAAGAAATTGCAGTCCTTTTTAAGAAACTATCATAACATAAACAAAAGCTTTTCTAATTTTGCCTAGTTTGGTTAACTTACTTGGTAAATATTGCTATACATGAAACAGGGACCTGGAGAGCACGCACCTACAACCCCAGCACCTCAATCAGCTGGGTAAGTTTTTCATTTTTTTTTTAATCTTTTGTGCGTTTTTCTGAAGCAAGCAGTGGTGACAAGGGTTTTTAAGCTAATGTTGTGTGTTGCCTTGCAGTGGGAGTAAGAAAGCTAAGAAGTGATTAGCTGTAAAAGTTTAATCTGGTTTCAGGTACGAAGTGTGGCTTGTCTTTGGTTAGCTTTTGCAGTTTTTTTTTCTTGGATATGAGGAACAATTTGTTAAATTTTTTTTACAGATATTTGAACTTGTATTATTTCATGCCTTTTATTTGTTTGCACTTAGCCTCCATGTTAAAGGGGTTTTAATATGAAAGATTTTTTCTTATTGAAAGGGGCTCATGCCTTTTATTTGTTTGCATTAGGCTCCATTTTAAAAGGGTTTTAATATGAAATATTTTTTCTTATTGAAAGGGGCTTCTGGTTTAGATTGAGAATTACAATCAGCCTTTATGCATGGCATGCATACAAGAATAATCCATTCAGCCATGGCTTCCTTCTGGATGGTTGATTTTGGTGAAATGGAACTGCAGCGTGCCCAGTAGTTTTGTGTGTAGGTACAGACTGTACGGTTACTTGCTTATAAGGTTCGTGAATTCATAAATGATATGAATTCCTCTTTGATGGATAGGAGATGGCCCTATACATCCTAGACCTATAGGATAATAGCCATGCATTGTGCCGTCTCTTTTGGGACCATTTAATCTTTCATTGTTGATTGCTTGGCCACCAGTCAAGATATTATGGGGACCTCCCATTCACGAAATGATTTCAACGGCTCACCAATTATGGGGCCATTTGCAGAAACTGAGCTTTAGTAAACTTATTCCTCCCGAGTCTACTAGGGGATTAACAGGTTGCAGTAGAAATGTGAATACAAAAGTACACAGTTTACTACAGATATTTGGAACATATTGTTGAGATATGATTTGATCTTAGTTTCCTATCTTAGATCATTCTTGCTGCACATTGTAATCTTAAATTATAGCATGATTGTAGGATTGGAAATGATTGTAGGAAGGGGATTGGTAATCTGTCCCTATATAAAGTCCTTACATTATATTGTAAAAATATATGGATGAAAGTATTTTTATCTTGGTATCAGAGCATAGGATTGAGTGCGATCGAAGGGATCAGATTGGATCTCGGACAGGGGATTGCCGGGCCAACTGATCGGACGGACTGAGATTACCGGATCCCAGCCGTTCATCGTCGCCGGAACAGAGAAGCACTCGCTGCCAATTTTCCTTCCTAAAATCGCTGCATCAGTTCGACCCTTTCCTGCAGAAGGTGGGCCACGCAGATCGTTGCTGTTACCTGTGTGCGCAGCACGTCATCACGCGGCACTAGTCATTCTCTGGCAAATCCGTCTTGTAGATCCCATACGCAAGAGCAGTTGCAGTTGTCTCTTGAAACAAACGCAGAGGATGCAAGCCAGCGATCGTGGCCGCATCCAATACCAATCGCCTCTGCAGATCAGTGAAATAAACAGGGCATTCTGGTAAACATCGATCTGCAGATCAGTGAAATAAACAGGGCATGCCGGACCGGAGATCAAGGTGTCGCCGGAACCAAAGAAGAAGATCGCCTGCTAGAAGAGATAACAGAGACCGCTCTGTTGCATAAGGGTTCAGTTTCTGTTGCAGAACCCATTCGAAGAAGAAGACAGACCCAATTGGGTCAGTTTCCAGGCCAGGTCAAGTTCGGGTCAGTTCTGACCTGACCTTCTACGTGAAGCCCAGCCCACAATCTAGGTCGGATTGGGTCGGTTCCAGGTCAATTCCGACCCGGCCTAGTTTGTACAGGAGAAGCCCAGCTATACCGCCTGCCTCAAACCATAAACCATGTCAGAATCTGAGACTTCTGGCACCAAATCTGCTCCCATTATCATTCAATCTGAAAGTTCATCGTTCAATGCAGGGATTGTACTCACTGAGACCAATTATGATTTGTGGTCTCAAATCCTAGAGATGCATATTGCTGAGAAGGAGAAACTCTCTTTCATTCGTGGCAGTTCACAGCCGCCAACCGAGAAGGATGACGGATATGAGAAGTGGTATGCCGACAATCAAAAAGTCAAAAGATGGTTGTTGATCTCTATGTCCCCAGAAATTATGAAGCAATATATTCGTCTTCTCACTGCTCGAGATATTTGGAAAGCTCTTTCTAAAGCTTTTTATGATGGAGCGGACGAATTACAAGTTTTTTTCTTGAACCAAAGAGCTTTCTCTGCCAAACAGAATGTAAGAGCACTCTCTGTGTATTATGGAGAGTTAACTGAAATTTTCAGTGAATTGGATCATCGTGATAAAGTGATCATGGAGAGTGAGAAAGATGTTGCCTCCTATAAAAAATCAGTTCAACGACAAAGGGTGCACATTTTTCTTACTGGATTAGATGGTGAATTCGAACAAATTCGTGGTGAAATTTTGAGAAAAGATCCTACACCCGAGTTGAAAGAATGCTTTGCACTAATCCGCCGTGAATCTGTTCGGCGGGAAACAATGAGGATTGAACCTGGAAATTCTGAAGCTTCTGCCATGGTGACTCGAAACCGATCCAATCAGAATTGGCCTCCTCAACACCAGCAGGACCGAACAAAGCCCAGCCATCCTAAGCCCACTAGTGGTGTTGACAAATCTTCTTACAATCTGGTCATACCAAAGATCGGTGCTTCGAACTTGTGGGCTATCCAGAATGGTGGAACCATAGTCGTGATCCACGGAAACGGAATTCCAAGACACCTTCCACTGCTGCGTTTGTTGACGCAAAAACAGCGGATGCTATGGCTGGACAGGTCTCGGCACTAACAACAGCGGCAGGAAATGGTGGTAAGTTTTTAAATATTTCTGCACCTGTTTCTAATAGTGCATGGATAATTGATTCCGGTGCTACAGATCATATGACATTTGATTCTAGACAAGTCTTGCCTCTTACACCTTCCTCACAGAAATTTGTTTCCACTGCCAATGGTACCTCCATTCCAATCGTTGGGGAAGGACCCTTATCCCTCACTGACGCTTTGAATTTAGATTCTGTCTTAGTTGTTCCATCCCTGAATTATAATCTTTTGTCAGTCTCTCAAATAACCACTGCCTTATTTTGTGTTGTCATTTTTTGGCCTGAATTTTGTGTGTTTAAGGACATCCGAACAAGGCAGACGATTGGTTATGGTGTTAGGCGAGGGAAGCTATACTACTTGGACTTGGTGTCAAAGAGTTCAGACATGTTGCGTCATGCTTTAAAGCTAGGATGTTTTGAAATGGAGAAGAAGAAATTTGACATATGGTTATGGCACCTACGTCTGGGGCATGCTTCATTTAGTTACTTAAAAAAATTATTTCCTAGTTTATTTGCAAAAGTTGATGTTTCTAGTTTCAAATGTGAAGTTTGTGAACTTGCAAAGAGCCATCGTGCTTCATTTCCATTAGTTTTGAATAAAAGTCCAATTCCTTTTATGGTCATACACTGATGTTTGGGGCCCTTCTCAAGTTACTACCATGGATGGATCACGTTGGTTTGTTACTTTTATTGATGATTGTACCAGGATGACTTGGGTGTGCTTGATGAAGTCCAAAAGTGCAGTCAATTTATTATTTCAAAATTTTCATAAAATGGTTTGTAGTCAGTACAATTCACAGGTTCAGGTTCTTCGGAGTGATAATGGCGGTGAATATCTAAGTCTTGAATTGCAGTAATAGTTGAAAGACAATGGAATTGTGCATCACACCACTTGTACTGATACACCTCAACAGAATGGAGTGGCGGAAAGAAAAAATTGACACTTGTTGGAGGTTGTCCGTGCTTCATTGATAGAAGCCCATATGCCGGTTTCATATTGGGGGTACGCACTCACCTCTGCAGCATATTTGATCAATCGAGTTCCTTCCAATACCATTGTTTTTCAGACGCCATCTGAGGCTCTTGTTGCGGCAGTTGTTGCTCCAGTCGTCCCAAATTTGCCTCCTCATGTCTTTGGTTGTGTAGCATTCATACATCTTCATAAGCATCAACGTAACAAATTGACTCCTCGAGCATTGAGATGTGTCTTTCTCGGGTATGCTGCTTATCAGAAGGGATACCGATGCTATCATCCTCCCACCAAACGAATGTTTGTTACATTGGATGTGGTATTTCATGAAGATACAATGTATTTTTCCTCTGAGCCTGAACTTCAGGGGGAGTACCGGGAAGAAGAAGTTCAAGCTCTAGACTATGATTTTTTGCTCTCTACAGAAGGGGAACTCTCTGAACCAGGTAACACCACCGCGTCAAACTAGAGGTATTCCTAAATCCACATATGAACCTGAACTTTCTAGTAAAGTCAAATACCCCATGAGTCATTATGTGTCTAATCATCGTTTGTCAGAATCAAATAAATCATTTGTAAATCAATTATCTACTGTATCTATTCCTAACAGTGTGCAGGAAGCCTTAGCTGACCCAAGGTGGAAAGCCGCTATGAAGAGATGAAAGCCTTACAAAAAAATGAAACTTGGGAACTTGTTGATCGTCCGCCAGGGAAGAAACCAGTTGGATGTCAGTGGGTTTATACTGTGAAGCACAAAGCAGATGGTACGATTGAACGCTTTAAAGCGAGGCTTGTGGCAAAAGGGTATACTCAAACCTATGGGATTGATTATACGGACACGTTTGCACCTGTAGCTAAAATCAACACAGTCTGAGTCTTGTTGTCTCTAGCTGCAAATCTGGATTGGCCATTGCAACAATTTGATGTGAAGAACGCCTTTTTACATGGCAAGTTATCTGAAGAAGTCTACATGGACTTGCCACCAGGATGTGTGATTCCGGAAGGGGATTGTCGGAAGGTGTGCAAATTAAAGAAATCTCTATATGGGTTGAAACAGTCTCCAAGAGCATGGTTCGGACGGTTCACAAAATCTATGAGAACCTTTGGCTACCATCAGAGTAATTCCGACCACACTTTATTCTTAAAAAGGAGGCAGGGTAAGATCACTGCCCTTATTGTGTATGTTGATGATATGGTAGTTACTGAAAATGATCATGAAGAAAGAAAGGCTCTCCAGCGTTACTTGTCCAAAGAGTTTGAAATGAAAGATCTTGGTCACTTGCGATATTTCCTTGGGATTGAAGTATCTCGATCCAATAAAGGAATTTTGTTGTCTCAAAGGAAATATGCCTTAGATTTGTTGCATGAAACTGGTATGTCAGCATGTCAACCAGCTAACACACCAATCGAAGAAGGAATGAAGTTGTGCATTGAGGCTAATCAGGTGCCTGTTGATAAAATGAGATATCAGAGACTCGTAGGAAGATTGATGTACTTAGCCCACACAAGACCAGACCTTGCCTATGTATTAAGTATTGTTAGCCAATTTCTGCATAATCCTGGAGAGCAACATATGAATGCAGTTATGCGCATAATGAGGTATCTGAAGTCTGCTCCTGGAAAAGGAATTTTATTCACTAAAAATGCAAATTTTCGAAGTGTGGATGCATATACTGATGCTGATTGGGCTGGAACAATAGATGACAGACGATCTACTTCAGGATATTTCACTTTTGTAGGTGGCAACCTTGTTACATGGAGAAGCAAGAAACAAAATGTTGTTGCACGTTCGAGCGCAGAGGCTGAATTCAGAGGTATGGCACTTGGAATATGTTAAACGTTATGGATACGAAATCTCTTGAGGGATTTGGGTTATTCTCTTCAGCAACCAATTCGTCTTTATTGTGACAATAAAAACCGCATGTGATATTGTTCATAATCCGGTTCAATATGATCGTACAAAGCATGTGGAGGTCGACAGATTCTTCATTAAGGAGAAGTTGGATGAGAAAATTGTGGAGTTGCCAAAGATCAGATCAGAAGATCAGTTGGCCGATATTCTAACCAAAGCGGTGTCAAGTCGAGTGTTCTTGACTTTTTTGAGCAAGTTGGGCATGTGTGACATCTATGCACCAACTTGAGGGGGAGTGTTGAGATATGATTTGATCTTAGTTTCCTATCTTAGATCATTCTTGCTGTACATTATAATCTTAAATTATAGCATGATTGTAGGATTGGAAATGGTTGTAGGAAGGGGATTGGTAATCTGTCCCTATATAAAGTCCTTACATTATATTGTAAAAATATATGGATGAAAGTATTTTTATCTCATATATCTTAAGGTTGATAATTTTACAATATTATTTTATTTATTTAACCATATAAACTAAGCAAGTGTTGAGTTTACTCCATCAGGAAGTTGAGGTAGGTCAGCTTTTTGGAGGAGAGGCATCATTATCTTAGTGTGTCATTTAGATCATTATGCAAAATAAATAAATTAGGGACATGTCTGCGGTCCTTCCGTGTTGTGTGGCTTCTGCTGTTGAGAATGTGTGTTTTTAAACCCTCTTTCTAAATTACGGAGGCCCTAAACTACTAGGCTTTTGCTCGCATAACATGTATCTGTAGGATGATTTAATTTCTTAAGCAGCTTGCAACTTGGGGGGCGTATAAACTGGCCATTTGAAAGAATTGGATAAAGTCTAGGTTGTACAATGTAAACTTACACAAGGATTAGATTCTAGTGATGAGTAGTGGGGAATCTTTACTTGCTATAGTTGTATTGATATGTATTAATGCTTCACCCTGTTTAGTCTTTAAGGGCCTGTTTGTTTGCATTAGATTAGTTAGGATTTGAAAGCTCCACCGAAGGATTATTAAAGAGGTCGAGGTGTCAGGTGAAGGATATAAGGTACCAAAGTAGATGGGATCTTGACTTTCCTAGAAAGACGATGCATGGTTGTTTGTTTACCATCTTCTCTCATTTTTTATTTATTTCCATTAAAGGGAAGCTATTTGATGGTCATTTTTTATAGATTAACCTTTGGGTCTTCATTTTAAAGTTTTAACCACTTATGGCATGAGTTTGCATATATTCCATGCTTATATATTCTATCTATGCAAACAAACAGGCTTCAATAGGTGTTTTGGTCACTGGTTTGGTAATTGAGGAAAGTGATGAAGCTGGAATATCTGGCTGGGTAATGATGATGAGACATAATGACCATAAAATGGTAACTAATTGTCTCATTAAGTGCAAAATGATATAGGAACTGATACTGCTTTGCTTATTTTGATAGAAATTTTTTTAAAAAGTATAAAACCTTTGGCGCATTATAAAAAAGTACACAGATTTAAATATTTTAAAAGAGTATAAAAGTTTTCCTTAGTTTGCATATATTCCATGCTTATGTATTCTATCTATGCAAACAAACAGGCTTCAATAGGTTTTTTGGTCACTGGTTTGGTAATTGAGGAAAGTGATGAAGATGGAATAACTGACTGGGTAATGATGATGAGACATAATGACCATAAAATGATAACTAATTGTCTCATTAAGTGCAAAATGATATAGGAACTGATAATGCTTTGCTTATTTTGATAGAAAATTTTTTAAAAAGTATAAAGCCTTTGGCGCATTATAAAAAAAGTACACAGATTTAAATATTTTAAAAGAGTATAAAAGTTTTCCTTAGTTCTTTCAATCAGGTGCCCTCCAAAAATAATTTTAAAAATAATAAAACTACCCTTATAACAGATTTTTGTCTTTCTTCACCTTTTTTTCCTCTCTAAATATACCGCTTCTCCTCTCCCTCCTTTCTCTTCCAAAACCCACTCTGTATTGGATGTTAGGTTGCAAATCTATCTTGTTCACATACCCCCTCTTCCTTAAATTACTGGCCCCTATATATAATATGCTTTAATTAGTTTATATATTAATTTTATAACAAGTGCAACCCCCCCCCCCCCCCCCCCCCAATTGTTTGCACAAAGTAAAAAAAGAAAAAAAAGAAAAGACCAAATTAGCACTTCATCCATCTCCTCGTCTGACTTCTCCCAAGTCTCAACGAGCAGAGGCGGACTTTGCTTACAAGGCATTGACTTCCTTTGAATTTGTTTTCATCCTGCATATGACGAAAGAAATTATGGAAATCACTGATTTACTTTGTCAAGCATTGCATCACCAATCTCAAGATATTTTGAATGCCGTGGATCTTGTTTCATCAACTAAAGTACTTATCTAAAATTTGAGAGATGTTGGATTGGATGCTTTACTTACCAATGTGAAATCATTTTGTGATTCACGCAACATAGATATCTCGGATATGGATGCTCCTTATGTTGTGAGACGAGGTCGAGCCCGTTAACAATAAGATGAGTTTTCAATTAAGCATCATTATCGACTGAATATTTTTTATGCTGCAATTGATTTTCAGTTACAAGAATTAAATCGTCGATTTAGTGGAGTTGCTTATTCTTAGTTTAGCTTTGCATCATCGACTTTCACACGAGTCTTTTAAAATCGACTTTCACATGAGTTTAGCCTAGTTTAGTATACTCATTAAGTATTACTAACTCCATTAAATTTTCACCTATCCAAATGGACTGGATCGTTGGATCGAATGTCAAATTTTTTCCTTTAATATAAAGTCATTAAATTTGTGTGCCACGGATGAAGAGGTAAAAGGAATGTGATTGACCCTAAATTTGATACATTGTCTCATCCAAGGTGTCTCTTCCCATTCTCCACAAGTCCCATAATCAGTGAGTCCCTAGGTGGGCCCAATTAAGTTTGTCCCTTACCATATGGTGAGGGAAGGATGTATAGGAATATGCCCCATATATATATATATATATATATGTTCCTATTTGAGATATCTTTCACCTTTACACTGAGAGATAGGGTAGGGGCCCTCACATTCAAGTTGTTGATATTGGATATGGATGTAAATGGATGTAAGGGCCCCAACCTTGTCTCTCATAATATGGTGGCCCTACTTATCCTCTCCTAAAAGCTTTGGAGAGAGAGAGAGAGAGAGAGAGAGAGAGAGAGAGAGAGTTCTCATAGGATGGAGTGAAGCTTCACAAGGGCTATCAATGGGGTGGATTTAGGCCTGACCTACTTGGACCCAATTTTGGGCCTGTAGGGATTGCAGGGTGTATGTTCGGGTCTGCTTCACATGGACCGTAGACTCTAAATCTGAGCCTCCCCAATAAATATGATGGAGGCCTTAGCTTGTCCAAGGCCCAAGTCTGCGAAATGATTGTTTTAAGTCATATAGATGGATACAATATTCCCGTAACAATCCCATTGCCTCTTAGGTCTGTTTGTTTGCAGGGATTTCCATCTAGAATTCTAACTCTATGAGAGTTTTGAGCCATATCCCTTGAGCATTAAAATTTTGGGGCATTGGGCGAGATGTCCCTAAACATTTTACTTTATAGCCTTAGATTTCTTTTTTCATACTGTGATACGTCATTTTTCCAAATTTGAAGACCTAAAATGTCCAAGTTACCATTTCCTTAAATTATATCCCATGATTACTAGGATATGCCATTAATAATGGTCAACTATCATTTAATTGATCACGATGAATGAAATCCCATTAATGAGATTTTCAAATAAATTTAAAAAAGTACAAGTAAATCTCAAAAAATACAATAATTTTAAAAAATGCAATAAATTTCGAAAGATCCAAATAAATTTAAAAAAATATAAGTAAATACCAAAATATGCAAATAAATTTTAAAGATCCAAATAAAATACAAAAAAATGAAAATAAATATCAAAAGACGCAAATAAATTTCAAAAGACGCAATTAAATTTCAAAGATGAAAATAAATTTTAAAAAATAAAAATAAATTTGCCAAAAAAAAGATAAACCCATTTTCCAAATTTCAGAAAAAAATTTGCCAAAACTCAAGTATTCTTGCCTAAAACTCAATTAAATTTATTTTAAAAAAAATAAATTTCAAAAGACACAAATAAAATTAAAAAACACAAATAGATTTCAAATTTTTGATTAAATTAAAAAAACTAGATAGATTTTTCAAAAACACAGATAGAGTTGTTTAAAAAATAAGTTAAAATTTCTAAAATGGAGATATATTTGTCAGAAACTTAGATAAATTTTTCAAAAACTAAAACAAAATTTTCAAAATGGAAATAAATTTGTAAGAAGCTCAGATATATTTGTGAAAAACTCAGATAAATTTGTCAAAAACTAAGATAGATTTGCCAAAAACTTAGATAGATTTTCAAAAACTTAGATAAATTTATCAAAAACTCAGATAAATTTGCCAAAAACTTCTTTCTCAGTGATGCATAGCGGCAGCGATGATGAAGACCGGCAGATCCTCCTTCTCCGGCGATGGGTGCAGTAAACCGGTGTGTTCGGCCAAAAGTCATAAATTTCACATCTTAGACAGGATCTTCTTCCTCGATTGTTTCTGTTCTGAAACAAAACTTGCAAAAGGCTCTGGCCTTCTTCCTCGACGACGAGTATGGATCCGTCTTCTCCAGTGAGACGAACCTCTAACTGGACACACGTGTCCGATGACTGGACAATCTTCTTCTTTCGGTCCTTTTCTCCGGCTGCAAAATCCGGATCCTATACGTTTCTGCATTGATCTGCATGAGCCAGGCACAAATCAAAACCCATCCTTTGTGCCTCTGTTTTCTGCAACTCTTCTCTGCTCTCCAGCGCAGGTGATCGAATCCTGCAGCAATGATGAACGTCGCCTTCTTCCTCCATCCCTCTATTTCTGCAATAGAGGACTGGTAACCTGCTGCCTTCTTCTACTTCTTCGGCGCCACCCAACAGCATTAATCGCTGCGTTCTTCGATCTCCTGAGAAGGGCGACTAAATCCTCTAAGATTTTAACCGCTTGGCGACTGCAAATAAGATCTTATATGGTTGTCTTTGTTATTGCTGCAGCGATGGCTTAGCAGCCTTGCCTCCTCAAGCGCAGCACCTGTGCCCTTCTCTACTCGGATGATGGCTGGAATCTGTTATATGAAGCAGCGACGTCGCCTTCCTTCTCAGAGCACAGCGCTACAACTCCGGAGTCTTCTCCGCTTGCGAAATCCAGATCCTTTTTCTTCGAGCCCTCTTTGGAGCGACTGGTGGTCTAGTCTGTTGAACCAGGAACAAAAGTCCCTGATCTGCGCACTGTGTGATAACCGACCCTGATCCTTTCTCTTGATCGTGTGATTCAAGCCCTAGCCCTAGGAAAACCCTACCATCGCTTTGATGCGGGAAGAAGAAGAAGGAAAATGGGTTCTTTTGGGTAGAGGAGATCGAGAGGACTTAGGAGCGAGGGAGAATGAAAGATTTGAAAATTTAAAATTTGAAATTTTATACGTAAATTATTTAAATGGCAAATCAGTCATAAAAATGTGGATTATAGGCCTTAGAGAAAAAGCTCTTTTGGACTGGAGGCCTTACAAGACCAATCTGAGGGACTTTTGGCTAATTTACCCTAAAATATTACAGTAGGAGAGTTTTTGGGCCCCGTAAACCTTAACATGAAAGAGACTTCCATAATTAGCCATATGAAAAAAAAAAACTGTCAATAGACATTACTAATTACTACCTGTCAAATTTAATACAATAAAATAAATGCTAAGTAAAGAAAGGCAAAATATATATGTTTACACTGTCAATTCATGACATCTCGAAATTCAGACTTGACTCGTCTAGCTCCAAAATATTGACTCGGAGAGTCAACTCAATAAGTCGGGAGGATCATATTTTTAAAATTCTTTTAAAAATAGATCAACTACTTATAAATCTTAGATATGGATATATTTACATGCTTAATAATAATAAATCCAAATCACTAAGTTTATTATATCAATGATCTTTAAATTGCTAACTCAAGACTGACCGAATTTTCCAACATTAGCCAAATCCCCAAATCTTTTTATATTTGATAGGATCAATTGATCTTATAAAAACTCAGCCACATGTACTCCTATTTTTAGAAAGATATCTTTAGGAAGCTGATTATGCTCATCACCCATGCATGTGCATGGAAAAGTACTAGATCTTCCATCTAAGACCAGCAATGATATAGGCCTAAAAATCCGCAGGCAACTCATTTAATATTTAGATCAAGAAGAATAGTGTAAAGATGATACGATGAAAGACAATAAATAAATAAAAAAAAACAAAACTCATGCCTCACCATTGGAAAGCTGTGGGCTTCATGATCTGGGTCAATCCGGACCACAGTTTCTCAAATGCCAGACTGTTTAATTATCAACAACAAGATTGGGCCAGGTCTAAGCCCATTTGAAAAATATATTAAGCCCATTTGAAAAATATATGCAGTTTTTTGCTAAATGTATTGGATAGGAGGTCCACACAACATATAAACGAGTAGGATTGGCCATACAAATCTCCTAAAACTAATATTAGAGCCAGCCTATAGACCTAAAACACAGCCCATTTTGAGCAAGTTGGACTTGAATTGGGCCCATGAGAGTCTCTACTGCTGAATTTCTATGATATCCAAATAGAAGTAGGATACGGCAGGGACATGGATTTTAGGTAAGTATTAGATACAATCTGATATGATACATTGCCTACATTGCCTATTTTGAGTATTGGGGTATGCTGAATTTAGTTATAAATTACAACCCAATGACCCCCACCCTCCCTAAATCCCTCTATCTACATATTCCACTTGTATGAAAATGGCCACCATCACCCTTAGTTACATGCTGCCGCTTGTTCTTCTTTACCTCCTTATCTTCATCCAACCTTCATCATCAAATGATCTTGTGAACAAGGTCTGTGTTTACACTGATGATCCCACATACTGCACTGATATCCTTAACTCCGATGGTCGAACCCCCAACGCAGACCTCACCGGCCTCGGTGAAATCTCCATTGATCTGGGGTTGGTACTAGCCACCAACATCAGCAATGAGATCATTTGGAAGAACAACAGCGCCAGCAACGACCCAAGGTTGATCCAATGCTTCAACACATGCTTTAACTGGTATGACACTGCGAAGGACTCTCTAGTGAATGCGTCAGATGCTCTGAGCTCCAAGTCTTACAGCAAGATGCAGGATTATGCAGGGTCTGCTGGACATTTTGGCCAGTGGTGCGAGGAAGCCTTCAAGCAACCGCCGCCTCGGCAATCACCATTGACGACAGAGAACAACAATTTCTACCATCTCACACAAGCAATGGTGGTGATTTCTAATGCCTTATTAAGGGGTTTTTAAATTTCTTCATGTGTGAACATGTAAACTTGGTTGGAAGAAGTTTAATTAAGTTTTTAGTTATATTTATATACCAAATAAATGGAAAGATGAAAGATGATGTTTATAGCTTGGTATATGAGTCAGAGGGGAGTATGTATTCTGAATTGCCATCCATTTTAATTTGATGGTTTTTATGTTTTGATTGTGATGATGGACCTAAACCTTACGCATGACAGAAAAGCACCAACTGTTAGAGATATAGGATTGATTAAGGTTTATTAGAGATGAGAATTTCTTACATTGAGATAATGATTAATTTAAATTTGAATTATTATTAGGTTGTATAAATTGAGATCATTAATCTTACAGTGAATTTAACCAATGCATTCATTTATTTAAAAGTCTTTATGGTATATTGAGAGCACGATCAAAGGTTCGGGGGCTGCGATCTGACATACTCGAAAGGAGCACGACGGTGATGGATCACCATGAGAAGACATGATGATTGATTCGGCAAGAAATTTACCACTTTATTTTTTAGAGATTAAGAGTTTATTATTTTTGTTAACAATTATTGATCATTTCCAGGTTCCTTACCTTGATATAAGGATTAGTTTAAACTTGAATTATTATTATGCTGTCAGAGTTGGGATATTGAGATTATGTGAGATCAAAATGTCTAGTAGATCCATTGATGTTGGCTGTCCATCAATGCCCTTGGATTATGAAGAGTGAAGCCTATTTCAATATTCTACTATATCTCTAGGGCACATTTGGTAAGCATCCACTAATAAGATTTCTCTCTGTTTTTCTCCGAAAACAAGGAAAATCCACATTAGGGTAATTTTTTTCTTAAAGGATTTCGGGCACCGCAGAGTTTCGAAATCATTGAGAGCATGGATTTTTCCGGTCCAACCGCCCCCCATAGGGATGAATAAATCATAAATACAAGTTGGAAAAGTATATGTTTTTCATTAGGCGATGGGTTAAATTTTGGAGATGGTGATTATGGATATACGATATAATGAGTGGTGATAATGAATTTGAGATGGAGATAATCAATGCTTGTTTATCATTGGGTTTTTTTTTTTCCATGGATTCTTCTCCCGTCAACAAACGTGGGCTTGAACGAATCATCCCCGATTCCTCTATGCTAGCAAAATACGACATACGATGAATCCTCTCATTAATAAATCCCTATTGAAGAAAGTCTAGTTTTATGGCATCAAGAATTCATTAAAAGAGAGGATTCTTATCCCGTTACTAAACATGTTAATATGTCCTAATACTACTCCCTATCTCCAACATGAGAGTTATGGACACATACACAGTTCACTCGAACAAGGGAGAAAAATGTCACAACAGTATGTTCTGTTTTTAGGGAATTTTAAAAGTTGAGATCACCGTAGAAAGAATTTACTAGATTTCTAGTAGAATCCAACTCTCAGATCAAATCAATGAATATGCTTATGGCTTTGTAACTCCCATTTCCAGAAGAGTAGTATGTACTTTTTTATGATTTCATTCGCCAAAAATCGCTTGTTGTTAGCCACAAATCCTCCGGTCCATTACCACCATAGATGTGGCTACACCCGCATGTAATTGAAGTTGAGTATTCAATAGGCACATATAGTCAAATTAGCTAGAAGGCCACCACAGCAAGTACTGGTTCGAAAAATTTATCCTGTTTTAAAAACGAGTTGGATAATCCAACTGTAGACCTCATTTATATGACACTAAAGGTTCAATAAACGACGGTTAAAGGATGTCATTTTGCCAAAAAAAAAAAGTTACCACGGGGAGCATTTTTGTTAATTCCTTTTAACAAAATCTAAAAACTATTGACATTAATTATATGACTGTTTTGAGCTCTCATTTTATTTTTTGAACTGTTTTTAAAAGGGATTTTATAATTATTATTTTTTTAACAGTTTTTAAAAAGGCTTTTATAAATTTTTTTTAAAAAAATTATAATTTCTTTAAAAGATCCTAAAATTTTGAAAATTTTAACCGAGCATCAACAATACAAGCGTTCATTATCCATCTAATAAAGAACTCATGTCAACTAGAAAAATCACCCATCCATTTTTTTGTTTAAACTAATTAAACTATCAAAAATATATTCATTGTCACCGCTACCACGGTCCCGCATATGAAAGTAAATACTATAAATAAAATCATTTGCATATATCATTGTTTTCCATTAGAATTAGTCACAGCACAGTTCTATATATATATATATATATATACGGTTTTATTCAGGTGGGAACTATTCTCACTCATTATATGAGAAGTCCCATAGCAGCCGTTGGATTGTCAAAGTGGATCCAACGGCTGCCACGTTTTAGATATAATGTTTGTGGGTGCCCAAACGTTTCATTTCCCCCTTTCGATGGTTCAAGCCAAAATCCAGAGCCCCTCTTTCGTCTTCCCATTTCAGCCATTCTAATCGATCAAAGGGGTTTTCTCTCTTCTCTAAGTTCTCCAGCTGAAGCCTCTCCATCTCCATCTCCTCATCTTCCTCTACATCGCAAAGAAGAGATTTTCCCCTTGGACCAACGGATCTCCAACGATTTCAGATCTGGGCCGCGTCGCTGGCTGGAAGCCGGTATCCTCTCCTCTCCTCTCCTCCAGAACGACGAAACTCGTCTCTCACCGAAGATATGGGGCAGGCGCCGTTCTAGGATCTATTCATCTTCCCCCTATTTTGGCCGACCCACCCAAGAAGATAAAAGAACCTCAGCTGGTGCGATCTCTTTTCTTTTCTACAGGTGGAGATGATCACCCATTTCTTATTTCTTGCTTTAATCTTAAAAACAAGCACTTGTTTGTCATCCTCGTTTTTTTTAGTTTTCGTCGGGTTTTTTTGTGGTCAGGCTCAGATATGCTCATGTTGTAGCTATTTGGGATGAGACATTCCACATGGACATTTTTCCTTTTTGGAGACACGTTATGAGAAAAATATACTATGTTTGTCAAATTTGTGCCCTTGATTAATCATCATAGGCTTTGATGAAAACATATTGAGAGTTGTATATCCAGCTCAGAATGCTGAGAAATGATGATATAAGCCTCAGAGATCTAGAATCCAAAATATGAAAAAAAAAGCCTACCAATAGACATCAATCTCAAACTCATGTAATGATACTACAAGAATAGCCCCTGAAACAGTAGAACCCCAACCCATACAGGGGTCCAAAAGCTGCATCACCAAATGGGTTGTGAGTGCATAACATAACAATGAAATACATTTGTAAAGATGGTACTTAAATTAAAAAACATTGACTCATACATACCAATTCACAACTTTGAACCATCACCCAAATGAGCATAGATTGCTGAGACACTTGCAATCGACATCAGCATGTTCACTTGATCAAAAGAAATTCTCAACTATAATACTTGTAGAGAGAACATTGATATGCATGTAACAAATATTGGATTGCAAGCAAATAGTTGCAGAACTGACAGAACTTTGTTTAATCTTAAATGACTCAGCACCCACTTTGTTGCTTCCTGTTAATGAATTAATATTCAGGGGCACATAATGCTTTTATGCAGTATTTGATCCCTCTCATCAGCCTTTTGAATTTGTCATGTCATGGTAAATGTAGCAATCTTCCAAATATGAACCATTAACAGGACTCGCTGCAAGTGTTGAATATGAGAAATTTAGTTATTAATTACAATCTTCCAAATATGCCTCTGATGTCATTTCTCATGATTTCATTTCTCATTTAATATTTGATAATGCTTTCATTTTTGTGAGAAAACAGGAGTGGGTTCCGATCTGTCAAGAGATAGTCCCTAATGGATGACATAGGTTCATCTCATGATCCTGATCTCGATTTGCAACTTTGGCTTCTGATCCATTCACAGTCTCCGATAGCATCAGAAGTCGCTTGCAGCCAAGTAGGTTACCATCTCTGTTTCTCTATATCTCTCCTATCTCAGCATCTCTATCCATAGAAAAATAATATTATGATAAAACTTGCGATTAATTAGTTTCCTTTTTTTTTTTCAGTTTTGCATGTATTGTCATGGTGTGCTTAAAACGTACAAAAGATTGACGATGTAGCATCTTTACCAATTAAAACATTTGTGCCACAAGTTGATGAGGAGAAATTACCAAAAGTAGGTCAAGTTTTTGAAAATATAGAGGATGCTTACAATGCTTACAACACTTATGCGAAAGCGGCGGGTTTTAGCATTAGACAAAGCTCGGAAACGAGGGTCAATAACCAAGTAGTGAGGAAAAAAATTGTGTGCTCTACAGAAGGTTGTAAGAAAAAACGATTTGGTGGTGAAAGACGGACCTCAGATATACGGGAGAATTGTGGTGCATATCTTCAGTTAAAAAAAATGAAAGTGGGGCACTGGATTGTATTTAAAATTATTGTGGAACATTCTCACCTATTAAGTACCCCTAGAAAGACCCATATGCTACGGTCACACCGTCGGATTGATGCCCCAAAAAAATTTTTTGATAGATACTTATGGGGCCGCTAATATCAGACCAAATAAACAAATGGGGATTTTAGTATTGCAGTCGGGTGGGAGAGATAAAGTTGGTTTCACAGAAACAGACTTTCGAAATCATATTAGAGACAAAAATGAGGAAACAAAAGACAATAATGGTGATATGTTTTACGAACACTTTAGACAATGGAAGGAGAGAAATCCAAGGAATGCTTTTTCTATTGAGAAAGATGATGAGGACCACATCAAACATGTGTTTTGGGCTGATTATTATTTTCAGAAGTCATATGAGGAGTTCGGTGATGTTGTTTCGTTTGATACAACGTACAACACAAACAGATATGGTCTCATTTTTGGCGCATTCACTGGAATTAATCATCATGATCAGTCCATACTATTTGGATGCTGCCTAATCTCAAATGAGACTTTTGATACATTTGTTTGGGTTTTCAATAAATGGCTTGAAGCAATGCCGGGAGACCCACCAAAGTCCATCTTGACAGATCAGGACCCCGCAATGACAAAAGCCATTGGGTTTGTTCTTCCAAATACGAGCCACTGTTTCTGTTTGTGGCACATCATGGAAAATTTACAAAAGAATTTAGGTGGAGTTGCAATACATAAGAATGAATTGATTCCAACTATTAAAAAAATCGCATTCAACTCTTTGACAACCGAGGAATTCGAGTCGGGTTGGAAGAAGATGTTGATAAAAGAGGATGTTGCAAACAACGCTTGGCTAAATGGGATGTACGATATCCGTCATATGTGGGTGCCTATATATATGAGACACCTTTTTTTTGGAGGGATGTCTAAAACTGGAAGGAGTGAAAGTATCAATGCCTTTTTAAAGCAATATGTGCACAAAAGAATGGTCTGTTTGGTTTTATGTTTCGATTTAAGCAAGGGATTGCAACTAAAAAGTACCGTCAATTGAAGGCAATTCATGACACTTCTAATGGAAGGCCAAAATTGATGACAGACTTGCCAATGGAGATGCAAATGTCACAAATATACACAAAGAAGATGTTTTATAAGTTCCAGGATCAGTTCATGTACATAACATCCGGTATTGCTGAGATTGTAAACGATGATGTGGAACAAAGTATTTATAATGTTTCATCATTCAAAGCTAACAATGAAATCGAGAGGGTAGTCATTTTCAAAAAGGTTGAAAAAGAAGCAAAATGTTCTTGTCAACTATTTGAATTCAAAGGCATTCCATGTGGACACATCATCCGCGTTTTGAAACAAGAGAAAATATACACACTGCCCGAACAATACATTTTGAAAAGATGGACATGGTATGCGAGGGTAGACGATGATTCTGACAAAAGTACGTGCTCTGCGTTTGACGGGTCATTGCTAGCACGACATGGAGATTTATCATATGATGCTGCAAATATCATTGATGAAGCGTCGTTGTGTAAGGAAGCATATCATCATGCAAAATCAGTTTTACAAGACCTTAAAAAAATGATTCGCGAGATAAATGAAAAGGCAGTGATGGCAGAAGATGATCCTAAGAGAAAGAATAAAAGTGCAAGGCCTGCAGAGAGATATCTTCCACCGAAGCATGCAATTACAAAGGGTCGTCCAAAGAGATTGAAGTCCTCTAAGGAAAAAGCAAGGAAGAAAGATCGACTTTACCGCGGATGTGGCAAGCGTGGGGTTGCACATGACAGACGCAATTGCCCTGGGACTGACAAGAGGTACCATTTGATTTAATTTTTTCCTACCAATGCATTTTCTTAATTTAATATATATTGACATGCTTTGTTTAATCTGTTTTACTTGTACTTATTTTAGTAGTGTAGACAACAACAATGAGCCATTAAATGAAAATGAGGCATCAGAGAGATCTTCCGAGGATGAGGCATTAACACAAGTAGTAGGTATACATTTTTCCCTTCTTATTAATCAGTCCATCTTTTTAAATAGTAATGGTTTCTTTACATTACTATTATCATACTAATCAGTCCATGTTTGGTGGCAGGATGTATTGATGCTCATGTAGGATCAGGCTGATACTTGAAGGTGTTTTGGGATGATATATTGAAGGTGCCTTTGGGATGATATATTTTTGTTGCATTTGGTTATTCGTAGTTGTACTAATTCTATAAGAATAAAGGGGTGTATGTTGGATATTATCCTAATGTTTGTATTGAAGATTTGTGAAGAAGTCAGGTGAAATGATTATCATAGTAATGGTTTATTTACATTACTGTTATTATACTAATCAGTCCATGTTTGGTGGCAGGATGTATTGATGGGAATGTTGGAACTGCTGATATCTGAAGGTGTTTCAGGCTCATGTTGGAACTACTGATATATGAAGGTTTTTCAAGCTAATGTTGGAACTTTTGATATTATTTGGTGGCAGAAAGATTGATGTATTTTGTTTGGGATGGAACATGTTTCCCTTTGTATTTTCTTAATTTGGTATGTGTAATTCTCATTTTGAGGTATAGAAGATGTTGGATGTTGAATTGAATTGAATGAATGAATGTATGTTCCAGGTTTAAAACAGATTGAATGGATGTTACAAGTTTAAAACAGATTGCACTTGTGTTACTTTTTCTTTGATATTCTACTGATTATTATTGAAAATGAATGAACGGATGAGTGGATATTGATGTTGAATGGATGATAATACAAGTTTAAAACAGGTGAAGTTTTGATGTGTTTGATTGAGGCTATGCAGGTTCCAGTTTACAGGTTATTGAACACTTTGTTCTAGGATTCATGTTTGTACTAGGATTCATGTATGTTTCAGTGCTCATGGACTGTTGAATTATCAACAAAGACAGCTGAGGTTCTTTTTCTACACCATATTGCTTAAGCGCTGACTGACATTCAGATGTTTTGTGGCACTGACAAATTTCAAGGAATGGCAAAGCTTGCTTTCATAATTCAGGTGTTTTGTGCTTATCCTAAAACATAGATTTTCGAAGTGGGTTTTGTGCTTCATGGGGTGTTGTAAAATGAGTCCATACGAAGGGTTTAAATATGGTGGGAATCTATTGGCCTCTTGCCAATTTCTTATTTTATTCACACTTTTATAACCCTTATTCCATGATATCAAAGAATCTTGGGACATCTTGGAATGCTAGTTTTCTTCACTCCCATTGAAATACCCATGAAAGACCCATGTGGAAAAATAAAAATAAAAAAAACAGTCTACAATATCTTTCACATTGGTCACTCTGCGCCCATTTTCACACTTCTGCAAACATAAGGTAATGAAGATTTTGTCTCCATAACAGAAACTCTGCAACACCCAGATAAACAAAAATTCAATTCAAAAACAATATGTATAAGTCCTTCCTAGTCCTAATCTTATGCAAAACCCAAATGCAGAAATAGAAAAATCAATCCAACACAAAAGCTGAACAATGAAAAGACCATTTGATCAGATGTTAAGGATTACATGAACTATGTAAAATGTCTATAGGTCTTCATCTGCGGCCAGTAGATTATACAAAGTGTTAAGTATGAATAACATCAAAGCCTATGAATCTACCACAACCCTTTTCATCTTTCCAATTGGGACATTTCCAAAACTTCCAATTTGGATTAGCCTTTGTGCGAGAGGTGAGACAAATCATCTCTCCACATGAGCATTTTGGCACGTAATCACTAGAAACGGAATACGATGAAGACATAGTTTCGACCTACAAAAAAGAGCAATCACAAAGAAAGGTTATGCCTTTGCCATATCATATGGATTGGCATGGTTACGAAATCAAATTCTGAATAGTAAGGTCAAATTTAGATTTAACCCAGATCTAGTTTGCAGCATCATAGGCAATAATAAAGACATGCATGTAAAAAGAAGATAATGAGAAATTGAGGAAATGAGGTAATGTATACCAGTGGATAAACTTTTTCAATAAGAGTTGTAGGCTTTAATGCTACAGCAGGGCGCTTGCCCTTTGCCTTAATTTTCTGAATTAGTTCTTTCCAATTATCTGTAACCAATTGTCATATGATGTCCATATAAGAAAATCAAATGAGTTGCATTGAAAGAAAAATGCACAAAAGGAAAAACATGCCTTTGGAAACCTCAGCATGAAAAGTAAAGCCAGAATCACCAGCTTTTGCTAGTGGTTCCACATAATCTAAAGGATTTGTGTCCATAAGCTGAATGTGAAGTCCATGGACAGAATGATATCACAAGGCCCATTATGTTTAAGCCTTGTCCAATCTAAGTGGAAGGGGCCTCATAGTTTCTTTGTAAACATGACTGATCTTAGAGAAAATTATTCAAATAGTCTCAGATAATGAACTTCGAATGAGAGAAATGAGAGGTTTTTTAACTTGCATGCTTCCTTTGACCATATGACCTCTATTATCTGCAATTCACCCAATCCTGTAGATTACAACTAACTATCACAGATGCTAACCTAATCTCTAAATATTATAGAAAATACAAACTTTCAATCTTAGATTAGATGATAATCTAATCCTATAGCATCATACCCATACTACTAACACTCGCCAAGAAGATTCATTTCTACTGTTAATGTCAGGTATAAATAAAACAAAAAAAATTAAAAAAAAAAACAAAGGACAGTGAGGAAATAAGTGATTTTTCCGAATGGAATGGAGTAAAAGGGTTTTGCAAGACCCAGCACCTGTTAATGTTAGGTATATGTAAAAAGGGGAAGATGAATAGCCTTGTCCAATCTGAGCTGGTTTTACAACCCTGTGATGATTAATCAAGGGCACAAATTTGACAAACAGAGTATATTTTTCTCATAACGTGTCTCCAAAAAGGAAAAATGTCCATGTGGAATGTCTCATCCCAAATAGCTATAACTGAGCATCTCTGAGCCTGACCACAAAAAAACCCGACGAAAACTAAAAAAAACGAGGATGACAAACAAGTGCTTGTTTTTAAGATTAAAGCAAGAAATAAGAAATGGGTGATCATCTCTACCTGTAGAAAATAAAAGAGATCGCACCAGCTGAGGTTCTTTTATCTTCTTGGTTGGGTCAGCCAAAATAGGGGGAAAATGAATAGATCCTAGAACGGTGCTTGCCCCATATCTTCGGTGAGAGACGAGTTTCGTCGTTCTGGAGGAGAGAGGAGAGGAGAGGATACCGGCTTCCAGCCAGCGACACGGCCCAGATCTGAAATCGTTGGAGATCCGTTGGTCCGAGGGGAAAATCTCTTCTTTGCGATGTAGAGGAAGATGAGGAGATGGAGATGGAGAGGCTTCAGCCGGAGAACCTAGAAAAGAGAGAAAACCCCTTTGATCGATTAGAATGGCTGAAAGGGGAAGACGAAAGAGGGGCTCTGGATTTTGGCTTGAACCTTCGAAAGGGGGAAATGAAATGTTTGGGCGCCCACAAACATTATATCTAAAACGTGGCAGCCGTTGGATCCACTTTGATGATCCAACGGCTGCTATGGGACTTCTCATATAATGAGTGAGAATAGTTCCCACCTGAATAAAACCGATATATATATATGGGCCATGAAATGATATTGCCCAAAGAGAGATCTCCAAAAGTCAAATCTTCAACCAACAATTGTACATCAAACTTGAGGATTCCATCTATAATGACCCTTCTCCTCATTCAACAAACCCAGCACATGTCCATGGGCAGCATTAATATCTTTTCACACGTAATGCATTAGTTTACAACAACCCCAACCTGTATCATGTGCGTTTGGGTTCAAGAAAATGTCTGGATAGTTTTGTTTAAACTTAAACTTAAAGCTCAAATCAGGGAGGCTTCCTTTTGTGTATCTTGGTCTTCCGATTGGGGCAAAATCGAGATCAAAAGCTCTTTAGGACCCGGTTATTAACAAGTTTGAGAAGAAATTGTCTTTATGGAAAAAATAGTATTTATCTTTGGGTGAAAGAATCACTTTGATCCACTACACCATTTCAGGGCTTTTACAGCGCGTCATTTACGGCGTGCATTGAATGCAAGCCGTAAATGATATAATAGTACGGCACGCATGGAATGGGAGCCGCAAAAGGGCTTTTTCTTCGCTTTATTAAGGCGTGCATTTTGCGCGCCGTGAGATCTTATCAATTACAGCGTGCAATTAGGACGCCGTAAATTATTAAGCATTTGTGGCCCACAATCGCAAGCCGTAAAAAATATTAAGGTATCACAGCCCACATGTTGCACGCTGTAAAAGGCCAAGCCATTCAAATTAAGTTCACGGCCTGCTTTGAGAAGCTGTAAGATTAATCAGCTTTGACAGCCCACATTTCGCATGCCGTAAAAAAAGAAACCCGCCAAATTAATATTCCAAACGAAGGGTGGTGAGGGAGGGGAGAATGAGACTAAACTAACCTGAAGTAAGCTGATTAGGATTCTAAAAGGAAGACTTTATGAACTTAAGCATGTAATTTGAGTCCCTGCCCAACAGTACAAGTTTATAATGGAAAATGTACCAAAAAGTTCTTGTATTAACATTCCTTCCGCAGCATTCACCACAAAAGTCGTAGTTTTCCTTATCTAGCCGTTAATATCAGCCTTAAATCGGGCGAATCCGACTCGTCATTCTCTCTGTATCGATTTCCCGCGTTTTTTCTCTCCTTCCAGATCTATAAATTTGGTGTTTTTTGTCGTTTGATGGCGGCCGATCTATTGTGTTTCAGAAGAAATTTGAATCGATGAGTCAGGGTTCGGTCCAGATGGAGGACGTTAAACCTTCGATTTCTACAAGTAATTAGCAGTCCGAAGACGGCACTGCAGTCGAAGCTCGATTTTCAGATCTCTGCAAGGTTTCTGATATTTTTTTCGGTTCTGTTGATTATCTTGTTTTGATCTGTAATATTTCTCATTAGCTGATTCCAAGATCTTGTAACAGACCGGTTTGTCGCTTGATGAAAGCATATCACAGCTGGCTATGACTTTGCTCAAGGAAAGCAAGCATCTTCTGGTGTCCAACATGTCTATTGTCTGCGATTGAAAATGGAAGCTTATGTTTAATTTGGAGGAGATTTTAATTCATAGCTATTTCTAATTGGATCTTGAATCTCATATTTTGTTTAATTTTTTGTTTGAAGTTTGATTTGATCTTGTGATCGCATCCGAAAGAAATGGAGCGGTCGTGGTTTGCATTTGTTCTATACTCGGTGAAGAAATTGAGCGAAGGCGGCGATGTAGGGAATTCGGAGCAGAGCGAAGAGAATGGATTTACTCTATGTCAGATATTGCGGGCTGCCAAGCTGAAGTATAGCTTTAATTTTTTATTTAATCTGGTGTTTCTAAGTGGATGATTTTGTTTGGATATTATAATGGATTTAGATGTGTGCATGGTTGTGTTTCAGTGTAGTGAATTTTGTGAAAGATATGCCTCAGTTTTCTCTCAAGGCGCGTGAACTTTCTTCGTAGTTCATTTTTTAGAACCATTGGGCGACGAAATGAAATAACATCACACCCTCGAACGAGACCTCGTCCATCTCTCTCAAACGCCGGGAGAAGTGTAACTTTTTTCAGCGAAAAAGCTTATTTTGCCGGAAAAATTTATACTTTTACCGGCGAAATAATTTCGTCATTCTTAAATCGGGCGAATCTGACTCGTCATTCTCTCTGTATCGGTTTCCCGCATATTTTTTCTCTCCTTCCAGATCTATAAATTTGGTGCTTTTTGTCGTTTGATGGCCGCCGATCTATTGTGTTTCAGAAGAAATTTGATTCGATGAGTCAGGGTTCGGTCTAGATGGAGGGCGTTAAACCTTCGACTTCTACGAGTAATTAGAGAACCGAAGACGGCACTGCAGTCGAAGCTCGATTTTCAGATCTCTGCAAGGTTTCTAATATTTTTTTCGGTTCTGTTGATTATCTTGTTTTGATCTGTAATTCTCATTAGCTGATTCCAAGATCTTGTAAACAGACCGGTTTGTCGCTTGATGAAAGCATATCACAGCTGGCTATGACTTTGCTCAAGGAAAGCAAGCATCTTCTGGTGTCCAACATGTCTATTGTCTGCGATTGGAAACGGAAGCTTATGTTTTGGAGGAGATTTTAATTCATAGCTATTTCTAATTGGATCTTGAATCTCATATTTTGTTTAATTTTTTGTTTGAAGTTTGATTTGATCTTGTGATCGCATCCGGAAGAAATGGAGCGGTCGTGGTTTGCATTTGTTCTATACTCGGTGAAGAAATTGAGCGAAGGCGGCGATGTAGGGAATTCGGAGTAGAGCGAAGACAATGGATTTACTCTATGTCGGATATTGCGGGCTGCCAAGCTGAAGTATAGCTTTAATTTTTTATTTAATCTGGTGTTTCTAAGTGGATGATTTTATTTGGATATTATAATGGATTTAGATGTGTGGTTGTGTTTCAGTGTAGTGAATTTTGTGAAAGATTTGTCTCAGTTTTCTCTCAAGGCGCGTGAACTTCAACCCTAGAAAGAACAATCCAGTGTTGCCCGTGCCATTTTCCATTTCCCGTGCCCGCCTAAGTAATCACTTATTTCCAGCGCCCCCTCGATCTGCCTTTTCTCAATCCCTCCTTTCAATCCCTCATCTCTCTGACCCTCTCTCGCCCAGCAATCCCTCATCTCTGACTTTCTCTTGCCATCCCTCCATTTCCTTCTCCCTCACGACCTCAGACCTGCGCTCCTCTATCTCTCCAGGCGCCTGTGCTCCTCCATATCCCTCGCACGCAGATCTCGTCCATCTCTCACACGGGAACCATCACCATCACCTCCTCTCCCTCTTGATCTCGGCCCTCTCTCTCTCCATCTCGCAACCCCCTGCGCAGACCCTCTCCAATCTCTTTGCTGTTCATCTCTCTCACGCCCGCGGACGTCTCCCCTTCTTCCTCCACGCGCAGACCGCACCACCACCAGCAGCAGTGCAGAGCCCCAACGTCTCTCCCTCTTCTCCCTCCACGCGCATAACTCATCCCATTCACAGGTAAGAGCCTCTCTCCCTCCTCCCTGCATCACCATCGCAACCCTCGGCACCTCCCCTGCACGCCAGCTCACCCTCTCCTTCCTTTTCTTCTTTCTTTCCTTTTCTTCCTCCCCTCCTACTCTTCTTCATCTTCCTCTTCCCAGTGCCCACTGCAAGCCCACGCACCCACGAGGGTTCACTGCAAATGATTTTTCTTCTTCACATCTCAAAATCCGAGATGTAATCAACTTTTTTTTTAATGTTGATTTGATTTCTTCTTCTTCTTCTTCTGATCTCAAAAACAGAGGATTTCTTCTTCTTCTTTTCATCTGCAGAGGTTTTCCCTTCTTTCTTTGAAAATCTTTGGTTTTGTTTATGTGTAAAATTCCTTGGAAGGCCCGTTACATGAAGTGATGGTGGTTTGAGTCCCTTGGAACCTGGATTTCAGATGGGTTAGGGAAAGTCCCATGATATAGATTGTTTTTTATTGTGGTCATTTGTTTTCTACCAAAACCCTACTGAGAAGTCACAATGGCAATCTGACCTGGGGATAGACAAAGGGGTTTTTCTCCAAATTGAGGGACTTTGAGAAATCTCAGGCACCCCCCACCCAAATATTTCTGGAGGTAGCCTTCCCTCTTCTCAATCCCACCCCATGTGTGTGTGTAATGTGAAGTGTGACTAAACTGCATGCTTCATTTGGGGTGTATGTTTCAAATATGCCCCATACAGTGTGAGATGAAAACTACAAATGAGCCCCATTCCTGTACCTGAGGTACAGAGCTTGAGAATTGTCTGAATGCCAATGCCAGAAAAGTGTCTTATTTGTGCTTGCTGTGTTTTCCCCAGATTGGAGATTGAGGATTTCTAGTTGCAGGAAAGGATTTCTTGTATTCTCATTTGCATTCTCCTCTTCCTTCTGGTTGCTTTTGTTTTTTTTTTTTTTTTTTTTTTTTTTTTTTGGGGGGGGGGGGGGGGGGGGAGGGGGTGTTAGAAGATTAATCATCTGGTAAGACTTCCATCACCATACATGGGGTAATTTTGCTTATGAATTAAAGATTCACTTTGTTTTCATTTATTAATTTTTAAATCTGTTACTGTTTGTGATTTGGACTTTGGAGTGCATCATGATGTGCCTTTAATTGTTGGTTGTTCTGCTAGGTAGATTGACATGATCCATGGTTTTTCCCTACCAAATATTTACTGCATTCTGCTTCTTATATAGTTGGTGTTAATATGATATTGCCATGTCTCACATCTGTAGTTTCACAGTTTTGTCAACATAAGACAATCTTCCATTATGGATAAAGAATGGACTCATTTATCAAGGTGAATTCCAAAGCCATAAACTATAAATTTGATGATATCCCACACCTATTCATTAATTTCTAGTTAATGAAAAACTTGAGTTCCTTATTTATTTTAGACCATCAAAAGCATATCGAGAGGGAGCACGAAAGTTTGTAGATAAGGTTCAAGAACAGAATGGGTATCCAGAGAAGATCCAATGTCCTTGCATCAAATGCTTAAACTTAAAATATCATCATTATGAAATAGTCTATCATGATCATCTAGTTATTGCTGGAATTGATCCTATTTACACCACATGGATTTTTCATGGAGAAAAACCAACTATGGTAGGACAAATTGAAGATGATGAAATTCAAGCATCATATAAAATGTTTAGAGATGCATGTTTCCAAGATGATAATGTGGATCATATAGATGAAAAAAGTTACCAAGATTTTGAAAAACTCATCGAGGAGGCAGAAATGCCTTTATATTTAGGATCTACACACACTAAGATGTCTGCAACACTTATTTTATGCAAGGCCAAGGCTCGACACAGTTTGTCTGACAAAGCATTTGATGATGTTCTCAAGATTGTTCATGATTTGCTACCGATTAATAACATACTTCCGGATAGCTTCTACTCGGCCAAAAAGTTATTTAATGCTTTTGATCTCGGTTATGAGAAAATACATGCATGTGAGAACGATTGTTACTTGTTCCGAAAAGATCTGGAGCATAGTGAGATATGTCCGAAGTGTGGTTCTTCACGGTGGAAACTCAGTGAACGGACCAAAAAGATAAGTAAGGGAGTTCGGGTAAAAGTTTTGAGGTATTTTCCTATTATTCCAAGATTTAGGAGATTGTTTAAGTCAGCTGAAAGGAGTGAACAATTAACATGGCATTACACAAACAAAAGTCAGGATGGCATTATGCGGCATCCAGTTGACTCATTGGCATGGAATAGAATAGATGATAAGTGGCCTTCTTTTGCATCTGATCCCCGTAAGCTCAGACTCGGCCTTTCTTCAGATGGATTTAATCCTTTTGGTGATCTTAGCTCTCGACATAGTTGTTGGCCTGTAATTCTGGTCACATATAATCTTTCTCCCCGGTTATGCATGTCAAAAGAAAATATGATTTTGACATTACTCATTCCTGGGCCAAAGCAACCTGGAAATGATATAGATGTGTACTTAGCACCTCTTATAGATGATTTGAAAGAGCTTTGGGTGAATGGAGTGAGTGTTTATGATGCATTTACTCAATCCACATTCAACTTGAGAGCTGTTTTTATGTGGACAATAAACGATTTCCCAGCTTATGGAAATCTGTCCGGGTATGCTGTTAAATCTAAGAAAGGATGTCCGGCATGTGGACTTGAGACGGTTTCAAAATGGTTGAAAAACAGCCACAAGAACATATTCATGGGTCATCGGAGATTTCTATCATACAATCATCCATTTCGCTTAAAAAAATCTTGGTTTGATGGGACTGAAGAACATGGAAGAAAGCCTCGCATTTTAACCGGTTCAGAAGTATTTGAAGTGATCAGAAACATCGAAGATGATTGGGGGAAGGCTAAGAAAAATAAGACAAATAAAAGAAAGAGAGATGATGAAAATAAAGAGCAAATTGTCGTACAACCTCAATCGGTATGGAAAAAGAACTCAATCTTTTTCAAGCTACTATATTGGGAGGTGAGTCTTCATTTGCATTTTTGTTATTATTTTTTGGTAGGAATAATCTGATTTTTTCCTTTTCAATTTGAGGGAGGAATTTAACATGCTTCTATTTGGTTATTGTGCAGTCATTACTGTTGCGGCACAATTTGGATGTGATGCATGTTGAGAAAAATATTTGCGAGAGTATAATAGGCACTCTATTGAATATTAAATGCAAAACAAAGGATGACTTAAAGTCTCGTGAAGATTTAAAACATATGGGAATTAGAAAGTCATTGCATCCTAACAACGATGTTGCCGACTCCGATTATAAAAAAGCACCATATGTGTTGTCAAAGAGTGAGAAAAAGTTGTTTTGTAAAAGGCTATCCGAGTTGAGATTGCCAGATGGCTATAGTTCAAGCATTGCAAGTCATGTGTCACTAAAAGACTGTAAAATTTATGGCCTCAAGTCCCATGATTGTCATGTGCTAATGCAGCAAGTTTTATCAGTATCATTAAGGGGACTATTAGACAAGGGGCCTAGGGTTGCAATTTTCAGATTATGTTCTTTTTTTAATTGCCTATGTCAAAGAGAGGTTGATAAGAATAAATTAGAATTACTTGAAGACCACATTGCCGAGACTCTGTGTATGCTTGAAAGGTTTTTTCCCCCATCATTTTTTGACATTATGGTTCACCTTACTGTTCACTTGGTTCGAGAAGCATTGATAGGTGGTCCAGTGCAATTTCGTTGGATGTACCCATTTGAAAGGTGACTCCAATATTTTTCTCTTCTATATAGACAATTCTTTAGTTTAGTTATTGCTTGATTTAGCTATTATTAATTTGTTAAACTTACATTTTGAGTTAGGTATATGAAAGTACTTAAAGGCTTTGTGAAAAACCGTTCAAATCCTGAAGGTTGTAGTTGAAAAGTATAATGCAGAAGAGTGCACAAGTTTTTGTGCTCCTTACATAAAGCAAGCAGCTCAAGTAGGTGCTCAACAGAGCCGATATGAAGAGTATGAAGATGAGAATATATTAGAAGGGAGACCAATTGGTGAGGCTAAATTGAAGGAATTGTCTCCTAACATGCTTAAAGTTGCTCATTTATATATCCTAGAGAATACAGTAGAAGTAGAACCGTACAAAGAATAAGTTTATCATTTATATGTGCTGGAATAAGATAGGCATGTCTTTGGTGGTCTTAGTCTTTTTTTATTTGCACTTTTTAACTTTATTCTATATATATCTTTTTTTTTTCAGAATGCACTTAGAGGAACTTCGACAATCTGATATACGTCTTCGAGGGAATGAAAGCCTTCTAAGAAAGAGGCATAGGGACATGTTTAGTGAGTGGTTAGCAAATAAAGTCAAGGTTGGAAATGCCGGTAACATGTCAGACCTTGTAAAATGGATAGGGTGTCGACCTAAGCCTTATGTTGCATCAAATAAATTTCCTTTTTAAAGGGGAGATGGCAAATTATTACCCAATTCTATCACCCAGTCAACCAAATCCTAGGAAAAGCTGGGTCTCTCATGTCTTTGCCCCTCATCTTTTCAATAATACTTTGTCCCAACCCATTCTAGAACTCCTTGGAACTCAGTCCTTTGCAAAGAAACAAGCCCCTGATGAAATTAGTGTATGTGTTACTTTGAAAGTTATATTTATCATTTAATTCCTCTTTCAGAAATTTTAAGTAGTTCTCCTTAGCTTGACGTACTTGATCAATTCAAGTCCAAACATAAATGGAGCAAATTAGCAACCATACAGAATTGGTAATTGACATCTACATTTTTCCTTATTTGTTTATCCTCCCAAAAGTTCTCTAATTTCTCATTTTCTCCTTCTAGAAAACGACCCCGACTGGGTCTTGGTGCTGTTTACTTATCTGTGAGCCTCAAATTTTCCAAGCTATATATAATGCCAGTGGTTCATTACAATAGATGATCCATATGCAACATGAGAACTGACCATCTTAATAGATACAGATGGATGGTGATGGAATTGGTTTTTAAGTCCACTGCCCAACCAGTAGGGGTCCATCACAGATGTCCCTATCTCATTCTCATACCATTATATTTCATGAGTTAGAATTTTGTGTCTACTAATCGACAGGACCCACTTTTGTTAACCTGGGTCATCATCTCTGAAACTGCCTGGGAACTTACCATTATATTTATGAACACAAAAAAAAAGGGACAGTTACAGGATGTGGATAGGCACTATTATAGCCCAGTGTGATTTGGATTGCCTGGGTGTTGTTTCAACTGATATTTTTTGTTGAAGCTTACTAATCTTGGGACTTGTTATGGCTTCTAGGAGATGAGTGGGGCTATATTTATTCACTGGCTTTAATCCCAAAGGTTGTTATTTCGTTAGTTTCAACTTCTAAGTAGTCCTACTTACTCTCTTATAAATATATATATACCCAAAAAAGAGAATGAATTCCCAAGTCAATACCATGTACCCGTCCAGGGCTTTTACTGTCTATTTATTCAGTTGACTTTCCTAAGTATATAATTATTGTTTTCTGTTATTTTCCCAAGTCACTTTCTCTTGTGGTAGTTGGTAAGATATTGTATTTGGAAATTTGCCAAGCCCAACAGTGATTTACTTACCAAAATTCTATCCTATGGTCCACTTTTGTTTGAAAAATATATGAAAAGAGGAGGTATTTGTCATACAACAGGGCAGAAGAGTTTTGCTCCTCAGGTTTGTACATTTCTTGTGGCCCCAATATGAATGTCTTTTATGCAACTTTCTCAAATGTATTCTATACAATTTTCTGAGAGAGAGAGAGAGAGAGAGAGAGAGAGAGAGAGAGAGAGATTTGTCATGCTTAGCTTTCCAAATAATATAGCTTATTGCTTTATTGTTAATAAAAAACACTTTCTAAGCTGAACTCAATTAAGTGGAAAAGTCCAAGTCCAAGTCCAAGATGATGACGATGACTATGACTCTGATAATGACCACAGATGCTTTAATAAAAAGATTTAACGAGCAAACAATGACAATATTCAGAGAAGGCAACGGGATATAAATTAGGTTTGACATGGATTAGAAGTATCTAAAATACGGAACAAATCAAATGATCCTAGTCGTTAAGTTTAGTCCTCAAAATCTAAAGATTATACATTATGTATAAAACTTATTGTAATAAAATCTAACTGTGACTATTTCAAACTATGTTTAGAGTCAATTCAATACTGATAAATAAACATTAGCATCTTATTGCTGACATTTTCTTGCTCTATTGTAATACAGCAACAAGTCAAAAAATACAAAGCAGAAGAAAATGGTTCTACTTTTAGAGATGATGCTGTTGCAAAGGTACTCGGTCCTGATCCACGAGGACGAGTAAGAGGGCTTGGGTATGGAGCAACTCCTTCAAAGTTGGAAGGTCAAGCACAAGTGAGGGACAAATTTAATAAATTAGAGAAAGAACTTCAGGTCTTGAAAAACCAAATGAACAATGTTATTGCAATGGTTGGAAAAGGAGGAAGTACTATGGTAAGTACCTCAATAGATTTCTTTTAATTATTGTGATGCTTTTGTATTTATATGCGAAGTTTAACATATATTAATTACAGCTCAAAGATAATGCAAGTGTTCAAGATTCTGCCAATCACATGACACAAAGCAAGAGAAACGAAACTTCAAGTCCAATACAAAATTCTGTTCATGAGACAACACAAAGCAAGGAAAAGGAACATGCAGTTCACAATTCAAGATGCAAGTTGCTGAGTTGGCTAGACACAAATACAGTTGTTGCTACTGGTGAAATACTATCAAGGGATCCCAAATCACTAGTACATCATGTGCCTCTTGGTGCTGAATGTTGGAAAGTTTCTGTGCAACATGTAGTAGAGGGTAATGAGAGAGTGACTCTCTATCGACCAACTCGTGAAGCCTTTCTTTTGAATGAAGCACTGGGAAGCATAGTAGCATGGCCAATCAAGTACATAACAACCTGTTAGAAGCAAGATGAGAGGTGAAATTTGTGTTGTTTTATTTTGGAGAATCAGTGTTTAAGTCCTAGTTTGTTTAGGTCTCTACAACTGGACTTTGTGAAAAACCAAATGGAGGTTGCCCTTTTTTGTGTAGTATTTTAACTGGAATACATTTGGTTTAAGTGACTGGATTGATTTTATGTTTGCTTCAACTTTTACTGTGAGTGATTCCAACCTACTGTGTTTTCTAAATTTTCTTTTTTCTATCTTTAGTTGTTTTTGGGTCATGGGTAATGCTAGTGTCAGAGAGGGAGTGAGGAACCCAACTGGTGTTGGAGTTGAGGGTGGGCAGTTCCATTCTTTATATCATGCACAGGGGGGTTTTAGGAGATGATGGGGCTGAGCCCTCCTCACAGTCACAATCCCAGGTCCCATATTTTTTGAGCATGTGTGTGTGTAAGAATCTCTTTTATTAATAGTGGATTCTTGTTTTATTCTATGCCTTGCGGATTTCGTTGGGTAGTTCTAAAGATCTACTTGGTATAATTAATCTAGCTAAATGAACAATTTTAATGTGGGATTCAGGAGACCTTTCTTAATTTGTTGGTGCTGTTATCATATGGGTGTTTCTCATTGACTTTTGGGTATCAATTTCATGTAGTTGAATATTGATTATAGTATGTATTTTAAGTTCTGTTTTTGATGAGCAGTTTGGCCAAGTGAGTAGTTTTAGAGTGATATATACATGAGTTCCTCTGTGTTTTTTTTTTAATTTTTAATTTTTATGCTAGTGTTTATTTCAGTTCTACGTCTTCTATTCTCCATTTGGTCATTGATGCTTGTCATTATTTCAACTTTGCTTCTTTTGAAGTGATTGAGCGAAAAAACAACTGTTGACATCATTGTTAATTCAGTGGATGTATCATCTGGAATTGGCCTACTGGGTTACTACAAAAACAGTTTAGGGCTGTCCTCGTTTTTTTCAATTATGATAGTTGCTTTGGTCTGTAGGTTGTTGTGCTACAGATATGTATTGGGTTTTTCTTCCATGCTGTAAATTCTGTATGCTATTTTCTCTGTTAATGAAGTTCTCTTTGTACCTATCAATAAGTTATAGAAAATGAACATTAATTCATCTTCCAATAGATGTATAGGTCATAAGAATTGTGGGCTTTAAGGCAATAGGATGCTCCATAGAGGAGTCTAGCAAGGATTGCAACACAACAGCATCAATAATGAATCATATTATTCTGGGGTCATTTTCTACACTTAGATTTATTGTTCATTTTAATGCTTATAGGATTTCATCTCTTGGGTTAATTGATGTTACCTGTCACATAGAGAGAGATTACTTGTTTAGAATTTTCGTTAGGGATGGGTAATGGACTTGCAGGTACTGTTTACATTTTTTATTTTAGTTTATTAATTTGTATTTGTAGCAATAAAAAAATGTGGATTTAGTTTTTTTAATTAAAAATAATAATTTTTTTTATAAAAAAACAATTATGGCGCGTCTTGCGAGCCGTAACTTGAAACTCGCCAATTCTTTAATGGCCCGCATTTGAAAGTTGTAAAAACATATACCTAATTACGGCTTGCATTTCGAGCCGTTAATCAGATTGTACACAACCCATTTACAACCCACAAATGCAAGCTGTGTAAAACATTTTTCGTTTTAAGTATTCACGGCTTACTATGTGTGCCATAAACTTAAGCACACCAATGCTTTGACGGCACTCAGTCTGCGTCGTAAAAGTTTTGTATTTACGGCCTGCTTAGTAGGCCATAAATCTAGTCCAAAAAGTCCTAAGAGCATTATTTTCGGCATGCATTGATCCTACTTACGGCCTGTATATGCACGCTGTAAATAGTTTTCTCCTTTTACGGCAGGCGCTTTTACGGCACGACCCCCGTGAGCCGTAAACCTACATTTACGGCGCGCATTTCACGCTGTAAAAGCCCTGGAATGGTGTAGTGATCAAAGCTTCTTTGTCTAATCTCCTAATATATTATATGTCACTATCCAAGATGCCGAAGGCAGTGGTGGAAGGGGGGGACCATATTTGCAGAAACTTTTTATGGGAGGGTCAGGGAGACAGGAAGAAACTACATCTCCTGAATTGGAGTGAAGTGATTAAACAAAAATAGAGTGGGGACTTTGGTCTTGGTAGTTTGGAGAAAAAGAATGTGGCTTTATTGGCAAAATGGTGGTGGAGGTTTGGGGAGGAAAGAGAAGCTCTTTGGAGGAGAGCCATTGTTACGAAGTACGATGAGGACAAATGGGGGTGATGGCCCAATCCTAGCCCACGATCTCAAAGGTTAGGTCTGTGGGGTGCTATTGTGTCTATTGAAGATGCTTTTTCTGAGTGGGGGGAAAGTCTTAGCTAAAGGGGTGGGTTTTATGTTGGGGAATGGGAGGGATTTTCGGTTTTCGTTGGATGATTGGGTTGGGAGATGACCATTATGTGATTTATTTCCTAGGGTCTTTAGGGTGGTGTCCAACAAGGAGTTTGCTGTTTGTGAGTGCTTTGAGGTGAGAGAGGGGTGTACATTGTGGGGTATGTCTTTCAGGAGACATCTTCATTAGTCTGAGGAGGTTCAATATGAGGAGTTATTAAGTCTTCTTACTAATGTTTTATTATACAGGGAGTCTAATGATTCTCGAATTTGGAAGCCTTCAGATTCTGGAGAATTTTCGGCGAAAGCTTTTTACTTAGTTTTAGAGGGTAGCCAACCCTCTAGAGTTTCTTCCTCCCTATTTTGGTTCGAGTTGGCTCCTCCCCAGGTGGAAGATTTCTGTTGGTTAGCAATTGCAGCAAAGATATCCACGACAAATAATTTAAGAAGAAGATGGTTGATGTCGAGTGTCATCTCAGATACTTACCTGATGTGTTGCAAAGAGGAGGAATCTATTGACCACCTTTTTTTTCATTATGAGGTTGCGGCAAGTGTTTGGTATCATTTCATTGGTAGATGCGGCGTCTCTTGGTGTAGTCCAAAAAAGATTACGGAGGTGGTAGAGTCGTGGAGGGGAGACAGATTCTTTGGTTGCGGTCATATTCTTTGGAGGATGCTTCTGTATGCCATCTTATCGTCCATATGGAGGGAAAAAAATAATAAAATCTTCAAATCTACCTTTTATTTGGTAGAGGAGTTACTCTTTAAAATCACCATTACAGTTGCGGAGTGGGCTTTGGCAAGAAAGAAGTTATCTAACTTCTCTTTTAATGATATTATTATTAACGGGGAAGCTTGCATGGGATGCAGACCAACAAAGGCGAGGATGTCAATTCTTTGGTCTCCTCCCCCACTTAAATTCGCTTAAGTCCAATGTCGATGGTGTGGCGAGAGGTAAACCAGGCCCAGCAGGCATTAGGGGTGTTCTTCGTAATAGAAATGGTGATGTCCTTTTTATATTTCAAAGAATGTTAGCGTCTGTGATTCCAATAAAGCGGAGGTGCTAGCTATTTTAGAAGGTCTCCGTTGCCTTAAGAGATATTTTCACAGTGCCCTTATTGTGGAGAGTGACTCTTCTAATGCAATTGCTTGGGTGTCTAATAGAAAGATAACCCATGGAAACTTCAATTCCTCTTTAATAAGATCGGGTGTTGTCGACATCTTTCTCCGTGGTCTTCCATCACGAACTAGGATTGGCATAAAAGAACTCAAGTATTAACAATACTTAACCTAGCATTAACAATACAAGCATCCATTATCCATTTAATAAAGAACTCAAGTAAGCTAAAAAAATCACCCATCCGCTTTTTGTTTAAACTTAAACTATCAAAATAGCTATCATAAACAATAACAACTTTACAACAACATATTCATTGTCACCACTACCATGGTCCCGCATATGAAAGTAAATACTATAAATAAAGTCATGAGGATTTTACAAAGAAATAAAAAAAAAAAACTTTAGGTGGCCGTTGCACCAAAAAGATTACTTTAGCCAAACCCACACCAACTAGCCTTCCCCGCCAAAAACCCTTGTTTTTTTTTTTTTTTTTTCGAGGGTCGACGTCGACCCTCATTTTCTTTGTTGAGGGTTGTTGCCGACCCTCACTTCGACCCTCGCTATAACAAGTGAGAGTCGACGTCCACTCTTAGCAGGCATGTTTCCTCATCTTCTTCCTTCTTCCTCTCTTGTTGGGCCTACCCTTGAGCCCTATCTCTCTTTCCTTTTATTAAGGATGAGATCTAAAATCCCTAAGACTTCTCTCTCAAGTCTCAGCTCAACATAAAACTTCTCTCTAAATGAAGATCGGATTAAAATTGGAATCAAAATTGAGCTCCAATTTCTCAATCAGTTTTGAAATCTGAGCTTAATTTCAAAATCGAATTCTATCCCTATAATATATAATAATTGTGAGCCCCTTCAATTGGCTTGGGAGATATATTATTATTACTACTTGGGTACCCCTAAGGTCCAATAGGACTAATCCCTTGAGTGGAGCCTATAAATCCCACACAAACTAAAATTAAATAAAACTTTCGGTTAAAAATATATTAAACTTTTTTTTTAAATAAAATCAAACTAAAAAACACTTAGATTTGGAATTTGATGAGAACACAATGTTATTATTTAAAAAAAAATGTAAAAGAGGTAGAAAATCATCTTAATGAATGGAAAAGCTGCAATATTTTGGAAAAATGAAAGCTAAAAGAAAAATAAGAATTCATACCAAATTCACATGTTTACGCAAAATAACGGTTTTTATGAATATCTGATGTGTAATTGAAACCACCAAAACCTTCATCTTTATATATATGGTTGCATGGGCAAATAAAATATTTCACACATAGGCTCTATTGATGCAAACTCAAATGGTGGCAGTGGGAATTGAACAATGTGATGTAGGTCATTTTTGAATGCGCATTACTGGTTTTCATTGTTTTTTTAACGATAATGAAAGATTTCATTAAAAAAAAAAATAAAGTAACAAAGAACATAAAATTAATGAGAAAAAAAGGAAGGAGGAAGTGTAAGAGAAATGCACCACTTTCAACCCTACGTGCTGCAGAAATGCGCCAATAGTTTCCATGTTCATCAAGAAAACCTGACCTGTGACTGGCCTTTATGTTCCGTGGGTCTGATTTAACGGGTCAAATACGGATCAGGTTATGGGTCTACTCAAGTTTTGCCACCCTTCAATTTCTGTTCCTCGTGGCAAAACAATTCTAAATATTAAAAAAATGTTACGTATGTTTAAAGGCACAAGCAGCAAATGTAAATTTTTTCAGACTCTGATCTGGATCGGGTACAAAAATTGGGCCCAATAAACAAACAGACCTAAACCTTGGATAGGCTTTTGGTCGGGCCCAATCATTCTAAGATCACCCCTAGAGGGAAACCCTAGCTACAATGGACCTCTCTATAAATGCTCCCATCATCACTCAACCTTAAAATCCCTTTCTCCTCTTTCATCTCATCTTCTCACATTCCCAGGAGAGAAGAGAAGATGGTTTCTCTGAAGCTGCAGAAGCGATTAGCCTCCAGCGTTCTCAAGTGCGGGAGGGGCAAGGTCTGGCTTGACCCCAATGAGTCCAGCGAGATCTCCATGGCCAATTCCAGTATTACTATCTTTTACTTCACTTTACTTCACTTTTTGTCATTTCTATCAATCTCAGTATCCATATGAATATATTGAAGTAATAGATAAGATGAAATGTTGTTTCTTTTCATTTCTATCAGATCATCTGTTTTTCATATTGCTAGTTTGGGATTCTTCTATTAGAATGTATCCCACCAATGATTTCAAGTTGAAATCATTGGTTGCCATTTTAAAGTATTATTTGTTGAATTTTGAATGGCATTTTCTGAAGAAATCTCATGTCATGGTCCAACCCCAGATGAAGTTTGAAAGTGGGTGTCCCCCCCCCCCCCCCCCCCCCCCCCCCCCACCCCGTTTGGTTCTTTATACATGTATTCTGCAGATAGGGCTTGCTCAGTACCTAATTGGTGTTGAACTCCTAGATATTTATAGTAAAGAGGGCAAATCAAAGAGGTGAGGAGTGAAGGATTTGAGGTCATGTAATGTAGTTGGGATCATCACTTCCATAGGACTTTATTTACTATGGTGATTAGTGACCTACCCTTTTCCATAAGAGGGGAGGTTATTTGAAGGCGCCCTTTTACAGGTCTTCACCTTTAAATACCTTCACTTTTACTATTTTCAGTAGGGAGGTATTGCTTTGGATACCTTGTGCTTAGTACTGACAAAACAAATGCGTCTATAGTGTACTATCTGTTTGCTCTGTGATGCCTTTGTTCTGCATTTTAAGTATATCATTGGTTGATAAGCTTGATTGAGCCCGCATCATCGGGGCTGGAAACTAGTAGTTGTCCCTACTTATCTTGATGAAAGCACACCTTAAACGTCTTTTTTTTTTTTTTTAATGATCTCTACCGTCTCAATTCACCTTATATTACTAGCAATGTTTTTGTCAATCAAATGCAGTTATATTCTGTTGGATTATTGCTGTGATCTAATTTTGGTGGTCTTCCTCATTTTTGGGGTGCAGGGCAAAACATAAGAAAGTTGGTGAAAGATGGTTTCATAATCAAGAAACCAACAAAGATCCACTCTCGATCTCGTGCACGCCGAGCTGCAGAGGCAAAGAGGAAGGGTCGGCATTCTGGATATGGTATGCTCTCTACTTAATTTAGCAAATATTTCTAGTTGTAATAGCTTAATGATTGATCATGGTGTTCCTCATATTGATCTTTGTGGATGTTTGGGTGTCTTGCTTGGGAGCTGTTTTATTTTACGTCTCTTATGCAATATGGCTTTCTTTCTCTGATAAAGCTCAATTACCATTAAGAAAAAAAAGTGTTGTTGTTTGACTGTGGTTGGGATTACAATCAATAGACTACTTTTGAAATGCTTCAGGTAAACGCAAGGGTACAAGAGAGGCAAGGCTGCCTACTAAGGTCCTCTGGATGAGGAGGATGCGTGTCCTGAGGCGCTTGCTGCGCAAATACCGAGAATCAAAGAAGATTGACAAGCACATGTATCATGACATGTACATGAAAGTTAAGGGTAATGTCTTTAAGAACAAGAGGGTGTTGATGGAGAGCATTCACAAGTCAAAGGCTGAGAAGGCAAGAGAGAAGACTTTATCTGACCAGTTTGAGGCAAAGCGGGCCAAGAGCAAGGCGAGCCGAGAAAGGAAGGTTGCCAGGAGAGAGGAACGGTTAGCCCAGGTGAGATGCGCTTTTTAGTGTCATTTATGTTAAGTGTAAGCCTGTGATCACCTTCTCCTAATGGTAATTGTTTTCAGAAACCTAAGATAAATCACATGTTAGAAATTGGAAGGTCAGTCCACCCCGCCAGCCAAATACATCCCCCATATTTTCATTTGTGGATTAGTTAAAACATTTGCAGAAATACTGAATGTTCCTCTCTACCAATTTCTTAGGTTACACCACACCTATCTTGGGTTTTTGAAAGAAAGTGCTTCTTTCCTAAATCTTTCACTGAGTTATCAAATTTGAAAAGTACGATGAAAATCAATCAATACAATGGTTTAAGAAATTTCTTTAACACTTCCTTTGAGAAATTTTCTTCTGACAAGTTGCAGATTGCAAACTTTGCAGACTTGAATCTCATCTTATAACAATTTGAGTAGAAGAAATTGCAGTCCTTTTTAAGAAACTATCATAACAGAAACAAAAGCTTTTCTAATTTTGCCTAGTTTGGTTAACTTACTTGGTAAATATTGCTATACATGAAACAGGGACCTGGAGAGCGCGCACCTACAACCCCAGCACCTCAATCAGCTGGGTAAGTTTTTCTTTTTTTTTTCTTTTCTTTTTTTTTAATCTTTTGTGCATTTTTCTGAAGCAAGCAGTGGTGACAAGGGTTTTTAAGCTAATGTTGTGTGTTGCCTTGCAGTGGGAGTAAGAAGGCTAAGAAGTGATTAGTTGTAAAAGTTTAATCTGGTTTCAGGTACGAAGTGTGGCTTGTCTTTGTTGGGTTAGATTATGCAGTTTTTTTTTCTTGGATATGAGGAACAATTTGTTAAATTTTTTTTACAGATATTTGAACTTGTCTTATTTCATGCCTTTTATTTGTTTGCATTTAGCCTCCATTTTAAAGGGGTTTTAATATGAAAGATTTTTTCTTATTGAAAGGGGCTTATGCCTTTTATTTGTTTGCATTTAGCCTCCATTTTAAAAGGGTTTTAATATGAAATATTTTTTCTTATTGAAAGGGGCTTATGGTTTAGATTGAGAGTTACAATCAGCCTTTATGCATGGCATGCATACAAGAATAATCCATTCAGCCATGGCTTCCTTCTGGATGGTTGATTTTGGTGAAATGGAACTGCAGCGTGCTCAGTAGTTTTGTGTGTAGGTACAGACTGTACGGTTACTTGCTTATAAGGTTCGTGAATCCATACATGATATGAATTCCTCTTTGATGGATAGGAGATGGCCCTATACATCCTAGACCTATAAGATAATAGCCATGCATTGTGCCGTCTCTTTTGGGACCATTTAATCTTTCATTGTTGATTGCTTGGCCACCGGTCAAGATATTATGGGGACCTCCCATTCACGAAATGATTTCAACAGCTCACCAATTATGGGGCCATTTGCAGAAACTGAGCTTTAGTAAACTTATTCCTCCCGAGTCTACTAGGGGATTAACAGGTTGCAGTAGAAATGTGAATACAAAAGTACACAGTTTACTACAGATATTTGGAACATATATCTTAAGGTTGATAATTTTACAATATTATTTTATTTATTTAACCATATAAACTAAGCAAGTGTTTGAGTTTACTCCATCAGGAAGTTGAGGTAGGTCAGCTTTTTGGAGGAGAGGCATCATTATCTTAGTGTGTCATTTAGATCATTATGCAAAATAAATAAATTAGGGACATGTCTGCGGTCCTTCTGTGTTGTGTGGCTTCTGATGTTGAGAATGTGTGTTTTTAAACCCTCTTTCTAAATTACAGAGGCCCTAAACTACTAGGCTTTTGCTCGCATAACATGTATCTGTACGATGATTTGATTTCTTAAGCAGCTTGCAACTTGGGGGGTGTATAAACTGGCCATTTGAAAGAATTGGATAAAGTCTAGGTTGTTCAATGTAAACTTACACAAGGATTAGATTCTAGTGATGAGTAGTGGGGAATCTTTACTTGTTATAGTTGTATTGATGTGAATTTATAGTTGTATTGATGTGAATTAATGCTTCACCCTGTTTTGTCTTTAAGGGCCTGTTTGTTTGCATTAGATTAGTTAGGATTTGAAAGCTCCACCGAAGGATTATTAAAGAGGTCGAGGTGTCCAAAGTAGATGGGATCTTTGACTTTCCTAGAAAGACGATGCATGGTTGTTTGTTTACCATCTTCTCTCATTTTATTTTATTTTTTATTTCCATTAAAGAGAAGCTATTTAATGGTCATTTTTATAGATTAACCTTTGGGTCTTCAATTTAAAGTTTTAACCACTTATCGCATGAGTTTGCATATATTCAATTCTTATGTATTCTATCTATGCAAACAAACAGGCTTCAATAGGTTTTTTGGTCACTGGTTTGGTAATTGAGGAAAGTGACGAAGTTGGAATACCTGACAGGGTAATGATTGCATATATTCAATTCTTATGTATTCTATCTATGCAAACAAAACAGGTTTCAATAGGTTTTTTGGTCACTGGTTTGGTAATTGAGGAAAGTGATGAAGATGGAATAACTGACTGGGTAATGATGATGAGACATAGTGACCATAAATGGTAACTAATTGTCTCATTAAGTGCAAAATGATATACGAACTGATAATGCTTTGCTTATTTTGATGGAATTTTTTTTAAAAAAGTATAAAACTTTTGGCGCATTATAAAAAAAAGTACACAAAGATTTAAATATTTTAAAAGAGTATAAAAGTTTTCCTTAGTTCTTTCAATTAGGTCCCCTCTAAAAATAATTTTAAAAATAATAAAAATACCCTTATAACATATTTTTGTCTTTCTTCACCTTCTTTCCTCTCTAAATATACCACTTCTCCTCTCCCTCCTTTCTCTTCCAAAACCCACTCTGTATTGGATGTTAGGTTGCAAATCTATCTTGTTCACATGCCCCCTCTTCCTTAAATCACTAGCCCCTATATATAATATGCTTTAATTAGTTTATAAATTAATTTTATAACAAGTGCCCCCCCCCCCCCCCCCCCCCCCCTTATTGTTTGCACAAAGTAAAAAAAGAAAGAAGAAAAGACCAAATCAGCGCTTCATCCATCTCCTCGTCTGACATCTCCCAAGTCTCAACGAGCGGAGGTGGACTTTGCTTACAAGGCATTGACTTCCTTTGAATTTGTTTTCATCCTGCATATGATGAAAGAAATTATGGAAATCACTGATTTACTTTGTCAAGCATTGCAATATGAATCTCAAGATATTTTGAATGCCATGGATCTTGTTTCATCAACTAAAGCACTTATCTAAAATTTGAGAGATGTTGGATTGGATGCTTTATTTACCAATATGAAATCATTTTGTGATGCACGCAACATAGATATCCCGGATATGGATGCTCCTTATGTTGTGAGACGAGGTCGAGCTCGTCAACAATAAGATGAGTTTACAATTAAGCATCATTATCGAGTGAATATTTTTTATGCGGCAATTGATTTTCAGTTACAAGAATTAAATCGTCGGTTGAGTGAGAACGCAGTGGAGTTGCTTATTCTTCGTTTATCTTTGCATCATCGACTTTCACATGAGTCTTTTAAAATCGACTTTCACATGAGTTTACCCTAGTTTAGTATACTCATTAAGTATTACTAAACCTATTAAATTTTCACCTATCCAAATGGATTGGACCGTTGGATCGAATGTCAAGTTTTTTCCTTTAATATAAAGTCATTAAATTTGTGTGCCACGGATGAAGGGGTTGAAGGAATGTGATTGACCCCAAATTTGATACATTGTCTCATCCAAGGTCTCTTCTCATTCCCCACAAGTCCCATAATCAGTGGGTTCCTAGGTGGGCCCAATTAAGTTTGTCCCTTACCATATGGTGAGGGAATGATGTATAGGAATATGCCCTATATATATATATATATATATATAAATGCTCCTATTTGAGATATCTCTCACCTTACTCCGAGAGATGGGGTAGGGGCTCTCACATTCAAGTTGTTGATATTGGATATGGATGTAAGGGCCCCCACCTTGTCTCTCATAATATGGTGGACAACATGTGGTAAATTTAAGAGGATTTCGTCCCGCGGAAATCCTCATTTTTGTGGAATTTTAAGCCAGACCTTAATAAATAGGACTTGAGAATCTTTTTTCTTTTTTTTCTTTTTTTATGGATTTACGTACATCGATTACATTGATATCAATGTGAAATCTTCTGCTATTTTTAGTTGTACAAATCTTCAATGAAGAAATCCCTCTTGAAGGGATAGTGAAGGATCCTCAAGTCAATGAATTCCTCACTTCTTGCTCCCGTATCATAAAGGGGGATGTTTGAGGGCTTTACTAATGGAGTTGGGTGAACTAAAGATTATTTTGAAGAGATAATAAACTATAAGTAGGTTATGATGATATTTTATTTTTAGTTGTTTGATGTAGAATTTTTTTGACTTTTTGTATAGAAAAGTGAAAATTTTTTTTTTTTTAGTGGAGAAAGGAGGTTGCTTTTCGAATTTTTTTTTTAAAAATTATGATGAGAAATTTAAATTAAAGTATTATTGATGTGATATTTTTTTGAGAAATGAGGTTTCACTTTACTTGACTCTATTAGTAGTTGCCAAACAAGCCCAAGATAATGTTAACAGGTAAAAGTGTGGCCACAAGTAAGCCGACTCGGCTCATAATTGGTATGGCATGGGTTTGAGACATATCCGAGTTCCCCAATCCGTACCTGGCTTCCAAATCTAGGTTCTATATGGTTCTATAATACTCGCTCATTTGCTGATCTAGACTATTAATCTGACATTAGACCCTTAAAAGAAAGTTTTATGTAAGGGAACATATCTACCTATATTATGCTAAATTACAACTAATAAATTCATTACCTATACCATCATTTGTATAATTTTTAAAGCTTTTTGTCTTTTGTTTTATACCTTTTGAAGGATTTTTTTTTTCACTGCTCAATCTCAAACGGCTATAAGCTCACCAAAAAAAACAAAAGAGCTAAAGAATATTAAACACTTCTCCATCTGTCTTATATGGTTCTTGTGGTGGGTGAATCTTGTTATATAAAATTATAGTAGTACAGTTGGTAGAAGTGTATATATCATTATTTCTTTGGTTAAGGTTTCGACTGCCATCTGCTGGTCCAACATATTGGATTGGACCCATTTACATCATCACTTCATTCTAATAAAATAACTATGAATTGGCTTTTTCTAAGTTTGATAATGATCAGTGAGAGTGGAAAGGAAGGAAGGAATCATGGAATATTCAAACACTTGTGCTGATTAAATTTCGAATATGCCAAGGAATCGTTCTTTGATGCATTGGAGCCGCCAGCTAAGGCCCAATGGGGCCATGCATTGCTGCCACATTACCCGAATATTGAAAGGATTTAATTGTCCATATTCTCATTCTTTGGTATCTTCGTCTTAAATTTGGGCCATTATAAAAATAGGTTGGGCAGTGCTAGGTTTTATATATATATATATTATTTTATTTTATTTTATTTTATTTTATAACGCAGGTTTCAGTTTTTTGGGCAAGAACAATCCCTACGGGCCCGAGAAAGAAAGCCGGATAAAATTCCCTTATGGCTCCAGCGTGGTAGTGCAATTTCGATACAAACCGTAATTTTAGGCCAACCGAACTATCCATCGGAGTTAGCAGTGCTAGTTGGTTGATACTATGGGGCCTATTGTAAGTGATTAACATGATGGGCAAAGTACGTAAAAGGAAGGATAGTGTTCCAAAAACAGTCAAAGCTAAAAGATCACATTGGATAAATTACAAACTCCTTCCATACAGTGGGGCATACTTCTGATCAATCCAAAACAGGCACGTTTGTGACTAATCTGATTAATATATGCTGTTAATTGAATAAAAAAACATACTTATATACAAATCATTTAGATTGTTCTCCTACCAAGCAAAATGCATATTATTTATACAAAGTATAGCTCATGAGGTGCATTTAGATGGATGTCTATGAATGGGAGGAAGGCAGATGGAAAGGTCTAATGAGGGAATCAGTCTCATCATATTATCCTAGCTTTCATTTAACAATTTTAAAGTTTAGTCGGAGAGAAAAGAAGCCGACATTCCCACTTTTCTTATAAGAAATTAAAATCCTCACTATTGGGGAGTATATGATCATTTCTCTTCTTTTTATAAGTAAAATGTATTGCACCAAATAGTTAGGAAATAAAGATTGTACGAAAAATAGAAGCAATTTTCCTATCCAAACATAAACATGATTCCTCTTGTGGCATAAATGATACCTTTGATTTGGGGAGATTTTTCCCACTTTTAATGTACATCTCACTCACCCTTTCGATTGCGTAGCTAGGTCCCACATAGCAAAACGGGTAACTTGAGTTTTCATGGCACCCTTGTCCTTGTCACTGGCATGCTTCAGGTGAGCTTCACGCAAACCGTGATATTTTTTAATGTGCTGTTCTCTGTCATCCATCACCAACAATTTTGGCCATATTTTCATTTGAACATGCATCATGATTCAATCATAATTTGTAAGTTGTTTTTAGAGGGTAAATTTTGCATGAACGTTTTTCATCAAATGGGGATCCCACATTCAAACAAAGAAATGATATTTTTTCAAACTCTTAAGGAATGAAGGTAATATTGGTCCTTTTCTAAGAAACGTAAGATCTATCTAGTTCGTCTTTTGTTTATAGAAAATAGTATTCATGAAAAGTCCTATAGATATTAGGTTTTGTTCATCATTACACCATCTAAATCACTCCTTCACATGTTGATTAGTTCAACTGTCTTTGTCATTCTCATTAGACTTCAATTTGGCTACACCCATCTATCGTGGGGCATGTGGCATCCGCAAATTGATATTTGCAAAAACATCCCTTATCTCACTCCACACATCAACTTCTTAACCTTAATGTGTTTATATTTTAAATTAACAATATGAAGCATTTGTAATCCATAGGTTTCTAAGATTGTGACTTTATGTTTGTGTACACGTCACGGAAAATCAGCTCCATGGAAAATTAGCTTTGTTATTATATTTTTTCTTTTTTTTGAAATAAATTTTATTGAAGTGCATAATTTAAATTCCGTGGAAAACCGAGTACACAAATGTACAAATTATTATCATCTTAGAGAGTTTTCAGGCGGGTTATGTAGGTTAATTCTAATACGTTTTTAATAATATACGAATTAAATCTCCTGAATCAAATTAGAGTGTGGGGCCAGATTTTACCACCCCCCGAGGTGTGGCCGTGGGCACATTGGCCATTATAATGGGTACACTACACCCTGTTTAATGAATCAAAACTATTTCCACAATAATTTGAACTTTTTGTGTTTGTTACTTGTAACTTGTAAGTTGTAAGTTGCAAGTAATGTCCAATTCAGCAACCAAAAAATATATATAGTGGAAAATGGAGGCGGCATGTGTCTGCATCACAAAGCCTTCCTTCCCCAGCTCCGCCCCCACCCCAAGCTTCTGCGTTTTTAAATAGAGGGAGGGAGAGAGAAGCGTTTCAAACTCCCTATTCAAACGATCCATCCAGACCGGAACCCTACCCGAAAAGGAATGCCAAACCGGTTTATCCGACCAGAAGAGAGTAACGGCCTTCTTCAATGTCGAGGGAGGAATCATTATCAGAGCCCTTCATCTCGGGCGAGGCCCACCACCACGGACGGTCGGGATCTGATCCCATCATCTTCGAGGAATTGCCCAAGGCGTCTATCGTATCCGTCTCCCGTCCCGACGCCAGCGATATCAGCCCCTTGCTCCTCTCCTACACCATCGAATTCCAGTACAAACAGGCAATAAAAATCGGATCTTTTTTTTTTTGAATTTTGTTTCTTTCTATATTGGAATGAAAGATGTGATCTTTGTTTTTTGGGAATTTGAATTAGGGGGTTGGAGAGTTGAGAATTATTTGATGCAGAGAGTAGTAGATATTGGATGTGGTTTTAAGTAAATTGTTCTGAATCTCATTTTTAAAAATTAGGAATCGTGTTGATCAATCTAGACCGTGCGATTGGCGGGCCATCTCATGTCGATCATTGTGGGCCACTGTTGTTCATATGATTATCTTGCTATGGTCAACTCCCCTCGTTGTGGGACCCACTTGAAAAAAAGGAATCTAAACAGCACAAAATAAATGTCCTCCCTCTCCCTCTTAAATGACCCAAGTCAAATTCGCTATAATAGGAGTTGGGCCCACCATGAGATTCATCAAGTATATAACAACATGAATTTACGTCATATTTTTGTTGGTGTGTTTTATATGTGATGAATGTGATGGTGGTCTTAACTTTTATTGGAGTGAAATTTGATCGGGGCCGTATATTTTACGCGGTTTAGATCTTTGATAGGTGTGCGGCGCTGAAGAGCCTCATGAAGATTTCTGGATGATTGGTTCATAATCCATATCACTGGATTGTTTGTTCCACATTTCTGATTCCTATGCAGTTGGGGGAATGTGGAGATTGAAATGGATAATTTGATATATCATAGATTTGCAGTGGAGAGAAATACTAGTCACAAGAAACAAAAAGAAAATGCGAAATCATAGATATAGATGCTTGGGGATGATTTGCTAAAGGAATAATTGTCGAAATTCGAACTGGCAGCAATGATGTTTGCTTCCCACTTATGAACTGAATACACACCCACATACATTTTCTCTCAATTGTTATTATTATTATTATTTTCTTATGGATTTTTAGTCTCAAGTTCCAATTGAATTATTGAGACGAAGTATTTTTAACAATTAATGGTGTTTACTTCTCCAGTTTAAGTGGTGCTTACTGAAGAAGCCTTCACAAGTTTTCTCTTTACATTTTGCACTGAAGAAACGGGCAATTATTGAGGAAATCCATGAGAAACAAGAGCAGGTATATATTGATTGTAGTTTCCATCTATGGGATTGTGTTATCTTTATATATAAAACTCTAGTTTTTTTTCCTGATTTTTCTGCTGAATTTGATTTGTCCCCCTTCATTTGGAAAAACAATCAATCATTGAGGAAATATTAACCATTCAGAGAGAGAGAGAGAGAGAGAGAGAGAGAGAGGAAATATTTACTTTTTTTTTTTTCTATCATACAATTTGCTTAGCCTTGCATAGTGTACAAACGGGCCAGCCATTTGGTGATCTAAATTCCAACACATTAATGTGCTAATAGTTCTTGTGGATCAGAGCTATTATAAAAGTTTCCACATTGCAGGATTCAAACCATCTGATTCTAACTCAAATGTTGGAATGGTGCAATTTCTATTTCATCATCATCACCGTCATCATCATCAAAGCCTTGTCCCAACTATAATGGGGTCATTCTAGAAGATCTTAATAGATCTTGGGCAACAGTTGTTACAGGGGCTTGACATGCTAAAAATAAGCGCCTAGCTACTTGGTTGTCTTCTCCTGAGGGACTCCTTGAGCTTAATTTTGATGGAAGTTTTGTCCAGCCAAATCAAGGAGTTATTGGAGGTGTTATAAGGGATTGTAGTGGTAATGTGTTGAGAAGTTTTTCAGGCCCGTGTATTGTTTAGATGCTAATGAAGCAGAGGTTTATGCTCTTCTAGTAGGATGTCGTCAGTTATGAAGGTTGGGAAGATGTAAAGCAATTATTGAAGGCGATTCTTTTTCAGCTATTCAGTAGGGCTTTGGGAAGATTTCTTATCTTTGGAGATCGGCGGATTGGGTGGAGGAGGTTCAAGATATTTCCAAGCAGTTAGATGCTACTTTTCGTCATGTTTTAAGATAAGCAAATATAATGGCGGATCATCTAGCGAAGATCCTCTATTAATTTTGATGTTTAATACTTTTGTATTTTAGTAGGTGTTTTTTTTTTTTTTTTTTTTTTTTTTTTTCGTGTTTGTAAGCTGGTTTTGGCTTTGTTTTTTGTTTCTCTTTTTTGAAGTAATAAAATTTACCATTATAAAAAAAAAAAAAAACTATGTTGGGGTCATCTACTTGAATTTTGTTTTGCCATTCTAATCTAACGTACTAGCATGATCACGGAATGCCAGTTTTTCAGAATTCATGTAGTAATTGTGGCAAAAGTTCTATGCCGGTTGTTAACTTACCTAACATAACCCTCCTCCATTCAGGCTTGGGATGGTGCAATTGCCAGTTGTGACCACAAATCAATTAGCTAGAACAATTTTTTAATGAAGATATCAGGATATGATGTGTCATTAAACAAGCTTAGATTTCGTACCTAGGTATTTTGATGGGCCCATTTGTACTATTGCTTGTCAAAGAAAGTATGATGAATTAGCATCACACTAACAGCTCTGAACTGCTGAGTGGTGAATGAGCATTAGCACTTGGTTCTTGAAAGCTAAATCAGTAGGCGTATATGTGAAAGATTGATGTACTTTTGCTTGGCACTTCGCATTGAAGGTTAAAGAATGGCTTCAAAACCTAGGAATAGGAGAGCACACTGCAGCTGCACAAGATGATGATGAAGTTGATGATGAACATGTTCCTTTACATCATGAAGAAAGCTATGCAGCTAAACACAGGTGGCTTAGATTTAATTTATTTTACTCCATGTACCTTTTCTTCCTTGATAATGCTTTAGATTTCTTAGAGTTGTTTGTTCTTTGTGCAGAGATGTTCCTTATAGTACCGCATTGCCAATCATTCGACCAGCACTAGGACGACAACAATCTGTTTCAGACAGAGCAAAAGTGGCTATGCAAGGGTATTTGAACCACTTTCTGGAAAATATGGACATTGTGAACTCTCGGGAGGTACGCTTATTTGTTTTGGTTGTTTTTCATTGTGATATCGCTCTTCCTTAAATGCTAGATTTTATTTGTTCATTGGAAAGACATGGAGAATAGGAAGGTGGAAGATGTTTGTGTTTAATATTCTAGAAATTACATAGTGGAAGATGTTTGTGTTTAATATTCTAGATAATTAACAATTAGATACTGGAATCTTGTAATATTCCCATGAATAATAAGTGCACTTTCAACATGTTCGTCATGATATCAATGATATTTTTGAAAAACTACATAAAAGATTAATTTAAATGGAGTGTTCCTAAAATTCGGATTTGAATTTTTACTTCTATATGAGCTCTGTTCTTATACGAATCACATCAAAATTTGAAAGTATGTGACGAGAAAGGAAAGTTGCTTTTTATTGCAACTGATGGAAATGTATTGCCACTTGCAGAAAATGTACAACTATCTAATCACAAAGAATCCAACAAAATGGTGCCTCGCCTTCTGATCCCGCCCCTCTGATTCGCTGCCCTTGGAACCAGCGAGAAGCAAAACTCCAACTTATTTCATTGATTACAAAATCAAACTCCCAAAGTAGGTTGCATTCCTTGGCCACCCATGCAATAGGGATTCTTTAGTTGCCACCCAAAATCAATCCTAAAAGCGGTTCAAACCTTTTTGCGTCACTAAGAATATCCCTTCCCCACAACACCCCCACACCCCAACCCAAAAGAAGGCTGGCCACGATTTTCAATAGACAAACCATCTGTATTTAATTTCAATAGAAGATCCAATGGTGGAGTCATATTTTAAAACCACTCTCTTTGGAACTCCTTGCCTTAACTCTTGCAAAGACTTTGGTTGATAGAGCCCAAGAAATGAATTGATCATTTTTTTTTACACTTCTACAATCCAAGATCACTTCCCTTTGAATTCTCGCTTATTTGGATCCTTGCAAATGCCCCCCATAAAATTCCCAGTGAAACTATTCTCTGAGGTTTGTCGCCTTATTCTGGAATGTCATGATAGACCAAATGTCCGCAAAAGGAGACTAGAAAGATCCATAAAACAAAGAATTGTTCTAAGATAAGGACCAATTACATTAACCCATGTTGTTGGACAGAAGGAAATTCCTAACCAGCCTAACAAAGAAAATAAGACATGGTGAAAAGCAAAATGCCATGCCTCTCCAGATTTCTTTTTCCAAATTGTAACTGATGCACTATATCAAGATCAAAAGAGTATGATAATGATACCTGCCAAAAAAGCTAGACTACCTGTGAAAGTGAAATACAACCCTCAATATGTATTGGAACTTCACAAGAAGTTTTCCTAACCCCTCCATAAAATAGAAACAATAACAGCGAAGAAATCTGTAAGCACTATAACCCATGGAGAACAACGACATATTTTACTCATTATTATTTTATTAAATTTTGAATTTTTTTGATAAGGATATTGGAATTGTTATTAATTAAAAAAAAATTGATATCTAGGATTTCATTTTTAACCATGGACAAATAATAGCTCTATTCATGCAGTGAGTCAGGCTCTGTCCCCAGGGGATGATTGAACTTTAACTTTGATGGTTATACAATGAAACGATCTAGTAGAGTTGTCAATGAAGGTATCATTAGATCTTGTCAGGGTTCTGGTATCCATAATTGTTTAGTGCCATTACAAGGAAGGAACTTTAATGTGGCAGGAGGTTTTTGGTTCTTCACGTAATGGATGTAGAGAGTTGATGGAGATGCAAACCATGTTTGTAGCTGTGGAAGGTGATTCTCTCAGCTTGGAGTTTTAAATCGTTATGGCAGCCTTCGTCCCATCCTGACAAGGATGAGTCGGTGCCTCTTGTGCTGGACTGGTGCGGGCGTACCGGTCTTAAAATATTACAAAAAACTCTAAACAACAAGAAAAACTGATAAAAAAATAGAAAAATGCTAAAAATGTATAAATTTGATAATTTAATTGTATTTAAATCAATTATAAAGATATTAGGTTTTTAGGCTAACATGATGCTACCACTTCTTGTAGCTAATGTAAAGATCATTTAATATATACAGAGCACGAAATCACTAATATGTAATAACTTTTTTTAACTTAACATTGATGGCAATGATAAAATAATAAACCACAGCTACAATATTAACTAAGGGGTGGAGGCTTGGGACCACAGGGGCAATTAATTCTTCAATGTCTTGCCAAGTTTGAAGCTAGCTAGCAACTATCTTTATCACTATTACATAATCTTCAGTTCTTATTGGATTATTCTAGAAATCCCAAATGGCTAGAATTCTTGAACTTATGAAACAACTCCAGCTTCATTGTCATACTGAAAAATCACATGTAGCATTGATAATCAATCTGGTACTGTCTACCACCGTACCAATACTCCCTGCAGGCTGCTACCGTCCATATTGTTGAGTAAGAATTTGTTTTGGGTACCTTACTATTTCTCGTCCATTTGACTTTCAAAATTTCAAACGAGAAGTGAAAAAAATGAGTTCATTTGTGACTTACCTCTTACCAATCTTGTACTGGTCTGCGTGGCTGTGCCAGTCCCATATTGTCCATGCCAATCTCCATGCCATCAGTACTGATAGTGTGGTCTAGTTTGGGATTCCGGTACTTGTATTGGTATTGACCAGTACAAAATAGACTCATCCGAATCAATTCGATGCTAGATGGAATTTCAAACCATGCTCCTGCTGCCTCAAACTATTACCATCCATTTTACATTGTAGATTTTAAACCTGTTATTTGGCAACCTCAGGTGGTCTCTTATTCTCTCGTATTCCTTGGTTGGGAAATTTGGATGGCCAAAGGGATCAACTCCACAAAACCATAAGATGTCCAAATGGAGCAACTCCATAAGGCAAAACCGTGCCTATTAAGTTGTCCTTGTAGAACAGAGAGCCCCTCCCTCTTTGCACCTATCCACCACATTTCACTTTTATCATCTCCATCCACAAGAAGCCCTCTTCCTCTCTATCTGTCCGCCTCCATGTTACTTGGAGATTCCCACTCATGTTGCCAACATCCCGAATCCAATCCCTCGTCTCTCTAGTTTTTGTCCCTTTGAGATGGATCATTTTCTTGTCACCTTTGCCATCATGAAAGAAGGCCCTTTGGATTTTTTATATTAATTTGAAACCAAGACTGGAATTCTGAACAAAGACAAAAGACAGACCAGAAGGTTAGAGAGTATGAGTGATTCTGCCTTTGAAGGTATGACTTTCTCAATGACTAAATATTTTGCAAACCATACCAATTGGAGGGTGATCTTGGATTTGCTTCAAGTGGAAGACCAAGATACTTAATAGGTTGAGGTGGCCAGCTTGCAATCCATTGTACTTGAAGAGAAGATGTGAGAATAATAAAGATGTTCATTTTCAAAAAAAAAAAAAAAGAATAACAAAGATGTTGGTGACACCTGCGGCCTACTCCCAAATCCCAATAATGCAGTCTTCTTGAGATTTATCTTCGGGTCCAAAACAGCTTCATAATACCTGAGTGTAGCAAAGAGGTTGGTAAGAACTTCTGATGTGTTTATCACACAGGAACAAATTATTGTTTGCAAAGTGCAAATGCATAATGTTAATAATGTGGGGCAGAGTATAAACCAAGAAAGAGATGCATTGTAGTGAAAAGTTATCTTTCCCTTTGGGATTGACAATGACTATCATTATATAGAACTCAATTGGCGATAATTAAGCAAAATTACAATCAATTTACAATCAAAGAATGAATCTACTTGCCAATATCAACACATCTAGAATCCCCTAGGATGGTAATAAACAGTCACCCATGTTGAGGATATATTTGCTATAACTAGATTGGGCCTTAAGTGGGTAATGGACCTGGGTTATTCACCTGAGTCTTGTTGGTCATTTTGACACCCTCCCCTCGAATTGATGTGGGTAAGAGCCAAACATCAATTTGGAGACGAAGAAATCATGCCGTGGACGAGGCAAGGCTTTAAGGAAGAGATCCGCCAGCTGAAGTTGAGATGATACATGAGGAAGATGAAGAAAGCCAGTGAGCAGGTTTTGACGATTAAAGTGGCGGTCAACTTCTCATGGAAGACAACATTGTTGGCAATTTGTATAGCATTAAGTGGAGTTAGACCAATGATAGGAGCACCGAGTTCAGACGATGAAGCCGAATAATCAAACTACTTGCAGACGACATGGACCTGTATTATGCTTCCGATGAAGATTTCGAGACTCCAGGTTTCTTTTTTCACTTCCGAGAGATTAGGGATGTCCACATGAACATACACCATCCTGTAGTCGAACGTCGAGAATCTGGACATCCAACCTAGTCGGCATCTGCATATCCATGAAGATCCATATTAGAAATGGAAAAGTAAAAAAGCCCTTGATCAAGAGTACCACGAAGATAACGAAGAATCTGGTGGTCTGCAAGGGTTACTTACAAGCTAACTATCATCCTAAACTGTGTGAGAGATATTAGGACGAGTCATGGTAAGGTATAAGACTCCCAACAAGTCGTCAGAACAATGTGGGATCAGGAAGAGGAGTTCCTTCCTTGTTCTAAAGTTTGGCATTATGCTCCAATGGAGTATCATAGACCTTGGAGTCGGTAAGATGAGCCATGGAAAGGAGATCATCTGCATATTTCTTTTGACAAATGCAAATACCAGCCTTGGAGCGAGTGATCTCATGCACATGGAAATATGTGAGAGGTCCAGGGTCCTTCATTTTAAAGTGATGTATAAGATATGTTTTGAGAGTTGAAATGCGAGACATCATTACCACTAATCATGTCATCCACATAAAGAAGTAATAGAGTACATCCACGTGGAGTTCGTCGAACAAATAAGGAGTTGTCATTGTGAATATGGTAAAAGTCAGCTTGAAGAATTGCTACTCGAAATTTAGCCGCTAAACACGAGGAGCTTACTTAAGACCATAAAGGGATTTTCGTAGTCCACAGACATGATGTGGAGGAGAAACATATCTCGGTGGGGGCTTCATGAAGACAATCTCCCTGAGATCACCATGTAAGAATGCAATTTTAACATCCATTTGCCACAAAGGCCAACCCCTAATTGCTGCAATTGCAAGCAAGACATGGACTGTAGTCATTTTGGCTACTGGTGCAAATGTCTCTTCGTAGTCAATGCCATACTCTTGTTTGTATCCTTGAGCAACAAGAGAGCTTTGTATCTTTCTAGGCTACCGTCGGACTTCAGTTTGAGTGACTATACCCATTTATTGCCAATGACTTGAGCAACGGGAGGGCAGGAAACTAGATCCTAGGTTTGATTAGATTCAAGAGTAATTAATTCCAAGGTCATAGCATCTTGCCAAGAGGGTAGTTCTTTAGCCTGTGAAAATGAGGAGGGAACAAAGGTAGAGTCTAGGCTAGAAAAAAGACAAAGACGGTCATGTGGTTTGGAGATCCGAGTGGAACGACGCAAAATTGGATGAGGTTCACGAGAAACATTACTTGAAGGATCTTGCGTGGGTGAGGGATTAGGACTATGTGTGGTAGCAGGCAGAAGTTGTGGACGTTGACTATAGACCTGCAAGGGTTTGTCAGGAACATAAGGAGAGCTGAAGAACCGAGGAAGGCAAGAAACATCTTGATACAAAAATCCTATTTGAGTGAGTAAAACTGAATATGTTCAAGAAACACTACATTATGAGAGATGTGAGTACGATGAGCCGCCGGATCATAACACACGAAATCCTTATGTTCATCACTATACCCTAACAAAACACATTTAGCTGCTTGTGCGGAAAACTTGTTTATTTTTTAGGAATGGGGATGAAAAAAGCAAAGGCAACTAAAAGTAAGCAAATGTGTGTAAGATGGAGGATGCTGAAATAATGATTCAAATAGAGATATTGTTTAATACAGGAGTAGGCAATCGATTAATAAGGTGGATGGCAGTATGAATTGCTTCGCACCAAAAGGTAGTAGGAACATGGGATTCAATCATTAAAGTTCCGATTGTCTCAAGAACTATGTTTTCATTCTGCTATCCCATTCTGCTGGGGGTATAGGGACACTATTTTTGATGAACAATGCTCTTTTCAGATAAAAAAGATGAAAAGTCTCTAGAGAGATACTCTCCTCTAGAATCCGAGTGATAAATCTTAATGTTTGTAGCAAATTGAGTTTCTACAAATTTGTAAAATTTATTAAATGTAGGCAAAACTTCATATTTAAGCCGTAGAAAATAAACCCATGTGAAACGGGACTGATCATCAATAAATGTGACATAATACTTATAACCCAGCTTACTTAAATTTGGTGCAATACCACAAACATCAGTATGTATCAATGCAAAAGGGGCAGTAGCCCGTGAATAATGAACAAGAAATGGCAAAATATTACTTTTCTCCAGCAACAAGATGCACATTTGGATTTTGACAAAGAAACAAACACATTATTATTAATAGAATCTAAATATCCACGTTTAAACGAAGAAATAAATTTGGCACTATTCAGATGACTATGGCAAGATGGTCCACAACTTATTAGTAGTATTAGAAGAAGCAAATAAAGAGCTTAATCCAACATTCAACAAGAACGTTTGCCTGCATTTACTCCTAGTCCCGATCATAGTTACCTGATTCGCAGTTCGAATTCGAATTCGCAATTTGCCAATTACTCAAATTCGAAAATTCGCCGGGTAGGCTCGGTTAATTCGATTTTCAATTCGCTTGATTCGCAATTCGAGTTCGATGAATTCGCTAGACTAATTCAAATATATAATTTGATGTAGTTCGATATGATTCGTAAGTCCATTCAATATTTATATATATATATTGAAGGAAATTGCGATTCAGATCTGAAACTTCTCATAAAGAGACTACTATGGCTGATGCAAAGCATGACAGATTTTAAAAAATCTGATTTCTGCACTATGCTGCGGAAATCAGCCATAAAAAATCGCATAGAAACTCCATTAAATCATGACCAACATGTGTCTAATTAATAGAGATGATAGAAAACTATTACCTCGAAGATTTGCAGACTTCAAATCTCTGAAAAAATAGATCCAAAGGCCCGAACTCAGACTTGCAATTTGCAAACAAGTTGCTGGAATTTTCCTGCACTAGTATTGCCTTTGATCTTCTCCTCTATCTCACTTCCAAATCTGATTGGCTAAGATGGTGGGATCTTAATCTAGGAAACAAGAACTATTTTTCTCATGAAAAATCTCAGACCTACAACTTTCTTCAAGGGAGAAGAAAGGAACTCAAGGGCTGGACGTGTGGGAGTGTATCTTTTTGCTTCACAAAGTGTGTTGGACGTCCAAGGGGGTATGTGTTTCTTTATAGAAACTTTTGTGGAAACCTTTCCCATAAAGTTATCTCTCCTTATTCTAATTTATGTCCAAAAAGGAAAGACTTATTTCCTTTAAGAAACACTCTAATTAGAAAAGGAAACCAAAAGGAACTTTCCATACAATTAGTAATACTAGTTGTAGAACACTTACTAATTTTAAGTTCCTAATCCAAAAAGGAAACTAACTCATAGGAATACTAATCCAAAGAGGAGTCCAACTTTCCAAGTAGAGTCCTACTCAAAGTTGGAAACCTTACCCATGGAAATCCTATTATGGACGTCCCACATATCAATGCACACCATGGCCCACATATAATTTATCTAGAGTTAAATTCATGTATGCCATCAAAGGCCTATTTGAATTTAAACTCAAAATTATTTTTCCACTAAAATAATTCATCCTTATGTTATCTAAACATTTTAGGAAACCATGCCAATCTTGGTAAGTGACTAGAGAAGGGACCAAAAGACATATTTGCCATTGGCTCCCAAAATGACCAAAATGTCCATGCTAAACCCATAGCAACATAAAGACCATTTTAACCTTAACTCATTCCACTAAAGAGTTATGGTTGAACTCCAAGGACAAATATATAATATATTAAGCTCGTCATAAAATGACGGTTGTCTTCGACCTACTAAGTGTAATGACCTGAATGCCCCTCTATGTAACATCCATAATCGAGTCAGGTTATCATATGTACTATCAACCTTCCCGATTACATCTAAACCTTAGAACTTCATATCCTTAACATAATCATCATTCGAATATCATTCTCTTGATCCAGGGGGCGACCCACAAGTTCAATATTCATATGGAACATCCATATACTAAGATCTTAGATTTTGATGATTAATCGGATAATTCTAAGGGGACGATTATTCCATCATCAGATGGCATAGATTCTATATTGCATTTGCACGTCCCAACTGATCAAGTCCGAGTACCCAAACACAGAGCTGTTGACCCATGAATAGAATCTCACCCATAGTGAATTAAAGCACAAGAACTTGACTTCGTCAGTTCATCCACAAATGCTCAAGATTAAGAGCACCGGTTACTTAGTAGCATGAGGTGACTTGATCTCTTTTCTGTGATAGTACTATTTTAGAGATCACACCTATAATGGTCCTGTTCAATGCATGACACATGCACTAATGAGATAGATCCGGGAAAGCCCTCCCGTGACTTAGGTAAGTCACCCTGTATAGGAGAGTATCTCATTATAACTTCTACCAAGATGAAGTGCCCAGCTCCATCTTTCAGTTATGAACAAATATGATGTTTCCAGTTGTCCATGAATTAGACCTATCTGTGTGTAGACACTACACACCTAATTCATTTACTAGAAACAATGGGCCTTACACAACCATACATATATACATGTTTAAGCATAAAAGAGTCTTTCCATTAAATAACCAGTTAAATATCCAGTAACAAAAGATGAGAATGCAGCTAGTGGGCTTTAGGGCATACACCAATCCCAACAAACTCCCACTTGCACTAAAGATCACTGCTTCCTAACCTAACACCCATAGACTCAACATGAGAAGTGAAGACTTTCTCAGTAAGAGTCTTAGTGAATGGGTCAGCTAAGTTATTTGCTGAAGCAATATGCTCCACCACTATCTCTCCATCCTGAATGAATTCTCGGATCAAGTGGTACTTTCTCTGAATGTGCTTGCCTTTCTTGTGATTCCTGGGCTCTTTGCACTGTGCTACAGCACCAGTGTTATCGCAGTACATGACAATCGGTTTATGCACTGCAGGAACAACTCCCAATTCCAACAGGAATTTTCTGAGCCATACCGCTTCCTTCGCAGCTTCCGATGCCGCCACATACTCTACTTCCATGGTAGAATCAGCTATACAGGATTGCTTGACACTTCTCCATGATATAGCCCCTCCTGACAAAGTAAAGACGTACCCTGAGGTAGACTTTCTGGCATCACTATCAGATTGGAAATCAGAGTCTGTATACGCCAATGGCGTCAGATCATCTGCTCGAAAGGTTAGCATATAATCTTTCGTTCTCCGAAGATACTTGAATATATGCTTAACAGCTGTCCAATGCATAGGTCCAGGGTTTGACTGATATCTGCTAACCATGCCAACGGCAAAGCAAATATCTGGTCTAGTACATAACATAGCATACATGAGGCTTCCAACAGCGGATGCATATGGAACTCTCCTCATGGTCTCTATCTCTTCAGATGTCTTTGGACATTGATCTCGGGACAGTGGTACTCCATGTCTAGAAGGTAGGAGGCCCTTCTTGGAGTCATGCATGTTAAACTTGACCAATATCTTCTCAATGTAAGAAGATTGGGATAGGGCTAACATCTTATTCTTGCGATCACGCAAAAGCTTGATCCCTAAGATATAGCTGGCCTCACCCAAATCCTTCATCTGAAATTGAGAGGATAACCAAACCTTTGTGGATGACAATAAACCTACATCATTTCCTATGAGTAATATGTCATCTACATATAGAACCAAAAATGCAACTGCTTTCCCATTTCCTTTCTTATACACACACGGTTCATCAATGTTTTGATCAAAGCCAAAAGATTTGACTGCCTGATTAAACTTGATGTTCCATGCTCTAGATGCTTGCTTAAGTCCATAGATGGACTTCTTAAGTTTACAAACCATGTTATCTTGGCCACTAGCAATGAAGCCCTCTGGTTGCATCATATAGATGCATTCGTCAAGACTTCCATTAAGAAAGGCTGTCTTGACATCCATCTGCCATATCTCGTAGTCATAATGACATGCGATGGCCAAGAGAATCCTTATGGACTTAAGCATAGCCACTGGTGAAAAGGTTTCCTCATAATCGATGCCCTCTTTCTGAGTATATCCTTTCGCCACCAGTCTTGCTTTGAAGGTTTCCACCTTCCCATCCACTCCTCTCTTTCTCTTGTAGATCCACTTGCACCCTATGGGTTTGATCCCTTCAGGTGCATCTACAAGTTCCCAGACTTGATTGGAATACAAAGAATCCATTTCAGATTTCATCGCTTGCTGCCACATGTCAGCATCTATATCCGTTACTGCTTCATCATAACTAGTAGGATCCTCAACCAGATCTTCAGAGTCTGTCTTAAAAGACACTCCTAGATATCTTTCTGGTTGTCTAGAAATTCTCCCACTACGACGAGGCTCCGGAGTGTTTAAAGGAATATCTTGTTCATCTACTGTTTCAGGATCTGGTACAGATGTTATAGGAGATCCCGGAAGTATCTCCTCAAGGGTTTCTTTACAACTAAGCTCTTGGTGCATCACACAATCATCCTCCAAGTACCTAGCATGAGTGCTGATGAGCACTTTTTGCTCCTTTGGATGATAAAAGATGCCACCTCTCGTTCCCTTAGGATACCCAATGAAGTAGCACATTTCCGATCTGGGTTCTAGCTTGGTAGCTTTATCATTCAGTACATAGGCTGGACAACCCCAAATGTGGATATGATTTAAACTAGGTTTTCGACCTGTCCATATTTCTTGTGGTGTCCTAGGTACTGACTTAGATGGTACCAGATTTAAAATGTATGCTGCTGCTTCTAAGGCATATCCCCAAAAAGATATAGGTAGGGTTGCATGACTCATCATGGACCTTACCATATCAAGAAGGGTACGGTTTCTTCTCTCCGCTACACCATTTTGCTGGGGTGTACCCGGTGCAGACAACTGAGACACAATCCCATGTTGTGTGAGGTACTCCTTGAACTCACCCAGGAGGTACTCGCCACCTCGATCAGATCGAAGGGCTTTGATATGTTTTCCTAGTTGTAGCTCCGCCTCAGCCTTGAATTGTTTGAACTTATCAAACGCCTCAGACTTGCGTCGCATTAGGTATACATATCCATATCTAGAATAATCATCGGTGAAGGTGATGTAATACTCATACCCTCCTCGAGCCGGTTTGTTCATAGGACCACACACATCAGTGTGAATCAATTCTAACAACTCCTTTGACCTTAGTCCCTTTCCAGAGAATGACCGTTTGGTCATCTTTCCCTTGAGACAAGATTCGCACTGAGGAAAAGGTTCGAAAACTAATGAGCTTAATGGCCCATCTTCTACCAACCTTTGAATCCGTTTTAGGTTAATGTGACCCAAACGTAAGTGCCAAAGATATGTGTCATTGATTGAAGATACCTTCCTCTTAAGGGAAGTTGATCTTTCTTGTTGTACATTATGCAGTGTAGGAGCAATAGGATATATATAAAATAAGTTGTCATGTATTCTACCGGAACATATAATATTTCCATCTCTACTGATATCAATACCAGAATGGAAAGAAACTGAATAATTAAATTCAATTAATCTGGAAACTGAAATTAAATTCTTCCTCATGTCCGGAACATAGAAAACATTATTTAAAACTAATATCCTATTACATGGAAAATGTAAGGTAACAACTCCTACTGCAACTGCCCAAACTTTAGCTCCAGTTCCGACTCTAAAGGCAAACTCTCCTTTCTCAATTCTCTGCATTATCTGAAACCCCTGCAATGAATTGCAGATATGATTAGTGGCTCCTGAGTCTACTAGACAAGTTTCAATGTAGTATGAAAAAGATGTACCTTTCTTAACTGAGGCCAGGAACTTGGGACAATCTTTCTTCCAATGACCTTTCAGGCCACACTTGAAGCATTTCCCTTTGGGCTTTCCATCTGTACCCTTGTCCTTCTGATTACCAGCATTGTTCTTTTTCTGCCCTTTTCCCTTATTCTGCTTCTTCTTGGACTTCTTCCCTTTCGGGTTCAGTTTAGAGGAAGACTGGAAAAAATGAGCTTGGGCTTTGGGCTTCATGATAGCCTCTGCCGCCTGGAGTTCTTTCATTAACTCAGGTAGAGTCATGTCCATCTTGCTCATATTGAAATTGAGCTTGAACTGATTGAAAGATTCCGGCAGAGTTTCGAGAATCATGTCAGTCTGACTCCCTGCATCAATCTCAGCCCCTAGAATCTCAGCTTCATTGAAACAATCCATCAGCTTGAGCATATGCTCTCTGACAGGTGTTCCCTCAGCCATCCTAGCATTCATGATGGTCCTCATAGCAGCTTGCCTGGCTGGCCTGCTCTTGTCTGCAAACATCTCAGACAAGGACATCATGATTTCATAGGCTGTGTCCATTTGCTCGTGCTGTGTTTGCAACACGTTGGACATGGAAGCGAGCATGTAGCATTTAGCCATGCTGCTCGCTTTCTTCCATTTCCTCTCAGCCTCTCGCTGGTCATCAGTAGAATTAGCATCAATTTCGGGACAGTTTTCCAGCAAGACATACTTGTACTCCTCGGCTGTGAGTACTATGTCAAGATTTCTTTTCCAGTCTACGTAGTTAGGGCCAGTCAGTTTGTTCTCACGAAGAATGCACATCAACGGACTAAAAGAATCTCTGCCCATCTCTTTCTGGATATAAAACGGTTTATAATTAGACATGCAGTATATATGTAATATGCATATGGTGCTTGTTATAAAAGGAAAAACAAAGCACAAAACTTTTTACATTATTCAACCCCAATCATAATGTATCAGTGTTTCAACCTCCTCATAGACCCTCCATCGAAGGGATGGCCGAGCCTACAGTCACGTTGAATTAAGGCAGACTTATTTGGATTATCACTATCTGGATACACATCCAGTGGTAGTCCAATCACTGATTGGTTTGGCCTCATATGACAAATAACCCTTAACTCCTAAGGAGAGGTCATCACCGTCTTATGTCAAGTGTATAACCATCTCTTATGAAATTCCCAGAATGTCTATGATTAAGTCTTCCGAAGGGAAGAGACTTTTATCCTTCCTAGAAGTGAAGTTTAGTAAAGAGCTCCACCGAAGGGATGGCCGCTCCCACCAACACTTCATTGACATTCTATAGAAGTGATCTTTAGTAAAGAACTCCACCGAAGGGATGGCCGCTCCTACTAACACCTCATTACGAATATTCACATTAGTTCACCCATTAACCCATTAAAGCGGTCTTTAGTTAAAGAACTCCACCGAAGGGATGGCCGTTCCCACTAACACTTTAATGAGGTAACATGAACCGAAAATGGAAGGCCGTGGGGTCTTTCCTAAAACCCCTCTCCCACTTGATTATTTATCGCTAGGGTTTATACTTTTTGACCTTTACATTGTTTTACTCAAAAGCTCTTTTTAAATCTAGCAAACTTAGTTAATTAAATTCATGACTTAAGTCATCTTAAAATTAAATAACCTTTGCTTTAAAACATTTGAGCAAATCCCTTCAAAGAGTCAAAAACCTATCTTGGGTTATGAAAACTCATAGGTAGCATCTAATTAGATTTTAGTTTAGCCTCCTTTGGAAACCAAGGGTACCAAGATAAACTAAACCCTATCCAATTTTAAACCTTAGACAAATAGAAGGTGCTGGTCTAAGTTCCGTTTAAAACAATTTGCCAAACTAAAAACAATCTAATACAATAAAGATGCCAATTTTAGAACCTAACGGTGGCCATGTTTCTAGGTGACAATTATAGCAATTATATAAAGCATTCAACCATGCATTCCATATATAAAAGCAAATAAAAGTATGCATTCCTTGATGGCTCCCTATTCTTAGGATTTCAAATCCTAATCGAATTAGGACTCCTCATGCATCTAGAAGTCTTGACTCCTTCATCTCCAAGGACTCCAATTTCTTGCAACCTTCTTGTCTTGAAACAAAACCAAAATTACATTGGAGATTCCTATGCTTTTCAAGAAAGCTTACATCAAGACTAGTTGGAATAAAATTAAGGAAACTTTACAACTTCCTATGATTGCTAACCGCGCAATCGTACACTTTCCAACTAATTAAAAAACATCCAAATCCACATAACAATCATGCGAACCATCAAGGATGCAATACATGGCTGCAAACAAAGAGGTTAGTGCATGCAAACTCACTATGTGCATCATTAAACAAATCTGGAAAATAAATTCCAGCAATGTTAATGAAACTTGCACACAACATGCATCACAACATAACTTTAATAGGGTGCCACCATACCCATAATCAATCTAAGATTAATTACATACAACATGGGATCATGATTTCATATGGAGTGGCTCTGATACCACTGAAGGAAATTGCGATTCAGATCTGAAACTTCTCATAAAGAGACTACTATGGCTGATGCAAAGCATGACAGATTTTAAAAAATCTGATTTCTGCACTATGCAGCGGAAATCAGCCATAAAGAATCGCATAGAAACTCCATTAAATCATGACCAACATGTGTCTAATTAATAGAGATGATAGAAGACTATTACCTCGAAGATTTGCAGACTTCAAATCTCTGAAAAAATAGATCCAAAGGCCCGAACTCAGACTTGCAATTTGCAAACAAGTTGCTGGAATTTTCCTGCACTAGTATTGCCTTTGATCTTCTCCTCTATCTCACTTCCAAATCTGATTGGCTAAGATGGTGGGATCTTAATCTAGGAAACAAGAACTATTTTTCTCATGAAAAATCTCAGACCTACAACTTTCTTCAAGGGAGAAGAAAGGAACTCAAGGGCTGGACGTGTTGGAGTGTATCTTTTTGCTTCACAAAGTGTGTTGGACGTCCAAGGGGGTATGTGTTTCTTTTATAGAAACTTTTGTGGAAACCTTTCCCATAAAGTTATCTCTCCTTATTCTAATTTATGTCCAAAAAGGAAAGACTTATTTCCTTTAAGAAACACTCTAATTAGAAAAGGAAACCAAAAGGAACTTTCCATACAATTAGTAATACTAGTTGTAGAACACTTACTAATTTTAAGTTCCTAATCCAAAAAGGAAACTAACTCATAGGAATACTAATCCAAAGAGGAGTCCAACTTTCCAAGTAGAGTCCTACTCAAAGTTGGAAACCTTACCCATGGAAATCCTATTATGGACGTCCCACATATCAATGCACACCATGGCCCACATATAATTTATCTAGAGTTAAATTCATGTATGCCATCAAAGGCCTATTTGAATTTAAACTCAAAATTATTTTTCCACTAAAATAATTCATCCTTATGTTATCTAAACATTTTAGGAAACCATGCCAATCTTGGTAAGTGACTAGAGAAGGGACCAAAAGACATATTTGCCATTGGCTCCCAAAATGACCAAAATGTCCATGCTAAACCCATAGCAACATAAAGACCATTTTAACCTTAACTCATTCCACTAAAGAGTTATGGTTGAACTCCAAGGACAAATATATAATATATTAAGCTCGTCATAAAATGACGGTTGTCTTCGACCTACTAAGTGTAATGACCTGAATGCCCCTCTATGTAACATCCATAATCGAGTCAGGTTATCATATGTACTATCAACCTTCCCGATTACATCTAAACCTTAGAACTTCATATCCTTAACATAATCATCATTCGAATATCATTCTCTTGATCCAGGGGGCGACCCACAAGTTCAATATTCATATGGAACATCCATATACTAAGATCTTAGATTTTGATGATTAATCGGATAATTCTAAGGGGACGATTATTCCATCATCAGATGGCATAGATTCTATATTGCATTTGCACGTCCCAACTGATCAAGTCCGAGTACCCAAAACACAGAGCTGTTGACCCATGAATAGAATCTCACCCATAGTGAATTAAAGCACAAGAACTTGACTTCGTCAGTTCATCCACAAATGCTCAAGATTAAGAGCACCGGTTACTTAGTAGCATGAGGTGACTTGATCTCTTTTCTGTGATAGTACTATTTTAGAGATCACACCTATAATGGTCCTGTTCAATGCATGACACATGCACTAATGAGATAGATCCGGGAAAGCCCTCCCGTGACTTAGGTAAGTCACCCTGTATAGGAGAGTATCTCATTATAACTTCTACCAAGATGAAGTGCCCAGCTCCATCTTTCAGTTATGAACAAATATGATGTTTCCAGTTGTCCATGAATTAGACCTATCTGTGTGTAGACACTACACACCTAATTCATTTACTAGAAACAATGGGCCTTACACAACCATACATATATACATGTTTAAGCATAAAAGAGTCTTTCCATTAAATAACCAGTTAAATATCCAGTAACAAAAGATGAGAATGCAGCTAGTGGGCTTTAGGGCATACACCAATCCCAACAAACTCCCACTTGCACTAAAGATCACTGCTTCCTAACCTAACACCCATAGACTCAACATGAGAAGTGAAGACTTTCTCAGTAAGAGTCTTAGTGAATGGGTCAGCTAAGTTATTTGCTGAAGCAATATGCTCCACCACTATCTCTCCATCCTGAATGAATTCTCGGATCAAGTGGTACTTTCTCTGAATGTGCTTGCCTTTCTTGTGATTCCTGGGCTCTTTGCACTGTGCTACAGCACCAGTGTTATCGCAGTACATGACAATCGGTTTATGCACTGCAGGAACAACTCCCAATTCCAACAGGAATTTTCTGAGCCATACCGCTTCCTTCGCAGCTTCCGATGCCGCCACATACTCTACTTCCATGGTAGAATCAGCTATACAGGATTGCTTGACACTTCTCCATGATATAGCCCCTCCTGACAAAGTAAAGACGTACCCTGAGGTAGACTTTCTGGCATCACTATCAGATTGGAAATCAGAGTCTGTATACGCCAATGGCGTCAGATCATCTGCTCGAAAGGTTAGCATATAATCTTTCGTTCTCCGAAGATACTTGAATATATGCTTAACAGCTGTCCAATGCATAGGTCCAGGGTTTGACTGATATCTGCTAACCATGCCAACGGCAAAGCAAATATCTGGTCTAGTACATAACATAGCATACATGAGGCTTCCAACAGCGGATGCATATGGAACTCTCCTCATGGTCTCTATCTCTTCAGATGTCTTTGGACATTGATCTCGGGACAGTGGTACTCCATGTCTAGAAGGTAGGAGGCCCTTCTTGGAGTCATGCATGTTAAACTTGACCAATATCTTCTCAATGTAAGAAGATTGGGATAGGGCTAACATCTTATTCTTGCGATCACGCAAAAGCTTGATCCCTAAGATATAGCTGGCCTCACCCAAATCCTTCATCTGAAATTGAGAGGATAACCAAACCTTTGTGGATGACAATAAACCTACATCATTTCCTATGAGTAATATGTCATCTACATATAGAACCAAAAATGCAACTGCTTTCCCATTTCCTTTCTTATACACACACGGTTCATCAATGTTTTGATCAAAGCCAAAAGATTTGACTGCCTGATTAAACTTGATGTTCCATGCTCTAGATGCTTGCTTAAGTCCATAGATGGACTTCTTAAGTTTACAAACCATGTTATCTTGGCCACTAGCAATGAAGCCCTCTGGTTGCATCATATAGATGCATTCGTCAAGACTTCCATTAAGAAAGGTTGTCTTGACATCCATCTGCCATATCTCGTAGTCATAATGACATGCGATGGCCAAGAGAATCCTTATGGACTTAAGCATAGCCACTGGTGAAAAGGTTTCCTCATAATCGATGCCCTCTTTCTGAGTATATCCTTTCGCCACCAGTCTTGCTTTGAAGGTTTCCACCTTCCCATCCACTCCTCTCTTTCTCTTGTAGATCCACTTGCACCCTATGGGTTTGATCCCTTCAGGTGCATCTACAAGTTCCCAGACTTGATTGGAATACAAAGAATCCATTTCAGATTTCATCGCTTGCTGCCACATGTCAGCATCTATATCCGTTACTGCTTCATCATAACTAGTAGGATCCTCAACCAGATCTTCAGAGTCTGTCTTAAAAGACACTCCTAGATATCTTTCTGGTTGTCTAGAAATTCTCCCACTACGACGAGGCTCCGGAGTGTTTAAAGGAATATCTTGTTCATCTACTGTTTCAGGATCTGGTACAGATGTTATAGGAGATCCCGGAAGTATCTCCTCAAGGGTTTCTTTACAACTAAGCTCTTGGTGCATCACACAATCATCCTCCAAGTACCTAGCATGAGTGCTGATGAGCACTTTTTGCTCCTTTGGATGATAAAAGATGCCACCTCTCGTTCCCTTAGGATACCCAATGAAGTAGCACATTTCCGATCTGGGTTCTAGCTTGGTAGCTTTATCATTCAGTACATAGGCTGGACAACCCCAAATGTGGATATGATTTAAACTAGGTTTTCGACCTGTCCATATTTCTTGTGGTGTCCTAGGTACTGACTTAGATGGTACCAGATTTAAAATGTATGCTGCTGCTTCTAAGGCATATCCCCAAAAAGATATAGGTAGGGTTGCATGACTCATCATGGACCTTACCATATCAAGAAGGGTACGGTTTCTTCTCTCCGCTACACCATTTTGCTGGGGTGTACCCGGTGCAGACAACTGAGACACAATCCCATGTTGTGTGAGGTACTCCTTGAACTCACCCAGGAGGTACTCGCCACCTCGATCAGATCGAAGGGCTTTGATATGTTTTCCTAGTTGTAGCTCCGCCTCAGCCTTGAATTGTTTGAACTTATCAAACGCCTCAGACTTGCGTCGCATTAGGTATACATATCCATATCTAGAATAATCATCGGTGAAGGTGATGTAATACTCATACCCTCCTCGAGCCGGTTTGTTCATAGGACCACACACATCAGTGTGAATCAATTCTAACAACTCCTTTGACCTTAGTCCCTTTCCAGAGAATGACCGTTTGGTCATCTTTCCCTTGAGACAAGATTCGCACTGAGGAAAAGGTTCGAAAACTAATGAGCTTAATGGCCCATCTTCTACCAACCTTTGAATCCGTTTTAGGTTAATGTGACCCAAACGTAAGTGCCAAAGATATGTGTCATTGATTGAAGATACCTTCCTCTTAAGGGAAGTTGATCTTTCTTGTTGTACATTATGCAGTGTAGGAGCAATAGGATATATATAAAATAAGTTGTCATGTATTCTACCGGAACATATAATATTTCCATCTCTACTGATATCAATACCAGAATGGAAAGAAACTGAATAATTAAATTCAATTAATCTGGAAACTGAAATTAAATTCTTCCTCATGTCCGGAACATAGAAAACATTATTTAAAACTAATATCCTATTACATGGAAAATGTAAGGTAACAACTCCTACTGCAACTGCCCAAACTTTAGCTCCAGTTCCGACTCTAAAGGCAAACTCTCCTTTCTCAATTCTCTGCATTATCTGAAACCCCTGCAATGAATTGCAGATATGATTAGTGGCTCCTGAGTCTACCAGTAGAATCAACCACTAGACAAGTTTCAATGTAGTATGAAAAAGATGTACCTTTCTTAACTGAGGCCAGGAACTTGGGACAATCTTTCTTCCAATGACCTTTCAGGCCACACTTGAAGCATTTCCCTTTGGGCTTTCCATCTGTACCCTTGTCCTTCTGATTACCAGCATTGTTCTTTTTCTGCCCTTTTCCCTTATTCTGCTTCTTCTTGGACTTCTTCCCTTTCGGGTTCAGTTTAGAGGAAGACTGGAAAAAATGAGCTTGGGCTTTGGGCTTCATGATAGCCTCTGCCGCCTGGAGTTCTTTCATTAACTCAGGTAGAGTCATGTCCATCTTGCTCATATTGAAATTGAGCTTGAACTGATTGAAAGATTCCGGCAGAGTTTCGAGAATCATGTCAGTCTGACTCCCTGCATCAATCTCAGCCCCTAGAATCTCAGCTTCATTGAAACAATCCATCAGCTTGAGCATATGCTCTCTGACAGGTGTTCCCTCAGCCATCCTAGCATTCATGATGGTCCTCATAGCAGCTTGCCTGGCTGGCCTGCTCTTGTCTGCAAACATCTCAGACAAGGACATCATGATTTCATAGGCTGTGTCCATTTGCTCGTGCTGTGTTTGCAACACGTTGGACATGGAAGCGAGCATGTAGCATTTAGCCATGCTGCTCGCTTTCTTCCATTTCCTCTCAGCCTCTCGCTGGTCATCAGTAGAATTAGCATCAATTTCGGGACAGTTTTCCAGCAAGACATACTTGTACTCCTCGGCTGTGAGTACTATGTCAAGATTTCTTTTCCAGTCTACGTAGTTAGGGCCAGTCAGTTTGTTCTCACGAAGAATGCACATCAACGGACTAAAAGAATCTCTGCCCATCTCTTTCTGGATATAAAACGGTTTATAATTAGACATGCAGTATATATGTAATATGCATATGGTGCTTGTTATAAAAGGAAAAACAAAGCACAAAACTTTTTACATTATTCAACCCCAATCATAATGTATCAGTGTTTCAACCTCCTCATAGACCCTCCATCGAAGGGATGGCCGAGCCTACAGTCACGTTGAATTAAGGCAGACTTATTTGGATTATCACTATCTGGATACACATCCAGTGGTAGTCCAATCACTGATTGGTTTGGCCTCATATGACAAATAACCCTTAACTCCTAAGGAGAGGTCATCACCGTCTTATGTCAAGTGTATAACCATCTCTTATGAAATTCCCAGAATGTCTATGATTAAGTCTTCCGAAGGGAAGAGACTTTTATCCTTCCTAGAAGTGAAGTTTAGTAAAGAGCTCCACCGAAGGGATGGCCGCTCCCACCAACACTTCATTGACATTCTATAGAAGTGATCTTTAGTAAAGAACTCCACCGAAGGGATGGCCGCTCCTACTAACACCTCATTACGAATATTCACATTAGTTCACCCATTAACCCATTAAAGCGGTCTTTAGTTAAAGAACTCCACCGAAGGGATGGCCGTTCCCACTAACACTTTAATGAGGTAACATGAACCGAAAATGGAAGGCCGTGGGGTCTTTCCTAAAACCCCTCTCCCACTTGATTATTTATCGCTAGGGTTTATACTTTTTGACCTTTACATTGTTTTACTCAAAAGCTCTTTTTAAATCTAGCAAACTTAGTTAATTAAATTCATGACTTAAGTCATCTTAAAATTAAATAACCTTTGCTTTAAAACATTTGAGCAAATCCCTTCAAAGAGTCAAAAACCTATCTTGGGTTATGAAAACTCATAGGTAGCATCTAATTAGATTTTAGTTTAGCCTCCTTTGGAAACCAAGGGTACCAAGATAAACTAAACCCTATCCAATTTTAAACCTTAGACAAATAGAAGGTGCTGGTCTAAGTTCCGTTTAAAACAATTTGCCAAACTAAAAACAATCTAATACAATAAAGATGCCAATTTTAGAACCTAACGGTGGCCATGTTTCTAGGTGACAATTATAGCAATTATATAAAGCATTCAACCATGCATTCCATATATAAAAGCAAATAAAAGTATGCATTCCTTGATGGCTCCCTATTCTTAGGATTTCAAATCCTAATCGAATTAGGACTCCTCATGCATCTAGAAGTCTTGACTCCTTCATCTCCAAGGACTCCAATTTCTTGCAACCTTCTTGTCTTGAAACAAAACCAAAATTACATTGGAGATTCCTATGCTTTTCAAGAAAGCTTACATCAAGACTAGTTGGAATAAAATTAAGGAAACTTTACAACTTCCTATGATTGCTAACCGCGCAATCGTACACTTTCCAACTAATTAAAAAACATCCAAATCCACATAACAATCATGCGAACCATCAAGGATGCAATACATGGCTGCAAACAAAGAGGTTAGTGCATGCAAACTCACTATGTGCATCATTAAACAAATCTGGAAAATAAATTCCAGCAATGTTAATGAAACTTGCACACAACATGCATCACAACATAACTTTAATAGGGTGCCACCATACCCATAATCAATCTAAGATTAATTACATACAACATGGGATCATGATTTCATATGGAGTGGCTCTGATACCACTGAAGGAAATTGCGATTCAGATCTGAAACTTCTCATAAAGAGACTACTATGGCTGATGCAAAGCATGACAGATTTTAAAAAATCTGATTTCTGCACTATGCAGCGGAAATCAGCCATAAAGAATCGCATAGAAACTCCATTAAATCATGACCAACATGTGTCTAATTAATAGAGATGATAGAAGACTATTACCTCGAAGATTTGCAGACTTCAAATCTCTGAAAAAATAGATCCAAAGGCCCGAACTCAGACTTGCAATTTGCAAACAAGTTGCTGGAATTTTCCTGCACTAGTATTGCCTTTGATCTTCTCCTCTATCTCACTTCCAAATCTGATTGGCTAAGATGGTGGGATCTTAATCTAGGAAACAAGAACTATTTTTCTCATGAAAAATCTCAGACCTACAACTTTCTTCAAGGGAGAAGAAAGGAACTCAAGGGCTGGACGTGTTGGAGTGTATCTTTTTGCTTCACAAAGTGTGTTGGACGTCCAAGGGGGTATGTGTTTCTTTTATAGAAACTTTTGTGGAAACCTTTCCCATAAAGTTATCTCTCCTTATTCTAATTTATGTCCAAAAAGGAAAGACTTATTTCCTTTAAGAAACACTCTAATTAGAAAAGGAAACCAAAAGGAACTTTCCATACAATTAGTAATACTAGTTGTAGAACACTTACTAATTTTAAGTTCCTAATCCAAAAAGGAAACTAACTCATAGGAATACTAATCCAAAGAGGAGTCCAACTTTCCAAGTAGAGTCCTACTCAAAGTTGGAAACCTTACCCATGGAAATCCTATTATGGACGTCCCACATATCAATGCACACCATGGCCCACATATAATTTATCTAGAGTTAAATTCATGTATGCCATCAAAGGCCTATTTGAATTTAAACTCAAAATTATTTTTCCACTAAAATAATTCATCCTTATGTTATCTAAACATTTTAGGAAACCATGCCAATCTTGGTAAGTGACTAGAGAAGGGACCAAAAGACATATTTGCCATTGGCTCCCAAAATGACCAAAATGTCCATGCTAAACCCATAGCAACATAAAGACCATTTTAACCTTAACTCATTCCACTAAAGAGTTATGGTTGAACTCCAAGGACAAATATATAATATAATAAGCTCGTCATAAAATGACGGTTGTCTTCGACCTACTAAGTGTAATGACCTGAATGCCCCTCTATGTAACATCCATAATCGAGTCAGGTTATCATATGTACTATCAACCTTCCCGATTACATCTAAACCTTAGAACTTCATATCCTTAACATAATCATCATTCGAATATCATTCTCTTGATCCAGGGGGCGACCCACAAGTTCAATATTCATATGGAACATCCATATACTAAGATCTTAGATTTTGATGATTAATCGGATAATTCTAAGGGGACGATTATTCCATCATCAGATGGCATAGATTCTATATTGCATTTGCACGTCCCAACTGATCAAGTCCGAGTACCCAAAACACAGAGCTGTTGACCCATGAATAGAATCTCACCCATAGTGAATTAAAGCACAAGAACTTGACTTCGTCAGTTCATCCACAAATGCTCAAGATTAAGAGCACCGGTTACTTAGTAGCATGAGGTGACTTGATCTCTTTTCTGTGATAGTACTATTTTAGAGATCACACCTATAATGGTCCTGTTCAATGCATGACACATGCACTAATGAGATAGATCCGGGAAAGCCCTCCCGTGACTTAGGTAAGTCACCCTGTATAGGAGAGTATCTCATTATAACTTCTACCAAGATGAAGTGCCCAGCTCCATCTTTCAGTTATGAACAAATATGATGTTTCCAGTTGTCCATGAATTAGACCTATCTGTGTGTAGACACTACACACCTAATTCATTTACTAGAAACAATGGGCCTTACACAACCATACATATATACATGTTTAAGCATAAAAGAGTCTTTCCATTAAATAACCAGTTAAATATCCAGTAACAAAAGATGAGAATGCAGCTAGTGGGCTTTAGGGCATACACCAATCCCAACATATATATTAGAAGCCCAACATTAATCATCATCATCGTCACCATAATAATAATAATAATAATATAATAATAATAATGTTGTTGTTGATGATGATGATAATTTAATGTCTGCATCTTAACTTATTAAATAATTTAATGTAACATGGGATGGGGTTTCCCATAGGTGGGGTCCTCCACATCAAGTTTTGTAAGAGTAGAAAGGTTAAAAAAGGAAAAAAAGGAAAGAAAAAGATATACATGCTTTAAGTCAAATAGATATACATGCTAAGTTCTATCCAGAAAGGTTGTTTAAATTTTAAATACTATCCAAAGAGATGACAACACATAGAAACGATATCTGTAATTGATGTACATCTATGAGTGACATACATGGCCTCTGAAATTGTAACCTGGAGATATCGTGGGTTCAATGGGTGGAACTCCAAAGTGGAGCCCACCTATTAAAATCTGAATGGTTCAAAATACACATCATATATATATATATATATACATATGATATATTTATCATATATATACATATATACATGGGGCATCCTCAAATATTACATCAATTAGAGTTCATTCAACCGTTGGATCGACCGTTTATGCATATTCATTACCACAATTTTCATTTAATGGTCAATCAATGGTGGATCGAATTGAGATTAATGAATAATTCAAGGGTAACCAATACACCTCCAGAGAAATTACTTTGGACGGTTCAAATCTGTGGCCCCAACTCTTGTAACGATTTCCTAGGATTTTTTTTTTGAACTGTACTCTTACGCTCTGTTTGGGAAGGGTGTAAAATGAGGGGGAGGAAAAAGTAGAGGGGAAAATGGGGGGAATGCCCTAACTGAGGGTGTTTGGGAAGGGGGGATGGAAATTAGGGGAGGGGAATATGGGGGGGGGGGGGGGGGGGGGAATTCATATGGGCCCCACTCAAAAATTTTCCCCTCAAAACTGAGGGGAAAATGTGAGGGAAAGAGAGGATTTGTTATAAATTTACTAAACTGCCCTCTACCCAACAAAAAAGAGGATTTTTTTTATCTTTTTGCAAAAGTAAGGGTAAATTGGTAATTTTCCTTTACCTCACAAACAAACAAAACACTACTTTTTCACTTTTCTTTCCCCTACTTTTTTGCTATCCAAACAAGGGGAGGTAAAATTAATTTTCCCTTCCCTCCCTTACCCTTCATTTTCCTTCCCCCTCAAATTTTCCCTCCCCTCCCCTCCCCCCTTCCCAAACATAGTGTTAATCGCGTCCGTCGCTCAGAAGGAGAGAGAGAGAGTATATGGAGGAAAGAGAATGGATTTTAATTGCATCTAGAGAAGTGGGAAAGTTCATTGATTGGGATGGAGGGAAGAGAAACACGTCCCATCATTGAAGTTCTCTTCTCATTCTACCCTCTGTAACCTCTGTAAGTTCTTTTACCTGAACAAAGAAAAAACCCTTTTGCAAGTTTGTCCACGAAGAAAAAAGGAGCATGGTACCTGAAACCAGCCTTGTGGCATACTGTAGAAGAGATTGCCATTTGCAAGCCACCAACACAAATGACTCTAGAGGAATCCTAAAGTGCACAATTTTTTGTGATTAGGAGATTGTGCATCTGCAACTTTGCTTGGACTGAGATTAACTAGGTAGTTTTAATGATTTGAGTTCTACTCTATTTCTAAAAACCTATTTTTCTTTATTTCCTCTTCTGATTTAATATTTTATGCTTTATTTTTTACTTTCTTTTTAAAATTATTTTAATATATATATCACTCCTCTTTGATAGAAAATAAGTTTCACTGACTTTTATTGAAGTCTCCTGCTCACTAAAAAAAGAAGTGCCTATTTTATACAGATGGCCCGAACTACAGCGAACTGAGCTGTTTACAAAAAGTAAAATTCGCTGAACCGAACTACGAACTATTCGAAACGCACTGTACAGGATTCGGAACCCTGGAGACCGAACTAGGTAAAACTATGGTCCCGATCACCTTCCCATTGCACTGGTCCTATATGACACAACCAGAATTAGAGTAAACAGAATAGCCACTATCAACTAACTTGCCATCAGAAAGTAAATTGGCCGATAAGAGTAGGCACAAAGTAAACATTTGAGAGGGTAAGTGATTGGTTTTGTGCGGTTGTAAGAGCAACCAAGCCAATACCAGAAATGGACTAAGTGTTTCCATTTGCGACAATAATTTGTTCTGTTCCAGTGTAGGGTTTTGTTTCATCAAAGTTGTGTGCAACTGAAGTCATACGGTTGGAGGTGCCTGAGTCTATATACCAAGAGGATGGAGAAATGGAAGTAGCAAAAGAATGGGAATTGTACTAACCATTAACGCCCATGGAGGTTCAGATGCGACTGTGGTATTGATCATATCTTGAATATACTCCGGAGTTGGATGTGTAGGTGGAGATGCAGAAGCTTCAACTGGTGGTGCAACTTATGTCGGAAGAACAGTTGGGTTCTGGTTTGGATGTCGCTAAGAAGCTTCATTTTTCCTTGGTGGGCGCCTAGTGCATTCATAAATAACATGTCCATTGCGCCTACAGTAGTTGCAAAATTTCTTTTTGCAATTTCAAGCAACATGCCCATATTCTTTGCATTCAAAGCATTGTAGTGGCTGTCCCTTACCAGCAATTAGGGCTTTTTCATCAGAGGCTGATGCTGAAGAAGTTGAAGAAGCAATAAAAGCTTTTCGTTCCTCAATAAGGGAGTCACGGAGTGTTGCGACTGAAGTCTGACCTCCTCTTGAAGTAGCGCTTGAACACAAGTGTCTAAATTTGGAGAGGTCTCTCTATTCATCAATGCTACACGGATTGATTCAATTTCTGGTCGCAAGTCATTAAGAACTGACTAATATGCGATTCCCGTTGCACTTTAATTACTTAAGCACGTGCAACACTGGATACAGTTTCAAGGATCATCAAATCCTTTTCTTGCCACAAAGTGAGGAACCCATTATAATATTGTTTAACAGATTTATCACCTTGACTATACTTAGCCAACTTTGTGTTGATTGGGCTTTGTTTGTTTGGTGATAAAGTGTCTTAAAATGAGTCCACATTTCAGAATCCTTTTTGTATTAGTGTAGAGACAGTGAAATAGATGGATCTATAGAGTTCAAAATCCACATGAATACTTTAGAGTTATTTTGACTCCAAGTATGCTTTGCCTTGGCTTCTGTAGGTTCAATTGTCGTTCCATCCAAAAATTCAGCCAGCCCTTGTCCTTCAACAAAGTGTTGGAGATGGAAAGACAATCCAACATAGTTGGTACCATTGAATTTGACTAGATTTATATCAATCTTATCCATTTTTACTAGAGAAGAGGAAGAAACAAGCAACAGAGCAGCAAAACAATAGAAACTAAGGACTGTTCAAAAGTAGCCATAATATGCTCTGGGTGACACAAATTTTCAGACTAGTTTGGCTAAAAAAATTAGGAAATAAATCCCAATTATCAGATCGCTTTTCCAGAGGATGTAGTAGATTTATCGATAAACCTTATATCCTAAACTCAGGACAATTAGACCAATGAATAGAGACTCAAAAGGCTTGAATGAAAATAAGTTTGAGAAATGTAGCCAACAGGAAATCTGTAAATCCACCAACCTAGAAGCAAGAAATCCCAACTTTATGAGGCAACCTTGGCTGCAAAAGAACAACCTGATCTGATCAAGGATTCTAGGGTCCAAAGAAGAGTTGCACGATCAAGCAGATTCGAGCATTGGCACAACTTGGAAGACGAATACTATGTTGGGTGCACAAACAGATGTCGACTTGCAGAGAACTAAGATCGATCAAGATCGAAGCCGACACATGACGAGACAATCAAGAGAAGATGCCGAGATCTCTTCGAAGCTAGATTGGGTAGACTAATGATTTGTTGAAGTCAAATTCCAAAAGCTCGAGCTGTTAGCGAATGACATAACAATTGATATCAACACCCCCTCTCGAACGGGAAGCCGTTCGAATTCAAAACCCATCATATCGACGGAACAGATGGACTAGACAGGCAAATGGAGGTAACATGCTTCCCTGGGGTTTTGAACTTGTGACCTTTAGCTCAGATACCATGTTAATAATCAGTAACACCAAAAGCTCGAGCTGCTAGTGAACGGCATAACAACTTATATCAACAGTGCTTGCCGATCGCGTGGAAGACACTAGGGTCCAGTATCACAGTGTGATGATGGAGTAGAGATAATTGATGGGTTCAGTCACATAATTATGAACCCCTAATTTTATAAAAAAAGACACCACCCTCTTTGATAATAAATCCAAAATTTCAAGGCCCAAACACCTTTAGAAGCAGCGATGAACAAAGCAGCGACGAGCCAACAACGAGAGTGAAGAAGCGACGAATCAGAGATGATTCAACACACCAAAGTTGCTGGAGAGATTGCATCGAAAATCTAAAAATGAAGCGCCGAAGATCTTTAAGATTTTGTGATGGACGTCGAGATGAAAAAAAATGAACACTGACGGTGAAGATCAGAATCTTCACTTGTTGCACACCTCAAAGGAGATGGGCCACGATCACGAAATGAATTCTTGAGTGCTCTGATACCATGTAATAATATGGGGCAGAGTGGAACCCAAGGAAGAGATGTATTGCAGTGAAAAGTTGTCTCTCCCTTGGCAATCAACTATCATTATATAGAACTCAATTGGCGATAATTAAGCAAACTTACATTCAGAGAATGAATCTACTTGCTAATATCAACACATCTAGAATCTCCTAGGATAGTAATATGCAGTCGTGATACAGTCACCACCGATGTTTTGGATATATTTGCTATAATTGGGTTGGGCCTTAAGTGGGTAATGGACCTGGGTTATTAACCTGGGTCTTGTGGGTCATTTTGACACATAATGTCCATTTCTTCTATATACCCCTTCTCTAGAAACCTTTCAGCAAAGATAACTTGATTTGCAATTAGCATTTTATTCATTCCCTCCATTACTATCGTGAAAAGAAATGGATATAGTGGGTTCCTTTGGTGCAGTCCAGTAAATCTTAGGAAGAATACTTTTGCAAAGAAAGAAGAGTCAAGTTGTATCCAAACTTGCTTGATTTGTGAAACATGAGTGGTGGTCCTCTTTTTTATTTATTTTTTCTCACTTCACTTTTATTTGTTTAGAACACTTTGGTAGGATTTTCCTATATTACTACCCACTATACTGCAAACTGGTCTGCTTCAAACAATTCAGAATTGACGAGGTGATTTTGTGCCATTGGGTCATGGATAATTGCTTTTTTCTTTTAATCTTCACCATTAATCAAATTTTCTTATCACTTCTGCTAGAGATTGATGCACCTTGAGGGCTGATGCCTGTATAATTTTAGGAACACTTCTATTCACTCCAATGCACATAGCAATAATGCCAACAACATTGAAACTGCAGTTTTCTCCATTTAAAGTAATGTTTACATTGTTACTATTTTTGTCAATTGATTATCGTTAATAGGTTGTTGCTAATTATCTACATAAATATTTTTAAATTTTTTCTCTTTGCATTCACCATCTTTGCATTTAAAGTAATGTTAAATTTTTATGGCCACTATTTGGGTGTCTATAAATTGTAGGTGTGCAAATTTTTGGAGGTTTCCAGGCTATCATTTTCACCTGAGTATGGGTCTAAACTAAAAGAGGATTATGTATTGGTGAGCCACCTGCCAAAAATACAGAAGGACGATGATAAGTATTGTTGCACATGCCAGTGGTTCAACTGTTGTAACGACAACTGGCAGAAGGTATCATTAATAAACAAAAACAAAGCTTTTGCTCCTTTGGTACTAATGAGTGGTTTCTTTTTTGGGCACCTTTATTATTGTGATCTAAGTTCTAAACTATCCTACAAGTATGTGAATGTCAGTGTTTAGTATGGATATGAGGCGTCAGACTTGTCAACCCAAGAAATCATGAACCGGAGAATGTTCCCAGAATGATTCTACACTATGATACACATACTAAAATATAAATATAATAGAAAAGAGAGTACATAGTGAAGGAAATGTAAACAAAATAGTGTAAGCAAAGTAGATAATCTTCAAAAAAAAGGCAAAGAGATCGCATCCAAATTGCTACATAATGTGAAAATAATGTCTACAAAATCATTGTACACTTGGTGAAAGGCTATTGAAATATGAAAATAATAAAAAGAAGCATTGTGAAGAAAAGCAGAGAAGATGTGAACAGTCTTTTTATCGACTTGCAACGCAGCTTCATAGATCTGACAATGTTTTTTGAATAGGTTCTCAATGGATTCTGCCCCAGTTTAGTGGGGTAAGGTTTTTGACCCATGTAGATGGTCAAGTTCCATTGGAAGGTGAAGATGGAGAATTTCTTTGCCTTCTGTCTCAGCTCTTAGGTCCATTGGCTTTTAAAGAAACCACTGCACTTCCATAAAAGAAACCACTAGCCTTTCATGGACATCGAAACAAAAGGCTACAAAGGGTTATCACGTGGGTGGTCAGACGACAGATCTACAAGATCTATTATCAGATTAGCTTTGGTAGGGGTTGATAGATGGAATGACATTTTGATTCAATTGTCTAGAAAGTGTTCTGTTGATTCCTTCCAGAGGAGGGGAAAAGTTAAAATCGAAATTCAATGGATGCTCATTTGATAATCATCCAAAGAAGGTTGGAATTGAAGGTCTCATATGGAATTTTCAAAGTCATAATCGAAGGTCCTTTCCCACCCAATCGGATGCGGTGATTCTAGAGAGGGTAAAAACCATGGCGCTTTTGTGCCTGCAAGTTCTTAATGATTTGAGAGCTTAGAAAATGAAGGTGACTTGGGGAAATGCTATAATGCGTATACATCATGGCTGTTCTTGTGGAGGCTGGCACATTGAACAGACATTAGATATCTGTTGGGCTCCTCTACTTGTCCGATTACGGTTTTTTTTCTTGTTTTAAGGAAGTGAACTGGGAGGACTGAAAAGTTAGGGTGTGGGAAACTATTCCTTGTATACTCTATCACCACCTGTTTCATAATTTCTCTGTTTCTGTTTTTTGATTTGGCTGTTTCTTCTTTCAACTGGAAGAAGAACAAGTAGTAATAATTTATTTGGAGAGGCAGTGTTTCATAGTTATTAATGGTTTGAGGTACAGTTCATGAAGTATCCAACAATGAGAAGCATGCCAATTGCCAAGACTTCGTCGACAAATATCTGTCTTGACATTAAAATTTTTAAGGTGGGTAAAAGATCCAAAGAACAAATAATGTATTTGAAAAGACAATGTTTTCATAAGTTATTAATGGTTTGAGGCACATTCATGAGGTATGCAGCAATAAGAAGCATGCCAAGAATGCCTCAAATGGTAAAATATCTGCCTTGAGGTCCAAATTGTGATGGTGTGGGCCCAGTGTCAATGATCTAAAGCACACTAATGAGTCATTTGTCTACATCTGTTTACATGTAAATGATGCACATGCATAACATATACACACGGTCACGTTTGTTTGCACTCATTTATGCATCACATGCATAAATGAGGTGTGAAAATGCGGTGTATATTAGGCCCTTATCACATGAAAATCTACTCACCTCAAGAGCTGTGAACATAGTGGTTTGAAAGTGCTACACACATCTCTGGCTAGAAGAGTGCCTGGACAAGTGACGCGTTTGACAGGTTGCCGTTTAAAAACCCTCAACTTTCATTTTTGCAACTCCTGTGAGCCCCAAAATTTTAATCCGAACCGTTGAAGCTTTTTATTGACAGTTTGACACATCAAGCCCCAAAACATTTAGTTTCATATCTTAAATATTTGTAGGATTTTGAAATAATAATTTTTTTTGACATGTATTGTGAACCGTTCAACATTTACTCGTGTGAAAATGGTGCTCCCGAGAAACATGGTATTGTGTTTCACACATGCAAATTTTACATATGTGAAATTCACATATATATTTTACATATATAAATCCTTTTTTCATATCCCAGCATAAAAGATAAATGACCAATAAGCATAGTTATTAATTTCTTGCCGTTTCGACTGAAAAGGCTGAAATTTTTCGTTTCTGCTGGGTTAAAACTTTTTGTTTCAATTTCAGCGTATTTCGGCTGAAATCTTGGATTTGGGCCGATTTCTTCCGAAATGTGATATTTCGGCCAAAATGTTTTTTGACATAATTAATATTTGATTTTTTTTTTTTTACTTTTTCAGCATATATATACTTTGTATGTCTAATATTTCTACAAAATGTAATTCCAAAAAGTTTTACTAGAATGGATTAAATCCATAAATAATTATTTTTTTCCTATTTATATATATATATAATTTTTTTATATTTCCTCGAAATGTTATTCTGAAAAGTTTTACTGAAATACCGAATTGGCCGAAACTTTTCATTTTATAGGATAGACTGAAATGGGGTCGGAAACAATATTGACAACTATGCCACTAAGCACTTGTAGGCACAAAGCATGCCATTGAGGATTTGTGGAAATTTAAATCATTACATCAAAGAAGTTGAGAAAACCTACGATCCTAAATTGCACAACACGTCCAAAGATAAAGGAGAAAAGGGATGAAAAATCTTGAAAGACAAACTAAAAAAGTTTCACTTGACCGCCCAGGGATTGATCCCTGGGTTGGTAGGTTTCACACTAAGTATTGTTCGATCGTCTAGAGAAAAAAAATAAAAATAAAAATAAAAACTGTGTTGGGTCAAGATGCATTGATTCAGGAAAGACCCATGTCCCCATGGGTCGACTAAGTCCATTGGCCCAGCCGATTCCGTTTATGATTAACACAAGGTTCAAGATTTTTCAAATTTGGGCCTAGTTTTCCAGTAAGTTTCAATTAAGGACAACTAGCCATTTAAAGTTATTTTCCGGTGACTTTTCCCTTATTTTTTTAAAATACCCAAATTGCCCTTCATTGAAATAAAACCCACTTGCACTTGTGCCATTTTTTCCTCCATTCCTTCACTAGCGTCTTGATAGTGATTGACGGCAACCAACGTCCCCATAGCGATCGGCAACATATAGTGGCTGCCGGAAGCATGTCATGGATTTAAATGAAGGTAAATTTGGGTATTTTAAAAAAAAATTGAGAGAAAAAGTCGCTGGAAAATAACTTTAAATGGCTGATTGTCCTTAATTGAAAACTAACTAGAAAACTTAGGCCCTAATTTGAAAAGTTTTGAATCTTTGCCCTTTTTTGAAATAAAGCAAAAACTTAAGGCCTTATTTGAAAATTTCCCTTTATTTAGAGTTGTTTAGTATGGTTTATGTCTTAAGTAAGGATGATCGAAGTCTAGATATGCGTCATCCATCCACAAATTAGCTTGATCTGCAATTCTACGCTTCCATCGCTTGTAGATCTTGAAGGAATTTGGGGAATTAGGGTTGATGTCCCCGTCATACATGAATTCTGTTTCACATTCCAGTCTATCCTGTGCCAGAAGACAAATTAAAATGACTTCCTATATTCAGAAAATGGTAGCCATGGCTTCACAATCTTACTGCAGATATTTGACAGCTCAGTATTCTGCTGCTATGCTGGGTGGGTCTCTTGTTCTTTTTCATCCTACTGAAAAACTAGAAAAAAAAAAACATGCAATTTCCAGTGGTTAATCCTTGTTATGACAAAGTTTCCATGCATGCAAGTAAAACATAGGCAGCTGACATAGTGCCTCTGACACCTTAAGTAGCTTTTTGCTTCTTACAGAACCCAGTCAATAAATGATAGGGAAAGCAACATGTTGATGTGGCTTCTGACTTAATTTGACTGATAGCATGAAAGATGTGATGCTAGGACGAAGATGGTTGCTAGCCTCCGCTGGAGCATGTCTAGTCAATTTGATGCAGGACAATGCAATGCTAACCTAAATGACTTTTGTCATTTTGTGAGACCAGAAAAGAGCTAACACAGTCACAATTAAATTATAAAAATCAAATCAAATTTCACCTCATATACATCTCAATTAGGAAAACTGAGATGAATCTAGGCCTTGCCACAATCCCACAATGTGGATCTCCCAAATCTGAATTGCATGGGAGTCTCAACGGAAGAATATCTCTTCCACTAGCTTAGGGATCAATCAATGACTAGTAGATTTGATTTCCCTATTGAGGATTTGACAAAAGGGCCAGGTTCAAATAGGTTATCAAAAAAATTGATATGTGTGTAATGGAGGAACTAGTAGTTCAGATTTGTGCATATTAATTCTCACTGTTTAGATGTTCAAATGAGCAATAGGCTACTAGGAATCAGAAATATAGATAAAGAAACTGAATAGGATGTTCAAACGGGTCCAAAATCCTAAATATAGATTCCGCCAAGTGGATAAGGACCCTTGAAGGGCTTGGCTGGGTTGAAAAGAGCCTAGGTTGGGTTCGGCGAGGCTGAAAAGGGCCTAAGTTGGGTTCAACCAGGCTGGTTTAGAGGCTGGCTGGGTTTGGCTATAGCAAACAAGGGTTGGGTTGGGTATAGGAGGTGTGGCTAGGGTTTGAATGGGTATTGGGGTTGCGGCAATTGGGGTTTTGGGTGTATTTGGCTATTGGGAATAGGGATTTTGAGGATGGGATGATCGGCCAAAGAGATTTGGGTTTTGGGTTGGTTGACTAATGGGTTTATGGGCTTTAGGGTAGTGGTGTTGATGATCTTGGCTTGGGATGGCTATGATTTGGATGTTATGGCTTCTTGAAGCAACTGGATGGGATTTGAAAGATATGGTTGGGGTTTGAGATTTGATAAAGATGGCAGAACTTGGAAAGGTGAAAACCAAGAAGAACCTCAATAATGGAAAAGGAAAAATAAGTAGAAGATGACCTGGATTCGTGGCCTCACGCCAATTGTCTCGCACCAAATCCACTCACAGGAGAGAGTCAAAAACTAGGATTCTTTTCATTCATCATCATTATCATCAATTGTAAAGAAAAAACATTATAATGTTTTAAATAATCAAACCTAACCCTGGAGTTAATCTCAACCATCTATCGAATCCTACGGTCGAGATTATAACACCACAACTTAAATACTTGAAAAAAACAACTTAAGAAAATAAATCCCATAATTAAATAAATAAAACAAAACTAAATAAATAATTGGACTAGATTGGGCAGTATGGACCGTACTGTCACTTGGGTGGGCCCCCTAGGTGGTTACTTCCTTATCTTCAATACTCTTTGATGCCTCTCTTCTTTTCTTGTCCCTCTCATGTGGCACATCCCAATGTGGGTTAGTGTCTAATGTTTATCGTATATGATTGTGGGAATTACTTCATACATCATAAAGTTTGTAGAATGGAAAGAGGTTCTCTTTCTTACACTCATCAGTTGTTATGTTGTCATCTAATCAGTGGCACGCATTATAGGATTAACAAGCAAACACTGTGTGAGTGTTGTGTTGATACCTCATATGCCTCATTTTGCCGTCTAGTTCGAATGTCCTGCTACAGATAATTCCTCCAACTTCTGTCATGTATCAGCATGTGTCGGTCCTCAGACTGGAAAAAAGATGGTTGGCTTCAGCAAGCAGCAATCACAAGGTTGTCAAGGCACTAGGAACAATCAAGTCACCAAGGCCAGCTAGAGCCTGAGATGCTAGGCACAATTGCAAGGTTTTCTCTAGTTCTAATGTCCGTCCACAGATGATTGCTCATTTCCTCTAACTTATGTCGTGTATTAGCATGTGTGGTTCCTTTGATCCAAAGCAAAATAGGGTTGGTGTTAGACGAGCAATTGCTAGGTTGTCAAGGCGCTACGGACAATCAAGGCACAAGGCCAGCTATAGCCAAGATGCTAGGTGCAATTGCAAGGTTTCCTTTTTAGAGAACATGTCTAGAATCTTTAGTATATAAATCTAGGTTTCTTTAATAACAAATATTTTTTACAGTGTTAATGGCCATAGATAATTTACCTTAAAGCTTCACTAGATGGTTTGGAATAAATGACAGCCAAATCTAACTAGCCATGCCAATTCCATATGATTGGCATGGCTTAATGGTTAACTCAAATCTCCTCTGTGCATGACAGTTGTTCTGTTCTTTTTGAACTTGTTACTATTCCATTGTACTTGTACTTGTTTTCTAACTATGTACTGTGTGTAGGTGTGGGCTGTATTAAAGCCTGGGTTTTTGGCCTTGCTGGAAGATCCTTTTGACACTAAGCTTTTAGATATAATAGTTTTTGATGTACTCCCACCTTCAGATGGAAATGGAGAAGGACGAGTTTCACTAGCAAAAGAGATAAAGGAACGCAATCCTTTACGTTATGGATTTATGGTAAGATCTTGTATCCCTTTTTGTTGCAAAAAACTGATCTTTTGGTCCCAATCTAAGAGTTCATTCACTTATATTTTTAAGGGTTTTTTCTAAAAACTTCCCTAAGGTTTGCCTTATTTCTTCATTGCATTAGAATACATAGGGTGGTTCCAAAATGAAGATTAAAGGCAAATTTCTAAAAATGAACTTCAAATAACATTTTCTTTTAGGAAAATAGAATTAAAAGAGAATGCTATTTGGTGCTCACTTTTGAAAATTCACCTTCGATCTTCATTTTTAACCACACTATTTATTCAATTCCTATGTATTTTAATGCAAACAAATAGGGCCTGACGGTTTTCTAGAAAACATCTTGAACTATGAAACTTCATCTAAAAAACACTCTTGACTCTGCCTTCAACTGTTTCCTACCACTGTTTTGGTGTGTAAATATATAAAATGCTGTTTTCAAAATCCAAAATCTCACTTTAACACACCCTCTCATCCCAAGCACGTCTTAGTAACTGTCACTCATCTACAATTTTATGAAGTTTCTCGATACTATTTCAATATTCTCCTGGACCAATACTTTCTTGATACTGTCATGTTCAAAATCTTCCCAAACTAAAAAGATCAAGAGAAAAACAGAATAAAATAGGAAAAGTTAAAAAAAAACCTACAAAAATGTTAGAAGTATTTTATATTTATTTTTCATTTATGTATTAATTTTTATTATGTAAAATTAATTTACTCAGGAAAGACACAGACATTTTCTCAAGACAATAGTTTCTTGAGAAAGATAATTGTGGAATTGGTCCCAACTAGGTTGCTAATGAGTGACCAAAGTATGACGTATCCAAAACCTTTAATAGCTCACAGGAAGCTCTCTATTGCTTTTATGAAATATGACATGACAAAGTCTAGCCCCATATAGGAGGCTCTGAGGATTAGCTTTCTATATAAAAAATCAGGTTGTCGTGACATAGATAGCTAGCAAAGATCTTATTTTGACCATCCATTTCATGATCTTAAATTGGATAAATAACAACATTCAATTGACTTGATTTTTTTTTAAATGGCTAATCCTTAAATCCTATTTGCATTTGGTAACACCAATAGGCCCCACAAACCTTGTTGCATATCCTTTTTTTTTTTTGTAACCCAGGGTCAACCCAGGAGCCTTTGCCCTAAGCCCGAGCCCCGAGGGACACTCAATTCTGAACAGCCGAGAACTAATCCCTAAGGGTACATGCAAACCCTCCTATCCACATGCACTGGGTAAAACTACAGGAGGTGGCCAACTGAGGTAGGTGTCGAACACAAGACCTCTCCGCTTCCTGAGGCGCAGAGTCCTGTTGCATATCCTATTTTAAAAAGCATTCATAGAATTTGTTGAGGGTCTGGATCGTAAAAGATAGAAGAGTCAATTGCAATTGCATATCAGTAACGGTTTCCCATAACATGAATTGGTATCGTCTAAGGCCAGGCTTATAATCCATTAGTGGGCATTGTACTAAATATAAATCACCCAAAGCATACATCTTTGTGTGTTAGCTCTGGGCTAAATTTTTCTTAAATCAGAATTCGATCCAACATTAAACTGATCACATTTAAAGATGTGATTAAAATGCAATAACATGTTCCACACATGATTGATCTGATGGTAGTTCCAGTTTTTATTGGAGTGGCATTTTACCGAGAACTAATACATGGAGGATAGTTGTTTTGGGTAGTTTAGATTTTATAGGTTGGCCCAATGGAATTCTAAGGAAGCCTTGTGGAATTTTCGAAGGCCTGGCCTTACATAATTTGGATTCCTCTATCTGTATTAGGAAGCTTGACATCAGACATGAAGATGCATTTATGGGGCCCATTGGCCAACCAAATGTATGGTTTCTTTGAGTATTATCCACCTACAAAAGATCCATCTATTTGATGTGCCAATCGTTTGATCTAGATCCATAAGGTAACGGTCTTTGAAGTTTCTATTTTGGTCATACATTTCATGACCTTAGATTGGATATATGAAAATAGACCAAACATTTTTTTTAGATGACTAATACTCAAACCCTTTTGTATTTGGCAGGTCTATGTCCCATAAACTTTGCAATCTGTCTTATTTCAAAAGGCATTAGCACAATATAGAGAGTAGAGAGAGCATATGGGTCCAGATCCTCTACAGCTTCTATAGTAGGACTCTTTATGCTACTTTTAGAATAGGAAACATTTGCAAAGTTTGTGGTGCCTGCCTAGTCCTTCCAAATACAAGAGGACTTTGAGATCTGCCTTTCTACAAAAGATTTGGTCCATTGGATGTTGTTAACTGTCAGATTTAAGTCCATGAAATGGAATGCTGGCAACATGCAATGGACCATATTTTTGTAAATGAGTAGATCCCAGTGCTCTCTTGATTTTGGTGGTAGTGGGCCCCACAAACTCTTCCATGTGTCTATTCTAGAGGCCATCAGAGAGAGTTTTGTTGAAACTACGGAGGAACGTCTAAATTTAGAGAACATTGGGTTATGGTTTTTTAAGGGTAACATGGTCTTTCCATAATTTTATAAATATGTTTTTAATGTTTCCATTTAACAAAAATGAAGGTTCCTGATGAAGCTGTATGGATCTACTTAGAATTGTTCCTGAATTTTGGGAGCTCTTTTAAGAATACCATTCCTTAGAGATTTTTTTTTTAAATTAATAGAGTAGGAAGGAGATTTTTTTTTAAATCCATTTCTTGGTTTTTTTTAGAAGAGGGCATTTTTGTCATTTATTTGTCCAAACATTGTCAGGAAACTGTAAAAGTCAAAAACCGTCTTTCAAGGTTCTTTGTTTAGAAAGGGTTTCACAGTTAAGGGTAATTTTTCAGAACTCTTCAAAGGTTGGGGGTCTTCTAGAAATAAAGCGAACCTTGGAGGAGCTTTTAGAAAAATCCCTCATGGTTTAGTACCATACTCTGGACTAATTGATGTCATCAATTGGTTAGTATCACATATCTATGCTATATTTGTGGTGTGGGAAACAAAAAGCTCGTAATCTTGGTATTCAAAGCATAAGGAAATGAAAACTATTCTAATTAGTTCTATCTCTGATATCCATCTTCAACTTCTGCACGTTTAAGTTTAAAATAATGTATGATTGCTACATGATGGTCCTGATGTTCTTTTGAATGAAATATGGATCTTTCCACAAAAATGTTGCATGCTGGTCCTGGTACGCAAGAACATTTTGATCTGTTGATCTGGAATCTAGCATGATCTCAGCCCCTAAATGTACTTCATTGTGCCCTATCTTATAGTCTTTTTTTTTTTTTTTTTGAAATGGTTATCTCCCATGTTTAATCAACAATAATGCACAATGTGCTTTCAATGATGATAATAATCTTGTGAATACATGTCTAATTGTCTTTTGATCATTTTAAAAGGTGTCCTGTGGGAATCGGACCATTAAGTTACGTGTTAAAAGTAATACTAAAGTAAAAGACTGGGTTGCTGCAATTAATGATGCTTCTTTAAGGTCTCCCGAGGGCTGGTGCCATCCTCACCGGTATGGCTCTTTTGCTTCTCCAAGGGGTTTGACTGAAGATGGTACTCAGGCTCAATGGTTTATAGATGGGCAAGCTGCGTTTGAGGCAATTGCTTCATCAATTGAAGAAGCAAAGTCAGAGGTATGCTTCTTCCATGCTTGCGTACTTGCAACCATATTGGGATGCTGGATCTCCTTTTATAAAATGCTGAGATGATCAATGTTCCATGCAGATATTCATTACAGATTGGTGGCTGTGCCCCGAACTGTATCTGCGGCGCCCTTTTCAAGCTCATAGGTCTTCTCGACTTGATACCCTATTGGAAGCAAAAGCTAAGCAAGGAGTTAAGGTACTTATCGTTTTTTTAATCATTCCCATGCAATTCACTGTACTATTGTCCTATCCCTTGATTCATCACGACTTACTACATGATTTACGAATCGCATGCCTTCTGAATTTCCTTCTTGAATTTGAAAGGTCGTTGGTATTGTATTATGATGGTGTGCAAATCTCAGAGCAGCCAAAATTACATACTGGCTCTTCTACTTAATGTTATTTGATGAATGGAAACTTGCAGATTTACATCCTTCTTTACAAGGAAGTTGCTCTTGCTTTGAAGATCAGCAGCATGTCCAGTAAGCGAAGACTTCTTAACATTCATGAGAATGTGAAAGTTTTACGGTTTCCTGACCATTTCTCCACTGGAGTTTACCTTTGGTATGCAATTTGAATCAAACCTGAAATCAACTTTTATTCTTGTGCCATACTATGGTGTATAGGAAGCTATATCATCTTTATGGTGATTTATATCCATTAACTTGGGTTGCTGCAATTGCTGATGAAGGTTTCTGGTTACATATAGGTCTCACCATGAAAAAATTGTGATCGTTGACTATCAAATTTGCTACATTGGGGGGCTGGATTTATGTTTTGGTCGCTATGATACCCCGGAGCACAGGATTGATGATTACCCTCCATTGATATGGCCTGGAAAGGACTATTACAACCCCAGGTTAAAGTGGTTTTACTGTTATTATCCTACCCAATAATTTAAGGTTCACTAGAAAGCTGAATGAATTATCACTAGAACTTACGACCTTACTTGAACAGGATCTGTTCTATAGGCTTGAACTTCTGTATCATTAAGTACTATGAATTATCACAAGACCTTGATACTATATTCTGTGACTGTCTCTCCCTAGAGTTTGTGGTGATTACTTTTTTCTGTAAAATCAGGGAGTCAGAACCAAATTCATGGCAAGATACGATGAAAGATGAATTAGATCGTGAAAAATATCCTCGCATGCCATGGCATGATATCCAATGTGCTCTATGGGGACCGCCTTGTCGTGATGTAGCAAGGCACTTCATTCAACGGTGGAACTATGCAAAGGTTGGCTCCATCTTTGCCTTGATTTCAATTAGTTAAAATTAAGTGCTTTCTGGATATTACTCATAAGTTATGTATTCCTTCAGAGAAGCAAAGCTCCACATGAACAAACAATTCCCTTACTTATGCCTCAGCACCACATGGTTATTCCACATTACATGGGGAAAAGCAAAGAAATGGATACCCCGAATGGAAAACAGGAAGAAAACTATGGAGATTTTGAAAGGGAGGACTCAGTTTCGCAATCATCCTTTGAAGATATCCCATTGCTTTTGCCTAAAGAGGCTGATGAATTAGAAAATGCGAGTGAAGATGAAAAAATAAATGGTTCAGGCATGACTGACAGTCTCATTGACTATCCAAGCAAAATTAATCGAAAGCTTTCCTCTTCATTTCATGAGTCCAGATTTGAAGCTTCAGTTCCAGATATTCAGATCAGTAGTTTTGTGGATGACTATGATTCTATGCATCCTCATAAAGAAATGTCATTGGATATGGTAACACAGCCAGGTATAATGCATTTGGATGAGTGGTGGGAGACCCAAGAGCGGGTTGATCAGGTTGCTTTTACGGATGAAGCTGGACAAGCTGGTCCTTGCACACCATGTTGTTGCCAGGTTGATTTCACCTCTTGTACTTATTGAAAGAATTGAATCTTAGATCTAGTGTGTGTGTATTTTGTCATGGCATTATTGAGATTCTTGGACAATCTGTCATCGAGTATATTATCTATCACCAATCAAAGGAAAGCTCGAACCCCTCGTCATCATGATTTATTGAAGGGCAAATTCAATACTGCGCCCTTGGAATAATTGTTATGAGTGAACTTATTTGAAGTACCATTGACAAATAATAGTGACCAGAAACAGAGAAAAATGTTGGGAACTTACACAGGTGCTTTATCTTTAATTTGCCTCCTTAAAATTTGAACGGAAATGGTTCCATGTGGTTTTGGCAATGTATACAGATATTTCATTTCCACATGATTTTCTGTGTTGCAACTTATTATTATTATTATTATATCTTTAGTCAAGTTGGTAACCATTCTGTGGCCCTCTGATTATAGGTTATCAGGAGTGTCGGCCAATGGTCTGCAGGAACGAGTCTAACTGAGGAGAGCATCCACAATGCTTATTGTTCTACCATTGAAAAGGCAGAATACTTTATTTATATTGAGGTGAATGGTTCTATAAGAAATTAGCTTTAATTTTTACCATAACCTATCAATGTTGACAGATCGTGTTGAAGATTTATTTTGATGATTTGTGTCTATTTTGGATGTATTTGTTGTTTGCGGTTCCTTTTCCCTTTTCATCTTGTGAAATTAAACCTTAAAGCCTCTCTCTGTTTTTTTTTTTTTTATATGTGTGTGCGCGTGCGCCCGTGTTAATGCTACTATTATTGGCTTTGCTATAGAATGCCATTATCCAGAATTCAGTGCTTCCTCTGATTGCGCAGAGATTCCATCTTTGCTGGGTCCAAATTGGAAAGGAACAAAGATGTGGAAATTTCCCAGAGAGATTTTTTTTTAATTAGATAAACATTTTTTAATGGGTACCTCCTATGATGAATCCAAACCTCCACTCTCCTTGAGCACACACATGTAGCAGCTTGGAACTCATTAAAGAGACATTTACCACAAAAATGCTAAGGCTCCTAAATCAATTAGAATAATTTGATAGGACCTTTTTTTTGGTCTACGCTTAATCCACATGTCGCCCTACCCATCGCATACTACCTCAGGACTGGCACGCATCTAACGAATTGTGTTCTCTAGATAATCTATCTCTAAATCTCTCTCTATCTATGCATGTAGCATGATACGTCATCCAAGCTCGAGCCCACCTAGGGAGCCAGGATCATTCCCAACAGATTGGTGTTTGTTTAATTTAGGTCGGGTGGGGACTTTTTCTTCTTTTGTGTGTGTGTGTGTTTTTGGTGTTTTTTTTTTTTTTTCGGGAGGGGGGGGGGGGGGGGGGGGGTCTCTGTGTTGGCTTGGCTCTTAGAATTCTCTTGTCCTTGTGCCAGCCTTTGGCGCACAAGACAGCCCCACTCAAGATGCAGAGGACGTGGGCCATGAGTGTTGTCCTCAGCACCCAACCATTGATTCGAAGCACTAACTGACAACCTCGCTCACTGCTGCTACACATCCACTTGGTTGCGCTACGGTGTCGGTGTCCGTGATGTACACTACCCAGTTGATCGTGCCAGTAGTCATATGCTTGTCTCAAAGACTGAACCATGCATGTATAGGTCATTGATGATTTATCTCATACCCAGTTGTGAGATCATCCTGTACATGAGTCAAATTGGGTCTGATAGCCATCCAAGGGGGATCTTTCATCTAGGAGTTTCTTTCTTTTTCTGAGGAGAAAAAGAATAGGAGAGGAGAGAGAGAGAGAGGGGGGGGGGGTGTTGTTGGTTATTGGTCACAACAGGACCTTTTAAAATGTAACGTTGCCCAAGAGGTCACTGTAGACACCTCAGTTAGCATCCCATTTTGAGCAATACTGAGTGCTACATGTGTCAATGCCCCCATATTATCCTTTTTAAGTAATCGAGAACAACTGAGAAGATCGCTAATGACGTCATACTTTCTTAATAAACACGTGAAACTAGGGTACAAAGCTACAACCATTTAAGTTTGTAAAAAATACAATGTTTGTTGTCCAGAGGAAGCCTGTCCCATTAAGTCCAAAATTTCACCAACTTCCAGACTTTGGAGGGCCTGGATTTCTGCTCCATGTTAATCTATACTTCAAGAGCTTTCCAACAGAACATAGACCTCCAAAATCCAATGGTCAGATAAAAAATTATGGCCATTAGAAGTTCAACTCCTTGAAAGCCCAAAACTCAGGAAGAAACATTGACTATTATGACGTGAGACTAGTTTCAGGAACATGCCGAAACATTTGGTGTGAACCTTGAAAACCCCCATGAGGACCCCTCCCCTTTCCTTTTCACCATTTTTTATGCCCCATTGTCCCTAATTACCGTTAAATATCTTTAAAACTGTATAAAAAACAAAATACGACGTATTCTGTCAAAAGGAAGTCAGTCCTATTAAGTCTGATTTTTCGGCAACTTTTCCACTTCAGATGGCCTAGATCTTTGTGCTGGGTTAATCTACACTTTTAGAGCTTTCCAATAGTACATACAACTCCAAAATCTGATGGTTTGATCAAAAGTTTTACCTGTTAAGAGTTTGACTCCTTGAAAGCCCAAAATGCAAGAAAGACATTGAATATTAGAGTGTGAATTCGGCTTGGAGTACTAGTTACGAACATGCTGAAACATTCATTGTGGTCCCTGTGAAACCTTGCACGGCATTCGGTGTGAAGCCTGCAAAGCTCCATGAGGATCCCTTTCCCCCACTTTTTCACAATTTTTTGGGCCCTACGATCCTAAATTAATGTCAAATATCTGCAAAAATGTAGAAATAAATGGCGTGGAACCTACTTAGGGGTCTAAATGTTAAAATAGGATTCGTTTCGAGGAATGGGGGGATAAAGCTATTGGAAATACTTGAAGTTTTAGGAGACATGGTGAATTCTTTGGCGTAATTCCTTCTAGATGAGGTTCGGCCCGCCTTTGCAGAGGATAAGGGATAGGACTATTGCCAAAAACATCTGAATAACCTGAAAAACGGTGAAATCTTCAGTGTGGAACTTCCCTTTTGCAGCAACTTCCATATTTAAATTTGAGTTTTGGTTAGCCAAAACCCTTTCCACTCCCTAATCTCAGGGAGCCTGATACTACCCTGGGCCTATAAATAGACCCCTTCTCTTCATCAGACCATATCAGAGCATGAAAGGAGATCAGAATATCAGAGAGAATGGTGGAGAGTCCGAAGGATAAGAGAAGGTGGCTCCCCTTGAGAGTGCTGGTTTGATCGAAGTGTCCGGGATTGTTGGAGTAAAATCAGGTGACCTCATTGCATCTCATCCTTTTGCTTTCTTGCATTTTCCATTAGATTGGAAGCCATGTATGCCGCCATGTTTGTCATTCACTTCACCCCAATTTCAGTTCATCTAGTCCGCATTTAGTTTACTGTCACATACCTTTTCTATTTTCTCTAAATCCCTTCGGGACAAGGAAAGCGTGGGTGAAAGAGCTGAATGTAATTAGGCCCATTCTAGCCCACTTCTTTCAAAAATCCAAAAAATAGGCAACGGCCAAAAACATCCCAAAGGCATTTCCCCATTTTCGCTCCTCCCCCCCCCCCCCCCCCCCCCCCCCCCCCCCCCCCCCCCCCCCGCGGCCAAATATTATTCCAAATAAGGAAAGCTATTTTGGTCGAAACGTGCATTGGAACCTGCATAGGAAAGACCTTGAGTTGGTACTTCATCAACCCCATACATTAAAGCGGGCAATACGCAAGTCCTCACATCCTCAATCATCCCCTATTCTTGGAAGACCCCGGGTAAAACGTAAGTCAACTCTCCAAAACGGGCCATCGCAGGGCTCTTCATTCCCACGCGGGCATCAATTATACGAGTACATGATCCAACTCATGCACCCTTCGTTCATCTTCTTTCAAAACAACCCACCCCCTTTTCTTACCATCGGATTTGAAAGGCTTACTCGGGAAATATGCCGTTCCTTCTCATGCAATATTTGGCACTGACTCCCTTTTACTATTTACTTTACTCATCTGCTCTGTTCCCTTGGTCACTTGCCCGTCATTTACATGGATTTACCCAAACTGACCTATGACAGAGGAAGAGACCATTATGCATCACCGGAAGCGTTCATGACAAGTGTTGACCTCTAACTGTCCCGATTCACATGACATTTAATGCAAACATGGCCGTTTCTACCATAATTAGTGATCACACCTTAGTGGATCACAAGGTTTATCGCAATCATTGTTTTCGATGCTGTTTTCAGTGTCTTTAGAAATTGGTGTTTTGGACCTCATACGGGGTCAGTATACACGTCTAACAATCACCATTCATGCATAAGAACTAACGCTTTCATGTGTGGTCCTTTTTTTATTAGGTCCACTTTGAGGAATAACAATCATTGGGTGGGTGGGTGGGTGGGGGGGGGGGGGGGGTGTCGGGGTGGGGTCTATGTATAGATAATAGATGCCCTAACAAAAATCAACATAATGAGATCATGAAATATATAGATTTTGTTGCCCCAGAGATCAGGAAAAAATCATATGAAACAATGGTCTTTTAAATCAGAGAGTGTGTAATAGTTTGATGAGAGTTGGCTAGGAAGCACGGACACTTCTCCGGGGCCAGAGTGTCGGTGTCCGACACGTGTCGGACACGGACACGCTCCGGACACGCTCCGACACGTGTCGGACACGCCCAAAAGAGTGTCCTGATTATTTTTTTTATTTTTAATATTTCGGACACGCTGGGGACACGCTTGGGACACGCTGGGACACGCAGGGGACACGCTGGGGACACGCTGGCCTCTTTTAATTGGAAAAAAAATAATAAAAATAGAGTAAAAAATGAAAAGAAAAGGGGGCTTTTTGTAAAAGGTCATAACTTATTTGTTTGCTAAATTGATTACAAAGTGAAAATAATAAAATTAGAGTAAAAAATGAAAAGAAAAGGGGGCTGATTGCAAAAGGTCATAACTTATTTGATTGCTACATTGATTACAAAGTTAAATAATAAAATTAGAGTAAAAAATAAAAAGAAAAGGGGGTTGTTTGTAAAAGGTCATAACTTATTTGTTTTCTAAATTGATTACAAAGTTAAAATAATAAAATTAGAGTAAAAAATGAAAAGAAAAGGGGGCTGTTTGTAAAAGGTTATAACTTATATGATTGCTAAATTGATTACAAAGTTAAAATAATAAAATTAGAGTAAAAAATGAAACGAAAAGGGGGCTGTTTGTAAAAGGTCATAACTTATTTGATTGCTAAATTGATTGCAAAGTTAAAATGATAGTATCTTTTAGTCTATGATTAGATATATTATTATTATTATTATTAATTATTAACGTGTCCCTAACGTGTCCGTGTCCTACTTTTTTGAAAAATGCCGTGTCGGCGTGTCCGTGTCGTGTCGTGTCCGTGTCCCGTGTCCGTGTCCGTGCTTCTTAGAGAGTTGGTGAGTGTAACTGTGTAAGGATGGTAGATGGATCATAGGTTGGGCCATGTGGGCCCCATGACCTAGTAGTTCTCATAGAATTTTGCATATAATCAAGTCTGTAAGTTTTGTAGGGCTGATAAAAGGCCTGCAATATTTTTCCAATTAATAGGGAAGGATTTAGTTGATGTTTGTTCTAGAAAATGTTTGTTCAATAATTTGTCCATCCACTATTGACAATATCAAATAGCAAGAGGGGAGGGCTGCATTTTGCTTAAAAGTGAAAGCATTGCTCCACAAAAGTGACGTGTGTGTAAGTTATTAATTTGTTAAGTGATTAATACATTGGGTTGGGCATGTAGAGGAGAATGTGGATAAGAGGTGGGTCAAAGTTTAACCTGCATTCAATCATTCTACTTTTTATGACTGATGGGCTTCAAGACCCAGAACCATAGCTCTAGGATGGTTGAATTGGGGGTGAAACTTGAATCTACCTACACATCCACCCGCCCCTGTAAAATGGTTGCCTGGTGGCAGACACAAGAATTTTCCTCGAGGAAGGGCGCTTAAGAAAATCTAAGGGGGCCATATGCAGAAAAACACAAGGATTTCAAAAAAATTTGGGGGCCATGGCCATCGTCTGCCCCTTCCTCCTGGTTTCAACTAGGGATGAATGTGTAGGATTTTGGGTAGAACCATGGTGGATCTGGACCTGGACCCGTCTTTATAGATCTGGATTAGACACATGACCTATGTGTTGTATCTGGATATAACATCAACTTGAAAAATTAGATCCGGTTCCGGAATAAGATATGGAGTGCGTTAGTATAATTGGATAAAATGGCTTAAAGATATAATTTTTTTAAAAAATATATACAAGTGGAGCTATTAAATGTTATATGATTAAAGCTCAGTAGATTCTCAAATATGAATATAACTCGAGCTATTTAGCCCTTAAAACTTATATATATTTTTAATATGTGAATGTAATTGTTTTGGATTCGGATCCCCAGGTCAAAACATACATGGATCTGCTTTTAGATCCTAATGTTCTGGATCCTATATGTATGGATCCAAATCCGGATCTGAGTTTCTCCAGGATCCAAAATATGGGTTCCATGGCCACTTTATTTAGAACCAGAGACTTTGGATACTGGGATAATTAGATGCTCGTTTGCAAGTCTAGTTCCACCCTTGCACATTTATGGAAACAATTTTTGAAGGGGGCATATATGGAATGAAAAAATACTCAAGGTATTGATTTTTTTTTTGGGCCCTACAATTTCGTTGCACCACCATACTAGATAATTATGCATAAATGGGGAATGATTAAATGCCGTCAACAGTACCATAACTTAAACAAATTTCACCGAGGTTCACTTATAAAAGTAATAGGAAGATATTATGATATTTTCCCCCAAAAGAAATGAAAATTTGATTATTAAAGAAGCTGAATTTTCTTTAAGAGGTTGGTATTGCCCATATGCTACCATGAAAACAGCATAGATATGGTTGAGTGGACAAATAGACATACAAGATCATTCCCAGATAGATGGGATAACACTTCAATGATGATGATGATGAAGCATTGTGGTTCTCTCTCTTATGGATGAGAAATCTTATCATCTTTAGGTTATGGACCCAAGTACTCAGGTTTATGAAAATTATGAAACACGGAGAAGAGGCGACTGAACTTCACTTTTATTATTGTATATTAAAGTCATTGCACCTGAACCATATATCCAATATTGTTGCTGATCTTTAGCTGCTCCATGATCAGTAATTTGTACAAAGAATTGTCAGGGATTCAAAGCCAGTTAAAAAGTTTTCTCCTGTGAATAAGTGCATTGCATCATCATTTGTTTTGCGCTCTTGTTGAAAGGATGATAATCGATTGTTATTCATGGACAAAATATTAGTGACTAGAATTGAACTTAAGTACATATTGATTTTTTTAAAATGTAGAAATCGTGTCTTGTTTCTTTATCAAATGGGTTAATTATGCACATCCATAACATACTAAACTCTGGAAATTTTTCTGAATGGACTTGATCCATATTATCATCCATCATGGAAGAAGTATTTTCATCAAATTACAAATCAGTATTAAACTTTTCAAGTATTCTCATATTAAAAATTAAAAGGATGCAAGATAATCTGGTTTAATGTGATATTTACTACTTTTTTTTTACGGACTAAATTCTCTTAAGCTTGTGTTAGTATGTTACTGATCATTGCTATTTTATTGGCCACTTGCTGCACAGAATCAATTTTTTATATCAGGTCTTTCAGGAGATGAGACTATACGGAACCGTGTTTTAGAAGCCTTGTACAGCCGTATCAGGCGAGCAGATAAAGAAAAGAAGTGCTTTAGGGTTATTATTGTCATACCACTCTTGCCTGGGTTTCAGGTACTATTTTTTAGCATCTTCCCTAGTAGCTGACTACCGAAAATCAATTTTTGATGTTTGGATTCAACAGGGTGGTCTTGATGATGGTGGAGCTGCTTCTGTGAGAGCAGTAATGCATTGGCAGTATCGTACGATTTGCAGAGGGCCTAATTCAATATTGCAGAAACTGTATGACCTTCTTGGACCTAGAACCCATGATTATATTTCCTTCTACGGTCTCAGAGCTTACGGCAGACTCCGTGATGGTGGTCTTGTTGCTACCAATCAGGTGAAGTGACTTATTGAAACTCCATCTTGGTATACATGTCTCTTTCTCATCAAACAAATATTTAAAAATAGATATATTTAAAGGTGAAGTACCGTCACAGGTTTTTTTCTAATCAAGCTGGTCACTTTTCTTAATTTTATGCCCCTGCTATGTTCTTAATTGATATCCAATAAATATCAGTTGTTTTAAAAAAAAAATTCAACCATACCACAATGAGTCATGTAATATGATATATAATTGATTAGCAGTTGCGATCTGTTATTTTGACTTGTATAATTCATGTATTTTTCAGGTGTATGTTCACAGCAAAGTGATGATAGTTGATGACCGAATGGTCTTGATAGGATCAGCTAATATAAATGATAGGAGTTTGCTAGGGTCAAGAGATTCTGAGGTACCATACTTTCTAATTTGGAATTCTCTTCTGTATTGTATTTACCACTTACTTGGATACATTGTGTGTTTCTAATCTGATATACATCGGGTTCATGAACCCTATACGCGATTTGGCTGAATAACTAAACTACTCATGTTCCATTTTCTTGGATTTTACTTGAACTTCTATTTGTGCTTCCAGGATAACTGAACTTTGATTTCTACTTACTTTCATTCTTGTTTTAGGCACAATATCTAGTGGAATCATTATAATTGCCTGACACTTTACTTTAGGCTTTGCTGAAGGCCTGAAATTTTAAAAAATTGCTATACATCACAATTATCACCATGTTAGAATATTACGATATCTTGTTCTGCGCAGATGAAATCTAACAATATTTGAATATGTTGATATTTTGCTCTCCATGAATCCAGACAACCCCTATAGTTTGTCCTATTATGAAGCTGGTCCATGGTGAGAATACTTTTGAGTAGGGTCAGCCACGTGAATGCGATTGTGTTAGAGGGAGCCTTGATTCTCCACACAGTAGCAATAGCATTGACATGAGTACCTTCTCCACCTAATAGAGCAAATTATGATTCTGCTGGAAGGTGCCAACTGAGGGAAAATCCTCTTGTCATCCCTATGGTTGATATATAAATACTTCTTAAGAGACGATCTAGAATTCTTTTATGAAATCCATCTCTTCTGTCAAGTTTAGAATAGTTTTTTTTTTTTTTTATTATTATTATTATTATTATCTTTGCTCTGTTTATCTCTATCTTTCATTTCTTTCTAGTGAATGGATTTTCGTCATCTTTAACTCTAACAACTTATCTTTACGCTGGGGAATAACAACTTATCTTTATACCAGGGAAATTTTTTTTCCTTAATCTCAAGGTATTATCTAATTGCTGCTCCTTTTCTGTTCTCTCCAAACTGGCGTGTGCAATCTCTTCCCCACTCACACAAAAACAGGATCTATTTATTATCTCTACTCAATTTGTATCCTTGTTGCATTGCTTTGGTGTCCAAGCAAATTGGGATTACATCAGGTTTTATTGACGAACTAAATTGGCATGCTAAAAGGTAATTTTGACTGATGATTATGTTGGTAATTGATGCAAAGAAGAAATGTAGGGAGATTGGACTAAAATAAATAAATAAGCAGTTTTGCATTTAGAAGAGGAGAAAATCGGGCTTGGATTTGAGGAATTAATACCCGCCACAAATTCAAGTTCCATGTGAATATGGGTTTTCCGAAGAGTAGGACTCACCTTCCTCTATTATAGTTTTGATGCCATAACATATAGGTAGATGAATTCATATGGTATATATGAATTTTTGATGGAATTGCCTCTCTTGTTAAATGTTCTATTTAAATTCTTATTGTTGTTGTGAATCTCTTTTTCCTTTTCCTTTGGCAAGCACCTTCTCTCTCTCTCTCTCTCTCTCTCTCTCTCTCTCTCTCTCTCTCTCTCTCTCTCTCTCTCTCTGCGCGCACGCTCATGCGTATGCGCCTGTCATTGCATTGCATTATAGGTACAGGCAAGACTAAAACCATCACGTAGTCCCTTTTCAAGAGCTTTCTCTCATCAAGTTTTCTCATAGTGGGGATTTCCCCATACCACATCAATTATTCTGATCCAGATTGGTGTACTCATTGAAGATAAAGATTTTGTTGATTCATTAATGAATGGAATTCCATGGAAAGCTGGAAAGTTTTCTCGTAGTCTCCGCCTCTCACTATGGTCCGAACACCTTGGTCTTCATCCTGGAGAGGTTAGTAGAGTTGAACAAGTTTGTATATTTGTTAGGTCGGTTGTAAAGATGCAGTTTTCCCCCTGAAAAAATGACTTAAAGATGCAAGCTTATTTTCAGTTGGCATGTTTTTTATGCATGGCAGATTTATTGTATGTTAATTATCATACATAGAGGATAGCTAGCTGTTATGCTAAATTTTCATGGGCAATAGATTTCTCTAATATCTCCAAGTGTTCTGACCTTCAGATCAGTGGAATCAGTGACCCTGTGGATGATGCAACCTACAAAGATATTTGGATGGCGACTGCGAAGGTAATAAAATAAAATAAATATGTCATTAATGAAGTTCCAATGTCCAATAAAGAAGTTCAGTTGATAAGAATAAAAACTTCTATATTTTCTTGGTTCCTTTATTCTCCATGCCTCTTCTACCTATAATATTGCCATGCCGGAGGATTTTAGTAGGATTATTTTTATTCTATCACTGAATTGCGACCTAAATCTCAGTCTATTCCTAAAGGGCAGGGATTCACTCCTAGTGGAGTTCCAGCCTTCTGAGTCCAAGCCTTCTTAGTTCTCTTTTACAGCCTTCCTTTTTGGGGCATCCTCTCTCTCCTCAATAATAGTATTTCTTGTTTGTAAAAAAAAAACCCAGGAGGGGTTTGTTGCGTAGATGGTTTGTGTTTTACCTATTTGTCTCTATTGCGATAGAGGGTGCACAGATACAGAAAGGTTATGAGTCAATACTTTTTGCAAGAATCGTTGATCATCATCTTCATAGCCTTATTTCTATCTATCTGGGGTTCGCTTAGTGAGTTCTACTTTTTTTCATCCCTATTTAGAGTGATATTATGAATTTAACAGGTCACTTCTCAAAACTTGAGTCCAAGATGGTCTTCCCCTTCACTCCCATAACGCAAAAATTATTCATACAGTGCTCTTCGTTTTCTGGAATCCTTAAGCATTGAAATGCTCTGAAAAAGGTTGGATCTGACATTGGTGAGCCCTTTATCCAAAGGTAGCCCTTCCCACCCCCTCTGGGTCCCGCTGAGCTCTCACCCACAGTTTACCAGGTGAACGCATATACACATGTATGTATATAAAGTTCGGTTCAGCAGTTCCATCTGGCAAGCATTGTTGAGAGACTGGCAGTTCCATCTGGCAAATAATAATGGCATCTGCCAAATTTGTTGGAATTCTGTAGTCAAGTGATATTATGGTTGACCCTTGTGTGTGTCATTGAGATTTAGCCAAGCAATGTCTCTAATATCATTCTGTAATAGATAGTGAAATCAAAAGGCTTTCACTTGCATAAGATTGAAATCAAAAGCTCTCTCTATTGTTTGTCCTTCTAAATTGCAAATTGAAACTTCGGGAGTTGATGCTGGGGGCCAGGAATTGCTTTTTTTAAATTAGTAATTATCATTAAAAAATAAATTTCCAATTCATTTCTGAGAAGTTTACTATATTTTAACTCCAGACAAATACCATGATCTACCAAGATGTCTTTGCATGCGCTCCTAATGATCTGATTCATTCCAGGTATAACATGGGTCACAATTCTTTCTTTTCCATTTTAGTGCTATTTACAAATTAAAGATATTGACTACACATTCACAATGCTATTTCATGCAGAACGGCAATCAGGCAAAGTATGGCCTCTTGGAAGGATAGACTTGGGCATACTACCATCGATCTTGGGATAGCTCCAGATAAGCTGGAATCCCATCAGAATGGAGTTATCAAAGCCTTTGATCCCATGGAGAGATTAAAGGCAGTGAAAGGTCTTCTTGTTTCTTTTCCGCTGGATTTCATGTGCAATGAAGAAGATTTGAGACCTGTATTCAATGAAAGTGAGTACTATGCCTCACCACAAGTCTTTCATTAAGTCACGATGTGCCGTTGATGTTTGTCTCCCCTCCCTCAAGATTCTACCATCCAACCAATTAACTTTCAAAGGCCACACCCTCGGTTCACACTGTATCTAAAAAATGCCAAAGTTAGAAAGAAATAGAAAATAAGTAAAAATGGGGCGTTGTTAAAAAGAAATAGAAAAGAAGAAAAAATTGGGGCTTTTGGCCTTGCATAGTGTATGCTGTACTTGTATTTGTAACACTGAAATAAAATATTCATTCAATGATATATGTTTTTTTTTTTCATTAAACTAATTTTGTGATAGAACAGAAAATAAAACTGACGTATTGTCTCTTCAAAGATGATGAACTGTGTTTTTATTACATGCTTCTGAGTGTTTAAGAAGCAAAACTGATGTCTTATCTCCTCGTGTTTTGGGGTGGGTGCTTTTTTTTTATTTTTGGGAAGATTTTTTTTTTTTATTTGTTTGGGGTGGGTGCTCCAGGCTAATTAGAGAGGAAATCATGGAACTGCGTTGTATAAAGCTATGGGCTTTGTGAAAGTATATCAAGAGAATGATTTTGCCTAGAGTCTTCTAACTTAGTTCATCTTTTTTCCCTCTCTGATTACTACATCTGAAATTTGTTGCTTAGAGGATGGATGCCATGGCATGTCATCAATTAATGGAATTCCATTGTGGTGTGTGTGTGTGTGTGTGTGAGAGAGAGAGAGAGAGAGAGATGAAAATCTGGGATTGATGTAGTTAACGTTATTGTTGGGCTATAAGTCAGGTTAGTATCTTGTACAGTAGACTTGTGCCACGTTGTAAACTAGTAGAATCTTTTTTTCTGGGCCAGCCACCATTGACCGAACTGAATCCCTAACCTCTCTATATCCCTGCTGTCATGGTACTTTCTTATCTCCTCTTTGATAACTATTTATATGCGGCTGGGCTTTGAGGTGGTGGAATGGATGTATATTATTGCATTTAAGTTTATTCTCTGTTCTCAGGTCCAATAGATTTTCATTAGGTCACATCTAAGTCTACGCAGGCAGCCAAAGAAGGAAATTTAATATTTTGGAATGAATGAATTGTTCAAACTAAAGAGAGGAAATAATCAAAAGAAAAGAAAAGAAGATGACCTCATCTGTAATGTTGCTATTATGTAGAAGCAGCTGGCTGAGTAGATGTTGCTGTCTCCTTTTGCCGCCCACTTGATTTCATCTTCCATAATCTTCTTGATTTCGGCCCATCAACCCTTCACGTGGTATATTATAGTCAGATAGATAGAGATCATGGTCGGAGCCTCCTTGTGCTTTATGTTGGCATCACCCACTTTCTGTTTTTCTCTCTCTATATCTATCTCTATCTATATCTATCTATCTATCTATTTTTTCTAAAAATTTATGTATGCATAGAAATGAGCATATGCCTTCATGAAAGTTCTAGTTGGGACGATTTATTTTGAAACAAGGAGGACCATATTTACCTGATCAAAAGGCATACAAAATATGGGCTCTCCTCTAAATATGCATTAAGCAAATTTTACTTCTTTCAGAGTTGGATTGGTTTTTCAATCTTGTTTTTTAACGCGGCAGTCAATTTATTTAACGATGAGTTCTTCTTTGATTTAAGTGAGATTCAAGTCACTTACTGTTAATTGCAAGGTGTATAATAGTATGGGCTTTTTTTTTTTCTGTCGCAAATACTTAACTCGCGCATCCACACCCCCTATGCAAGTTCCTAACCAACAAGGCAATAACAAGGTATACTGACCAAGTGATCAATCTGTAGTTGTCCTTAAGGAAAGAAAAATACCTTATCACTTAACAATTAGTGGATTAGCAAAATAATGTTATTGGCTAGAATCAAGAAAAACTAGAGCTTATATATGCAAATGGTAAATTATCCTCCACACGGAATGCGACATGCAAACATCTATCCAGGAGCAGCCCTTACGCACATAGAGAAACTTACACACATATGATCCTAGGTGGGACCTATCGAAAGAAAGTTTTATGGGTTAGCTATTAATATAAGATTTGACTCGTTTGAATGTTACCAACTATCTATTGATCAAAGACGATGACTTTTGAATTGTTTATTGCTCACAAAACATGTGATGTGCAAGGAAGACACCTTAGAAGAAGGTTTCGTGGATTAGCTATCCGCATTATAATCTTACAAGCAACCAAACCATAGCACAACCCTAGTTACTCCTAACTCCATAGCAACACTGTGTTATCTGTTGCAATTTTTTTTTGAGAAGAGGACTATAATCCACATGCTTTCTTTTTTTCTCCTTTTTTAGTATGATTGTGTCTTTTTAAGTCTTTAAGTTAAAGAAAAATTACACTTTACCACCTTAAACTATCATCCATTTTTCACTTTACCCCCTAAACTTTAAAAAGTATCAATTGACCCCCTAAACTAATCCAATTGTATGGCCATTACCCCTGAGGCCAAAATCGAGTTAAAATAGACGGAATAGAGCAACACGTGACACGCAATTAGATTAGTTTAGGGGGTCAATTGATACTTTTTAAAATTTAGGGGGTAAAGTGTGTGTCAGGTGTTGCTCTATTCCGTCTATTTAACTCAATTTTGGCCTCAGGGGGTAACAGCCGTGCAATTGGATTAGTTTAGGGGGTCAATTGATACTTTTTAAAGTTTAGAGTAGGGGGTAAAGTGAAAAAGGGTGATAGTTGAGGATGGTAAAGTGTAATTTTTCCTTAATTTAATTTGCCATTACCCAGAAAAAGAGGACTAAACCCGCACACTTGCCATTTTTAAGTGCCCCTCATTCCACTAAACCAGCACCAAATTCGACCACAGTCAAGAAATCAATACTGAGTACCAATGTGATATAGGACTCACATCTGTATTACTGATGAGGACACTAGTCAAATACATACAAGTAAAACTGGAGTTTTAAATATCCCTCATACAAAAACATCTTTCTTTTAAGACCGTGTTGAAACAAACTAATGTTTCAATTTATAGCTCAACTGGTTAGAAGATGGTTGCATGAGCAGGAGTGCGAATGTTTGAATCCCCTACATAGCAAAAACTATTATCTGATATGAGACAAGCCTCATTAAAGGCATCTCACTTTCTTTGTTGGTGCCTTATCTCACTCTCATGTGTTGTAGGTCACTTCCTAACTCACTTATCGAAATGTAGCAGAGAGAGAGAGATCATATACACCTGGTTATATTTAAAGCTTTTGGATTTCACAGATCAGTTCTCCACGAAGGAAGTAAATATTGCGGAAGCAAGGATCTATAGGTGTTGGCTGCTACAAACGCGATTAGGACAGTGTCGGCTTGAATCAGGCAATGGTGTGAAGATCTGTGACTGTCTACGAGAGATCAGTCACATATGAGTCACTCTTCAATATCCAAGGACAAGGATGGACATCCTGGATGCAGAAGATGATGATGGAGAATTGGAGATCTAGTGAAAGGAAGATGAATTCTTCAAAGTTGTTACAAGCTATTTCTCTCATGTCTATATATAGCTCTTAGGCTAATGGGTGATGAGATCTCTATTCAAATTGGAATTGAGAGATGATTATGATCAATCTCTCTCAATTTGAATTTGAATGTAGATATGATAAAGAGATAGAGAGTTGGATAAAACTCAAGCTATCCTTATCCATATCACCATGAGACTCCTTGTGAGGGGTGTATCTTTGTGAGTGGGGTCCATCCACATGCAAACACAAGTGGGTCCCATCACAAATGCCAACATCTCCCACTCGCACCGAACAAGATTCATTCCATTTGATCACTAATTGCCATCATCAAATTCTACAAAGTAAAAATGGACCTGAAGAGTGGGACCTCCACTATGCCTATTCACGGAGAGAATGCACACTAAGTCACCATCTGACTAGAATACACCAACTCACCGACACATCAGTCTGCCCTAGACACTCGCATGACCACACCGGATTAGATGTAGACTCATACCCTTGAGTCGTGTTCAACCCACATACGTGCTTATTCAATTTATCGAGTAAAACCTTTTACAAACATTTCTTTTTATAAAATAACATATTTATACACATAGATAATATAAAATTTTGTTTGTCTAAAAATTTCCAAATACTCGATATAGCCCGGGCTGATAAGTATCGTAAGCATGTATAAACTAGAGTGTGATGTCAAGGGATCTTCCCATGGACTTACGAGGGTCAGAATCAACCAAGCAGCTTTTCTAGCACGGCGGCTCGTAGGCTCCAATGTTGCCGTGGCACAACCGCAGCTAAAGTAGCATCACCGATCTCATCTTTCCAACGAAGAGATTGGTATAAGGGCACAAGAGCCTCAAGAATTGGTTCACACAATAACCAACTCCAAGCTCAAGAGTCACCTACGGGACTAACTCTCGCACAACAAACAGGATTTCTAGGTGATCGACACTTAAATGTGCAACTTTTAACCGCAAGACTACGGTGTCATCAAGTAGTAAAGGACTAAAGAGTCCAGATATAGCTAATATAGAAAATTGAAGTAAACAATTAAAACTACTAAACTATGCAATGTAAACTATTAATTAACAATCTAAAATATGAAATTAACAAGGTCTAAGCTAATTTAACAAACTACACTAAACTAGTGGATGAATGGTGGTGGACATGGAAGATTTAAGGTGAAGATGTGGTGTGAAATGTGTATGATTTTAAAACAAGTGGTGTGAAGTATAGATCTAGAAATCTAGAAGTGAAAATAACAAATCAAATAAAGATTTAAATTAACAACAATAAGAATAATAGATTAGGCAATCCAAAATCCACTAAGTATGTAATTAATTCAAACAATGCATGTTCTAATTCAATTCCCAAATCTACAATCCAATTAGCAATCTCTTGCCTAATTGGATTGGATGATATAGCAATGAAGATTAAAGTAAAAGAAAATCAAAGGCTAAGATCATAGATCATCATCTAGCTACCCTAACAATAAATCATCAAAATCAAGCTACAAAAGATCAAAGATAAGGGCTCTGAAGCATGCTATGTGAGAGAACTTAATCAAACTACAAAGCATCAATTGAGATTATCCGAGCATCAAGTGTAGAGATAGAGCATGAGAAATGAGAGAGATTAGCACAACTAGATCTAAAATCTACTAATCAATCAAGGCACAAGTAGGAAATTTAAACTAAAACATACATATAATTGAACTAATCACATTACTTAGCTTCAAAAGGAGAGCCTACTTCAAGAGCTTTAGCCACTAAACATCAAGAAAGAGCTCCAAATCTTCATTAATGAACTTCAATTACACACTCTCTCCCTAGATTAGTTACAAAGAAGCTCCTAATTACAATCTAAAAGTATAGAAAATGTAAAATAAAATTCCTAAAAGACTAACTTGCCAAAAGATCTCCCATTCTCTACAAAAACATTTTAATTTATAGAAACTTTGAAGTCATTTGATTGGCTCATTTTCATTCACAAGGATTGCTTCCATTTGATTGGTTGCAACTTGAAGGCTTTTGATTGGCTCTTTTGCTTTCACATGGATTGCTTCAATTTGATTGGTTGCAACAAACTTTCCTTCCAAAAGCATACGAGGCTTTTGATTAGCTGCAACAAACTTTCCTTCCAAAAGCATATGAGGCTTTTGATTGGCTCATATCATTTCACATGGATTTGTGCCATGGCAAGCTTTGATTGGTGGAGAGGTTAGAGTTGGATGAAATATCTTTTATGTAAAAAAAATATGTAATTATTGGGATTTGAACCCATAACCTATTTCATAGCAACCAAAACTCTAACCAATATATTAACCACTCCTTTGTGTTGGAAAATGACTTCTTCTCATCTTATTTTGGAATTCTTCAACACTAATGATGCCTTGGGACATTAGCCGGAGGGTTGGGGTAGTCGCAGGGTCCACCTACACAAGAAGAGAAATTACATAAAAATACGCTATAAATAATCGGATTTATACATGATAATCCGTTTAATATGATAGAATGATAAAATCTCTCTGTAAAGCAAATGATATGCATATGAGATGCTGATAAAACCCGAACTAATGAGGGGTAAAATATGCAATATTTAACACTTATCACTAGGGTAATATCCTGTTGCTCGTAGGTAGGTCCTTAAATACGCATGTCTGTAGACACGCATCGCAGTGTGAAAAGCAATAGCTCTATAACGGAACCCATGCTAACATTGCACCGATTTACTACCGCGCAAGCTGATCGTAACAAACACAACCACGCTTGGTTTCTAAAACAGGCTATCGGACTTATTAGGGTGTGATATGTCTGACGACTAATGCTAAGTCTCATTCAGTCTTGTGATCCACATCACCCCAATGCACACAAGACTGAGTTGGTGCTCCATACATCTATACGCACCAATAAGATCCATATTGGCTTAATCGGCATATCATACAAATGCATGCACCTCATCCTATCAGTCACTAAGACATCACGGGCGGTCTTTATCCGTGCGAGTGGATGACCTCACCTGTTTAGTGCCACATGTGCATCTAATACACACGCTTATTGTGTATGTTGCCAATGTAAAGTATATGCACATGTATGAATGAAAGGAATAGAACACGCATATAACCACAAAAAAAAAAAAAACTTCTATTAAAATAAGTCCAATACACTCCCACTGAAAAAAAAAGGATTACATATATTACATTCCCATAGCCTTACATGAATAGTGAATAGTTCTTGTGCCAAGGGTTTGGTCATCGGGTCAGCAATCATTTCCAAAGATAGCACATGAGATATTGCTATTTCTTTTGCTTCTATTTGTTCACGGATAAAATGCCACTTTCGTTTGATATGTTTTGCCCTCTGATGAAACTAGGGGTCTTTTGCCAAGCATATGACAGTTGTACTATCTGTTCTCGATGGAATGGGATCACGGGCAATGGATACTAGTCCCAAATCCAACAGAAAACGACGAATCCATACAGCCTCCATGGCCGCCAGTGCGCAAGCAACATATTCAGGCTCAGTGGTCGACATGACCGTACACTCCTGCTTCTTACTGGACCATGAAATGGCTCCCCCGCCCAGTAAGAACACATATCCCGATGTGGATTTGCCGTCGTCGGGATCATCCGAAAAAGATGAGTCACTGTATGCTAATAAACTCAAGCCACCACCATGATAGCAAAGCATCATATCTTTGGTGCCCTTTAAATATCGGAAGATTCGTTTGACGGCATTCCAATGAGCAATACCCGGGTTACTTTGAAATCGACTAACCAACCCAACCGCATAGCAAATATCGGGGCGTGTGCACAACATAGCATGCATTAAACTTCCTACAGCGCTGGCATAGGGTATGGAAGCCATTCTTTTTGTTTCAGCATCGGTTTGAGGACATTGCATTACACTTAATTTGCAACCCTTATCAAGCGGGGTCTCAACGGGACTAGCACTGGCCATTCTAAATTTCTCTAGAATTTTCTCAATGCAATATAAGTTGTTTGGGACAAGCCAAGAATACGTTTTGAACGATTCCGCGTAATTTTAACCCCTAAAATGAACTCAGCCTCACCCAAATCTTTCATTTCAAAAACAGTTGACAACCAAGCTTTGGTCTCAAGTAAAAACCAATATCATTACAAGCCAAAAGAATATCATCAACGTAAAGGGATAGCAACACAAATTTATGTTTAAATCGCTTAATGTAAACACAATGATCTTCGTAACACATGGAGAAACCATTTGACAGGATTGTATTATGGAACTTTTTGTACCATTGTCTCGAGGATTGTTTAAGGCCATAGATAGATTTCTGGAGTTTACAAACTTTATTCTCATGGCCTTTTTCCACATATCCTATTGGTTGTTTCATGTATATTTCCTCCTCAAGATCACCGTTTAAAAAAGCGGTCTTAACATCCATCTGGTGTAATTCTAAATCCATGTGGGCCACAATAGATAAGATCATGCAGACAGAAGAAAATCTCACTACAGGGGAGAAAGTTTCTTCATAATCCACACATTCTTTCTGTGTGAACCCCTTAGCCACAAGCCTAGCTTTAAATCTGTCAATGGAACTGTCGGCTTTTCGCTTAATTTTCAAAACCCATATATTTGTAATGGCTTTCCTATCCTTGGGAAGATCCACAAGATCCCATACATGGTTCTTACGCATAGAGCTGATCTCATCATTCAGCGCGAGCATCGATGCCTTCGAGTTTACTGATTCCATTACTTCTTTATAAGAACGTGGTTCGTCGTCGTCAGTTACAAGGTATGCATAAGAAGTTCCCTCAATTTCAAAAAACTTCTTTGGAATCAATCCACGAGAAGAACGACGAAGGGCATCATGATCACTCCCACTTGCTTGTGACTCCATAAGATCTCTCCCACTAAGACCAACAAATGGTGTTGGCTTCCCTTGATAGGAGAAGTCATTCATTTCAAATAGTTCAATGGACACCCTTATCTTCCTCTTTGCAGGATATTGAAACTCGAAGAAATCTATGTCACGAGATTCTTTTTCAATTAATCTGCCACTGACATCCTCATGAACTAGAACGTATCATTTTGACAATTCAGAGTATCTCACAAAGATACTTGGGATTGTCTTATGCTCCAATTTATTAGGATTCATGATAAGGACATGCCCTAAAGAACCCCACGGGCGTAGGTCTCCCAAGGAAGGTTTTCTACCGGTCCACAACTCATACGGAGTCTTAGGAACAGACTTAGAAGGGACTCTATTCAATATATATGATGCAGTTAATAACGCATCTCCCCAAAAAGAGACAGGTAAATTTGCATGAGCCATCATGGATCTAACCATGTCTAACAGGGTCCTGTTATGCCTTTCCGCAACTCCGTTTTGTTGTGGGGTGTAGGCCATAGTTAGTTGACGAGAAATTCCATTTTCCATGCAAAAACTTTTAAAAATCTCCGAAGTGTATTCTCCACCTCGATCGGTCCTAAGGGTCTTAATGTTTTTGTCAAACTTATTTTGAACTTCTTTTGTAAAAATTTTGAAAAAGTCAATTGCCTCATATTTGTGGGAAATAAAAAACACGCGACCATAACAAGAGAAATCATCAATGAAAGTAATAAAATATCGATTTTCTTGTCTATTAGCCACGTTCATTGGTCCACAAATGTCAGAGTGGATGATCTCAAGGGTGGCTTTGGATCTTACAGCCTTTGGAAAAGGTTTTCTTGTTGTTTTGCCTGTCACACAAGATTCACATGTGGGCAACTGTACTTGTGTGAGAGATCCAAGCATGCCTTTCTTAGCCAATCGATAGTGATATGAACGTCCTCATTGGACAGTCTGATTTTTCATTTTTTTTTATTTATGGGACCCGAAATCATGATCCGGACCGTTAGATATTTGCGGAAGGTCAAACACGGCCACGTGTCCATTAATTGTGATAGTTTCCATTTGGTTTTCCATTTTAAATATCTCACACCTTTTGTTTATGCTCATATGCTCAAATTTTTTTTTGGTTACTGGAAAAATGAAACCAAAAAGAAAAAAGGATATGCCTTAGTAATTTCATTTTCCTTCTTTGTTGACAAATTAAAGATTATACTAACCTTAGTTAGTTTTGATAAATGATTAAATAACTAAAAATATAAAAAAATGTATTAATCATGGAGGACGTTTGTTTGTAATATGCCAAAAATTTCAATATGTTCACGAAGAAATTTCAAAATAAAAAAATTATCCTAAAATTAGCTAAAATGTTCGTCTCCAATGAGCTAAAATAATTTGTGCCAACGCAAATGAAATTGGCGCCTTATTTTGGTGACGAAGTATTTTCGTCTTCTATAACTTATCCTTATTAGTGACGAATTATGGTAGTCGCAAAAAAAAATATTTTTTATGACAAAAATGTTCGTCTCTAATGAGCTAAAATAATTTGCCCCACAACTTATTTTTCCGAGACAAAAATATATTTATCGCTTATTTAACAAAAAGATGAAGCGGCATGATGGAGTGTTTATTGGTGACGAAATATTTTTGTCTTCCATAACTTATCCTTCTCGGTGACAAATTATATTTTGTGACAAAAATGTTAGTTTCCAATGAGCTAAAATAATTCGCGCTACCGCAAATGAAATTGGCGCCTTATTTTGGTGACGAAATATTTTCGTCTCCCATAACTTATCCTTATTAGTGACGAATTACGTTTGTCGTAAAAATAAATTATCTTTTGTGACAAAAATGTTCGTCTCCAATGAGCTAAAGTAATTCGCGCCAACGCAAATGAAATCGGCGCCTTATTTTGGTGACGAAATATGTTCGTCTCCCTTAACTTATCCTTATTGGTGACGAATTACGTTCGTCGCCAAAAAAGAAAATATTTTGTGACAAAAATCTTCGTCTCCAATGAGCTAAAATAATTGGCGCCAACGCAAATGAAGTTGGCGCCTTATTTTTGCATTTGCAGACAAAATTTTGTTTTCGTCTCCTATACTTTTGAAAAAAATTAAAACAAACGATAAAATTTATATTTCGTCCTCTTTGGGTGTTCTTTTAAGATAAAAAAAAAATTCGTCATCAAAATTCGTCACAACAGCCTAGATTTCTTGTAGTGATCGGATCATCCGGTCTTTTCCTATGTGGCCCAATTGAGCATGTCACTTTATAGATTCGGAACTTGTGTCATGCACCATAAATAAATCAGAAAATCCAACCATTGAATTATTGAAATCCAAAACATATAAGTCTCCTACAATAAAACCCTATGCATAAATAGAACTATTTTTTCTAATGGAAACTCTATCCTTAAATCAAAACCGTCCCTCGCGAGTCGGCAAACAGAGAGGAGGTTTCGTCTCATGCCAGGTACAAAAAGCGTCTCATGGAGCACCATGGTTTTTCCTGTAGACGTTGAAAGATAATAATCACCAATTCCCAATATGTCTTCTGAAGAATTATATCCCATGTAGAGCTTGTTGCAACCGATATCTATTGACTGGAACTCCCGAAAACCACTCCTATCCTTTGTCACGTGCTTGGTTGCCCCTGAATCAATTATCCATCCATTAGAACTTTCATCCACATAAAGTGCTTAGGAGCAAACCAAAGAGAGTGACAAAGTTAGGGTGTTTACCGATTTTCGTTTGGGGCAAGTTTTAGCGATGTGGCCAAGTTCCTGACATTTATAGCATTTGGTTTTGGCTAAGTCCCTGGGCTTGTTACGCTTCCGATGCTTCTTTTGGTCTTGCTTGGGTGCACTCTGGTCCTGTTTAGGCTTCTTCCGGTTGTCTACCCCATTTTGAGAAGTCCCATTTTGAAACTTACGTTTACTTTTGGTCCCCTTAGTCCCTGACCTTGATACAGGCTGTTGTTTTGCAAATAGTGCTTGTCCAGCGATCTCTACTTGAACTCTTTGGGCTTCGAGTTCGAGATGGCGACACAGATCCTTAAAAGTTTTGACTGCCTCTGTGTGGGTCAAAATTTGTTTTATTGTGCGCCAAGAATCAGGTCAAGATCGCAGGACTGCAATGATCTTTTGGTCCTCAATTAGTACATTCCCTGCCCTAGCAAGATCCGCAATCATTTGACTCATTTTACGGAGGTGGTCCCTGAGGTTTACACCTGGGGCCATCCTATATGCATCAAATTCCATGGTCATTACACGGGTCTTACCAGCGGTAATTTCACCATATTCTCCTTTCAAGGCATCCCACATCTCCTTAGCCGTGCCGTAGGTTTCATAAGTGGGAACCAATTAAAAATACATACTACTCAGCATAATGTTGAGAGCAGTCCGATTATCTTTATCCCATTTCTCAAAATCATTCAATGCGGGCATGGATGTATCATCATTTGCTAATTCGGGTCGGCGTGACCTCTTGTTCATCGAACAAGTAAATCATGGTCCGGTACCACTTATAATAGTTATTACCATCTAACTTATCTCCCTTATTAAGGTCAGCAATGATATTTTTGGAAGCCATCACTGAAAAAGAAATAAGATAAAAAAATATGATGATCAATGAATGCACAACATTGGCAACTCACACATACGTATCGATTGCCCTTTTTGCACTCAAATCATTCCGAGAATTAGGACATTGTAGTGAAAACCCTTCATGCCTAGGGCTAATTCGGGGCAATCAAAAACAATTATTGTAATTACATGGGTGGTTTGATAGCATCATGCAATTTAATACTTTGATGCAATGACAAATATGCATAAAAAAATACAACAAAAGACTATTATTGGATGATGTGAATCCTTTTAATAGGAAAAATTGTTGTAAAAAGTTTATCATCCCCCGCATCTATTAGGGCCCAATCGGAAATGCTCAACTGGATAAAGCTTGCACCTAAGCCTCCAATTCGGTCTTATGAAATCAAATCAATCAAGTAAGCCCCCAGGAAAGTGGTGGGGTCACAATGGTCCCGCTTAAAAACCACTTTCCTCGAACATAGACTGTCTCCCTTTAGTGGGACAAGGCTTTTCTTGGAATCGACTCGATCAAAGATCGCAATTTGGTGCAACTTGGTGGTCTTCGTCCCATTAAGCTAGAAAAAAAAAAACTAAGGACTACCCATAAACATGATAATATGGCCCATCATCATCCAAAAAAATAATTGCAAATGATACAAAATTTAGTGCTCAAATGGTAAACAGTGAGTAGGAGTAAGCAGAGGCATCATAGCTACTCAATCCATCATAGCAAATTTGATTAATAAATTATTAACATGTAAACTAAAAAAAATTAATCAAGCAATGAACTACTTAGCCTTAATACCATTTGGGCCAGAACCAATTCCTGATTGGCCAACTGTTGTCAGTACATCTTGCTGTCTCCAATATAGTTCATTATATAAAAAATTCGATATAGGACTAGCAAGTAGGTCCCGGAACTCACATGTTCAACAAGAAGACAAACTGATTTGAGAATTTTGATATGTACAAATGATGGCAAATAGGCATGTATAATAAATTAAAAGAAAAGAAAAAAGGTGATTAAATGGTGGCCTACCACCTGATAAAGGATAGATATTAGCTAGGGCTCACAAGGCCACAACCCTTACTAGGTGGTGCACACCACTTTTTGATCACTCACTGATAGATAATTACAGAAAGGAGATTTAATATTAGAGACCACTGGATACCACTGCGGAGACCGACCCATATGCATGTTGCCGCACAGTTGGTCCATAGATAGTAATATCATCATGGGGTCCATTGTATATATCATCACAATTGCCTTATACGAACAAAACGTTGACCAAATACACAACTGAAATTCTTTCATCTCGATGTTGCATTGGTAACTGGCAAAACTTTCAAATTTGGTGGGGAATTGCTTGTAAACTGAGCAACCCATGTACAAGGCTGCCAAGTAGTACTCCTTCGGTCCTTCCTATCATATATAGAAAAGGAAACCACACAACTAGGATGAGATTGGGCGTGTGGATTCAATTTCCAAGTAGTACTCCTTTGGTCCTTTACTATCATATATAGAAGAGGAAACCACACAACTAGCTTGAAAAGGACACCCTTTCTCCATCATATTATTAACAATGTGATCACATGGTTTACATAGAAAAAATCATCCAATTTTATACACAATCTAATATTATTACCAAGGTTTCGGGTTACCTGATTCGCAACCAAAATCAACCAAATTCCTGCGTGAGCACGCCAATAAAAGCTCTGATACCAATGAAGGAAGTAAATATTGCGGAAGCAAGGATCTATAGGTGTTGGCTGCTACAAACGCGATCAGGACAGTGTCGGCTTGAATCAGGCAATGGTGTGGAGATCTGTGACTGTCTACGAGAGATCAGTCACATATGAGTCACTCTTCAATATCCAAGGGCAAGGATGGACACCCTGGATGCAGAAGATGATGATGGAGAATTGGAGATCTAGTGGAAGGAAGATGAATTCTTCAAAGTTGTTACAAGCTATTTCTCTCATGTCTATATATAGCCCTTAGGCTAATGGGTGATGAGATCTCTATTCAAATTGGAATTGAGAGATGATTATGATCAATCTCTCTCAATTTGAATTTGAATGTAGATATGATAAAGAGATAGAGAGTTGGATAAAACTCAAGCTATCCTTATCCATATCACAATGAGACTCTTTGTGAGGGGTGTATCTTTGTGAGTGGGGTCCATCCACATGCAAACTCAAGTGGGTCCCATCACAAATGCCAACACTCCAATATGTAAAGCTATTGGCTTTCATTGACCAGTCCTTTAAAATGTAGAAACATGTCTATAACTCGTTCGCTTTCTTTTTTTTCTTTCGTATCCCAGCTAAGGGAGCTGAAGTCTAGGAGAGTCCACACGCGTATATGTGAAGAGGAAGCCTACACCATAGAAATATATATATATTTGGTATCCCACCAAGGGAACTGGGACCTAAGAGAGTCCACACACATGCGAGGAGGAAGCCCACACCATGAGAAGGACAACTCATACATGTGGGAAAAAAAAGAAGCCCACACAAGTGAAAAATAGAACCCACACAAGTGGGAAGAGTAGCATACCCAGGTATTAACCCCTCCGCAACCGGGTGAGAGTGAGACTTGGAGGTTGCCAACTAACTGAACAACAACCCCTTGTTCTTACTAGGTCACCTAGTTGTAACTGACATGGCACAACTTTTTTGGATGGTTCATATCAAGAATTCTTACAATTTATATAATTTTCTATATCCCAATAATTGGTTTATTTGCAAGGATTTATCAAAAGATTGTTCATTGATCTTAGATATTAAAAATGAACAGTGAATTCCAAGTACTGAAAAAATTCTCTTTCCAAATAAAAGCTCAAACTAGTTCAAGGCTTCATCAGAAAAAAAATAAAAAATCAAAGAACAATACAAAGCTTCTATATATGAGTTTCAATGGGAAAGGTCTACCTTAATTATATAACTACGAAGTTTTGTAAATATATGGAGTTATTAATTTGTCGCAGAAAACAACTATTAGTAGTTTCTCAGAAATTTAAACTTTCAACCAATTTTACTCAAAGAATTTCCACTTTAAACAACCATTATTACTAGAAATGCAATACTACAAAGTCACAATTATAATTACAGTAAGAACCTATTTATTTCATATAACTGAATACATATAGGAATTGTAATACTTCTGTCTAAAAAATCCTAAAACTGAAAAAATGTGAATTTTAGAAAATGACGATCAAATTATGTCTCCTCCCATGGTAAATGAATTAAGGGGAGGTGAGAAATGAATACCCAACCACCACCTAGTAATTCAAATTCTAGGAAAGTGAATGTTGCATCTACATCAATGCATGTAGGGTAAAAATATGAGGTCATGAAGAAGGTCACGAAGGATATAAGGTTCATATGTGGATAGTACCTTGAATTAGGATTTGAATCATAAGGGAAATAATTATGTATTCATTTTTCATCTTTCTGTCATTCAATTTTAATTAAATAAAAGTTGTTTAATGGTCATTTTTTAATATTCACTTTGGTCATCATTTTCAACCTTATAGAAATTCAATTGTAGGCTATAAATTACATGGAATAGAAAGGTTCTAAAGAAAATTATTTCAATTTTAGATATCGAGGATGGGATGGCCATCTATAGCTAATTAGATGTAAATGAAGTTTCCAAGATTTAATAGTAGATATGGTCTAAAACACCTAGCTAGAGTCAAATCATAAAGAATGTAGTACTAAATATGTAATATTACCGACACATACATCATCATTGCCACCATCATATGTGAAAATAAGAGGAAAAAAATCCGAGGACTTTGTTTTTTTTTTGCTTGTGGTGGTGTTGCTACCGAATTGGTGGGTTTAGGTGGAGAGAATCCAATTATTTTTTTGTGTGTCTTGCTGTCAGTTGCCATCATCTCTTCCAACAACCCCCAGTATGAATTGAAGTCATTTTGACTGCTCTCCTACTTTCAGTCATGACCTGTATCTATGTGTGGTTGCTAGCTTTCATGAAAAGTGGTTTTCAACCTTTTGAAAATTGAGGACATTGAAATGATCTCCCCAGTGGAAGTGGAGAAAATGGGATTTTCCACTACTGGGTGTGCATTTTATCCTTTGACCATGTTGGGCATGACACCAATGCAGCGCAGCTGCATTATAGTATGGTATGGCGCACATTTTCAGTGTATAGTGGGGTCTACTTTTTAAAATCCAAGTCGATCATCGGCCCTAACACTCATTATATTCATAATATCTAAATCCTCAAAAAAAAAAAAAAAAAAAATTTAATGGACCAACCATTAGATTGATGATAAATGAGGGGCTCCCTTTCATTTCTATCAAATAAGAGAAAAGTATGGTAAATTCATCACGTGTTTCAAATACATCCAAATGCAATGTGGTCATCTTACATGAATAATAATTTACACGTTTACCACTTGATAGGGTGTTAGGGTTGATAAGCGGCTTGGATTTTGAAAAGGTGGGCCTCACCATAATTGAAGATGAACGTTGTACCAGACTCTAATAAAGTGGGGCTACATTTAGGGGTGTAAAAAAAAACCGAGAAACCGTCTAACCGAATTGAACCGAACCGAACCGCGGTTAAAAACCGTGTTTCACGGTTCGGTTACGGTTACGGTTAATGAAATTCAAAAACCGCACGGTTCGGTTCGGTTACGGTTTTCTATATTAACTTACTGCGGTTAACCGAACCGAACCGTAAAATACGGTTCGGTTAACCGTATACGGTTAACCGTACCATTATACAAATAAAGGAAAAAAACTAAGGGCCGAATGAAATATTTCTTTAAGTGTTACGTTAACAAAAGAAACCTAACCATTTCTCTCATCCGTTTCTCGCCTAAACCCAAACCCCCTAATCTGAAACTCATATTCTAATCCTCAATCCATGTCACCAATTAATTGATCCATCTAGATTAGATTTTTTTTTTTGAATTCTTAACTAATTTTTTGCTTGGTTAAAATCAGTGGGTTCTTTCTTTGTTTTTCTATTTTGTTCCCTCTTGTCCTATGCATGATAAATGTTTGAGAATATGAATGTCTTCTAATTGAAAGTTTAAGATGTTCTTTGTTTTTTTTTTTTTTTCCATGTTCTCCTAATTTCTTTGATACATATCCATTCACAGTTTCAATAGAGTGTTCAACATGCTCTGTTGCAATTTGAAATTTAAAAGTTGGCATTATATTCTAGCCATTTGTCTATTAATTAATATATAAAAGGGTTAATCTACTGGTTAAGCATGTTTAAATTTTTCCACGGTTAATAACCGTAACCGAACCGTCTAATACAGTTAACCGCGGTTCGGTTTTCTACGGTTTTTGTCTTCACGGTTACGGTTACGGTTAATGAAATCCAAAAACCGCGGTTACGGTTCGGTTAACGGTTTTCCCAAAATAACCGGTTAACCGAACCGTTACACCCCTAGCTACATTATAGTTCTGCCCACCATGTATTCTCTGCCATTTGCTTCCCTAATTCCACTATTAGAATGTTTTAAGGGCCACAACATGCTTACCATTTAATTGGAGAAGAATTTAAGGTCCTAGGAAAACCCCACATTCCTACCTATAATAAATGTCAGGGGATAATCCAATCAGCTTTTATAGTGTGGCCCACTCATTTTGGTTGGTGACTGTTTGGCATCTAATAGGGTAAAGTGCATACACTGTTCCCTCTGTGTACATGGAATTGAAAATACAACTCCCACCCCAACTTTTGGTGGGTTATCTATACTCAGTGTCTCTCATTTAATAATGAGCAATGAATGATAGAATCTGTAGAAAATAATAGTTCTTGATTGAAATAGCAATAAGCAAGGATGATGATTGATCAGCCAGCAAGGCATCAATTGGAACATTTTATTTTTATGCACCTCCGGAGCATTTCGAACTGTAGTGGTGTAAATCTTTGAGAAACTCAGAGACTGGGCAGAGTCAAAAAGGTATTAATTTACTGAGTCAGTATGGCACAATTAACTTTGTGAGTTGGGCATGCCACTCAGATAGCCCTCAAGACTCACAAGCCTTGATTATGTACAATTGAGGCCCACATTCTGATGATCAGACCATTGATTTATTCAGCCACATGATAAAAATAGGTCATACTTTTTTATGCCATCATCTGCATGTGGAGAAAATGCTGGATCTGGGCTCAAAGGATAAATCTCAACCTTACAGAAACAGGTGAAGAGGCAATGACCTGGCAGACCCAAATACTACAATGAATGGACCAAATTCAAATCCAATCATTACAAAAATTTACTATTATAATATATTTTGAACTTGTTTATGCATTATTAGAGTTATAATCAAAGAATCAACCTAGACCCCTTTTTTTTTTATATCGGTAACCTAGACCTCATTAATCATAATAAGGTTCAATTCTGCCAAGATTCCAGGATCGACTCAGATCCTGGTCTTGATCTAGTTTAACTTCATACGGAGTGAACCATTAGCAGGCAATGGAGTCTTATGACGTTTGAGTTTGGCATTGCTAGCAGCAGCAACAATCATAACAACAACAAAAATGTTACGATGGTTGAGAACTTGAAGTTACTTGGTTGGTAACCTCGTTGCTCATCCAAATGCACATAGTTCAAATCCCGAACTGTCCGAATGCTACTCTTTTTCCGCGTGTGTGGGCTCCCTTTCGAGTTATGCATGGCTCTTTTTCATGCGTGTGTTCTATCTCTCATGTGTGCGGGCTCTCTCATGGATCCTATCCCCTTTGTAATAGTTTCGAAAAAAAGTATGATGGCTTTATTAACGCTCATCTGAAATGGAGTTGTATTTCCCTAACCAGTTTTAAGTTTGGGCCATAACCTATTATTCTTTATCCCCCTCGTATCCCATGAGGCTATCAAGAGGCTCCTTTGTGGAGCCCACTTATATAAACCTAAAGAGAGATCGAAGACAAAAAAATTCTATATTTGTATGGGACCTGTTCAACTTTCACGCTCATAAAAGTTGATCCTACATGGGATTTAACCCCTTAACAGCAGCTGCAATGGGTAGAATCTTACTTTTCCCTGTTATTTGAAGTTGATTTCTAAGAACTTTCAAAGCCTATAGGAATTTGAAGACATTGCAAAGTATGTGAGTTTAGCAAAGAGTTACATCTCCCTAAGTCCCATTTTCATCATCCAGTCAATTTTACAGTGTTTGAGCAGCTTTGAATTTCAGTAAGTGAGTTCCACTAGAGAGTTTCACTCTTTAAGCCTCTTCCCCGTTGGATAGACTATATGGTGAAAGAAGTGAAAATGATTGTACATAAAATGGTGTTAAATGCATTTTTTTTATCAAACGGTTGTGATTTCAATAAGCAAGCTCCACCACCACTCCTTTTATTTCAAGATTTTTGCTTGTCCGTCTACATTACATGTGCAGAAGAGTAAAGATGGAATAGATATCAAATGATGAAAAAAGTAAAACCAAAATATCTTAAAGTAAAAAAGAAAACTTTATCACGTGAAACTTACTACACTGTAAGTTTATCATACTCCTTATAGTAAAAAGATAAAAAATGAAACTTTATCGCCTGTTTCTTTATTGAAATTTATGACTAGAATTTGAGAGGTTGAGGTTTTTTGGAGTACATTATGTGACATGATGTGACATCTTATCTCCTTATATTTGAAATGATGTGTTTTTTTTTATTAGAATTTTAAATTCCAATCACCCAAAAAAACCTTTTGAAAATTTTGAAATACCACCCTCTATACTATTTATTGAAATTTCAAATCCTTCATAAAAAAGAGGGATTTGAAATGCAAGCTAAGAGAACAACTTTTGGAGAATTTGAAATTCTCCCGAACATAAATTATTGAAATTCTGATAAAGAAACGGGCACTAAGATAAGAGTAAGTGGGACAAGCAGTGTTGAATACCAACTTTACTTATCTACTCCACTTTTTTTTATTTTTTTATTTTTACAGAGATAGAGTAAAAGACTCACATAATAACTTTACTTCTCCATCTAACTTTTTTTACCCAAACAAATTGAAGGGAGAAATGTTGCATCACATGCGTGTCATAATCACACATGCCCATTTTAAAGCCACAAGAATCCAAGTAACAGAAAGCCTCGAAATATCAGGATTCATTTTTCATAAGCGTGTCCGGGTGCCTGTCCAATCGATAAAAATCGGAAGCGGATCCCCTATTGGACCAAACAGGGAAACCATCGAAATCGTGCTTCTCCCAGGCACATGCGGGTGCAGTGCCACGCCATGCATTGTCTTTTCCGTCCCTTTCCATCCCCCAACCTCTATCTCCACCTTCACCTCACCAAGAGAGAAAACCCACGTGATTTTTCTCCGCTCTGTCATATACAGCTTTTCTTTCACACTTCTCCTGCAAAAAACTCTCTCTCTCTCTGTGGTAAGGAAAGAGTAAAGTCACACTCTGCAAAAAACTCTCTCTCTCTGTGTGGGTAAGGAAAGAGTAAAGACTGATGATTTAACAAGTAAGAAAAAAAGATCCCACCTTTTCCGATTGTTTATTCTCCTCACTCAATTAAGAAGAAACCGTTACGTTAATAAACAACTCAACCTTTCCACAGCTTTTCACTTGTCTCTCTCATCTCATGGAGGAAAACAACTAACAACTCCTCCTGCTGTTGGAATTCCATGTAAGAAACATCCAAGCACAAAAACACACACACACACAAAATATTCTCTCTTTTCTCTCTCCTCTCCTCTCTCTCTCATACCTTCTCTGTTTTCATATTAAAATTCTCGGTTATTCTTCGATTCAGGAAACTCCATTTCCACGTTTACAGCTTCGTCCTCGATTCCGATACCGTTTTCGAGGTGGAAGCCACTTAGTATCTCTCGCAGCTCTGTTGCTCTGATCTTGGCCGTTGGATTGGAGGACTGTGGTTATTGAACTCAATTGGACGGTGAATATGAGGCAGTTTTTGTCACTGTTGAATGGGCTGGCGAGGTCGCTTTCGGTCGGGGGAGAGAGGAAGAATGGTGGAGATGATGCTGGACGGGAAGCGGCGGAGTCGCTGGCGAAAGAGGCGAAGAAGAAGGATTTGATTCTGTGCTCTTCGGGCAGTGTTCATGGCGATGGTTCCAAGTGTTTTGTCTCTGTTTTTAGTCAGAGAGGAAAGAAAGGGGTGAATCAGGATTGCTCTGTTGTGTGGCAGGTAATCTTCCTTCCTCTGTGGAAAGATTGAATTTTTCTTGTTCTAAGTCCTCTTTTATAACTACCATGTATCAATTTTGATTGTGTATATAAATATATGAGAGAGAGAGAGAGAGAGAGAGAGAGAGAGAGAGAGAGAGAGAGAGAGAGAGAGAGAGAGAGAGAGAGAGAGAGAGAGAGAGAGAGAGAGAGAGAGAGAGAGAGAGAGAGATTTTCCAAGTGTGGGAGATGAGTTTGTATCAAGTTATAAAATGACCAATATGAGAGGGGATATATAAGGGAATGGGTGGGCTTCTATTCCATTGATTGAACAAAATGATGTTTCTCTGTATTTTGTTTAGTTATTTATAATGCATCTTTGTGCACAGAGATCTATACAGGAAGAATTTGTGGGGTTCTTCAATTGGCTGATGAGTATTGTTGTCTATTTTTAGAATGTGTTGAAAGGCTATTATATCTAGTGTATAATGTATTTCATTGCTATTTCACTCTATGCATGGTTTGGAATTTGGATACCTAAACTCTGTGCTTTGTTTGTTTCTCACTATATGAATTGTGACTAGTTTCTATACAGAGAGAATCAAGAATACATCTGCTTTTAGATTAATGTGAAGACCTTACATGCTTAGGAACTAGATTTTTGTGCTAAAAGATCCTTTTTACTGATTTTTTTTTAATGTGTATTGTGTATGGGTTACATAGGAGTTTGGATTCCAAGAAGATATGATTTTCTGTGGTGTGTTTGATGGGCATGGCCCTTGGGGACACTTTGTGGCAAGAAGGGTTAGAGAATCGTTGCCGTCGTCTTTGCTTTGCAGTTGGCAGGAAACCCTTGCGCTGACTTCTCTTGATTCAGATTTTGACCTGGAATCTGATAAAAAGGTTCAACGGTTTGATGTTTGGAAGCAGTCATACTTGAGAACTTGTGCTGTCATAGACAAGGAGTTGGAGCAGCATCGTGGGTTTGATAGTTTTTACAGCGGTACCACTGCATTAACAGTTGTCAAACAGGTAGTGTGGGTTTGAATTTAGCCTATTCTCTTGCTGTTATTTGTGTTATTGATCTGAGCAACCAAGCATTAGTAATTTTTTCCCCATTTTTAACCTTTTGATCCTTTTTTTTTTTCAGTTCATTTAGTAATACTCCTAAATATTTGTTCTCTATTCCAGTTTAAATCAGACAACAGAGAAGCATGCTTGGGAAAGGGTAGTGGTAATATAATGGAGTCCATTCATCCCATGAATTCGTAAATGATAGGCAAGATTTTGTTCAGTGTTGGTCACGGTAGATTTTTTTGTCTTCTATTTGAGGAAGGTTGTGTTTTATGTGGACATGGACCTGAATAGTTAAGATATAGCCATTCATTTTTAAGCAAGGATATTGGATAAGTTTCTAAGAAACTTCAAATATAGTTCTTAGATAGAGTTTTGTACTTTTGGTACCTTTTCTCCTTTTGAGGCTTGTATACTTGAATGGTTGGTTTCTTAGTCATAATATAATCTTTTCTTTCCTTATCACTGCAACATTTGAAAGTGCGCGCGTGTAAAATGGTGACTGGATGTTTTTAGCGTTGCTGTGCTTATCTGTGGTCCTTTTGTTAGCAGGACTGTTTTGAGGTGGGAGATTGGGTTAGATTATTGATGAGATAATCAACTAGTATAGATAGGTGCTCGTATTTCAATGCCCTAATCATACTGTGAATAGTGCAAATGAACTTCCATAATAATGTGGCTATCACAGCTCATTTCTAAAGTGAAGACCAGACCCTGTTATTATAACATGAAAAAAGGGAAAAAAAAAAAGTTTCATCACATCTTCAAAGCTTCCAGAAACACAAGTCGTGGACTTGCTCTCCAGCAAAATGAAAACCAGGATTTTAAGTTACTAGTTGCATGAGGGTACTGAACAGACCTCATATTTTAAGTTGTTTGGGTAACAAAGCCTGCATTTGGCTTCGTGCCACATTTGGAAACAAGGAAAACTCTCTTCAAATTTGGGTTTTTTCCTATTGATAGAAATCTTGAATCCAGAACAAATTTCTCTCCTCACAAAGTGGCGGGGAGCCAAACACAGCCTTAGATCTCTCTTTCCTTTCTCTCCTGATATATTGATCTTTTCATTTTAGTGTGATCAAAGTACCTGCTTTTGTTTGCAGCTTTAGGAATTATCACAATATTCTGAGACTATTAAACTTAGTCAGGATTTATATGAAGTGTCTCCATTTTGGTGTTCTTCTAGGGTGAGCTTATAGTTATTGCAAATGTTGGTGATTCTCGTGCTGTGTTGGGAACAACTTCGGATGATGGAAGCTTGGTTCCAGTTCAGCTCACCGTTGATTTTAAACCGAGTTTGCCACGTAAGTATCTCTGAGGGCTGTCAATCATATACAGCATCATATTCTGTTAAATGCTCCATTAAAATGGCCAGCTTCTTGTTCATTGCTCACTAGAAGTACTTGAAAATAAATATCTTCCAACAGAACTACCACATAAAGACCCTCGATCAAGACCAAGCCATAAAGGGGAAAGAAATCTCTTGAGAATGGCAACTTTTCATTAACTGCCTTCCCCACTCTTTGATTTTGATGGTTTTGTTGTGATTCATCTCTCATTATTGGTCAACTAGCCAACCCCAAATAGATGGGATAAGGTTTTGATGATGATGATGTTTGGACACACTGAGTGGTGGCAGACAATTGATTTTTATAGTTCAGAAATTCTCTTTTTCAACAAATTTCATTTTACTGCATATGGATATACAAATAATTTCGGAAGAAGATTTAAATGCAATCCCCAATGGTATCCATAGTTTCATTGGATGCTGTTCTTTGGTTTTATAAATTTCCTATGGTGACCCATTGTCGTTCCTCCTGAAGTAATAAAATGAACGCCCACATAGGGACAGTTGAACCAAGGATCATAATGCTATGTGTCCGGTATGCAGTCTGTTAGGTACTTTAACTGGATACTATGCTCAGGTCAGATATGCTCAATTTTAGATTTGCAACTAAATATAATCCCTCAGTGGGTTTTACCTTCTCTTTTGAATAAATGATCTTACATCTGACAATAAAATTTAAGTGACTAACATTTGATCTCCCCTGTTGGGGATTGCCATGGTTTTTCTGTTCCTGATCTCAGAGGAAGCCGAGCGCATAAGACAATGCAAGGGACGTGTGTTTTGTTTACATGATGAACCAGGGGTGCATAGGGTGTGGTCACCAGATGGGGAAACACCAGGACTGGCAATGTCAAGATCTTTTGGCGACTACTGTGTCAAAGACTTCGGCCTTATATCTGTACCAGAAGTGACACAAATGCATATAACCAACAGAGACCAATTCATTATTCTGGCAACTGATGGGGTATGCATTGTTTGTTACAGGTTTTGCTTATGATAAATGCAATCAATCTATGAGAACATGCAGATATTGGCAGTTTCTCTAGTTCTTAAATACAATGAAAATGTCAAAAGATGATAAATTGAATTCAGTAGGACATGGTTTGAACTTTGAACTATATCTTACAAGCATCCATGTTGTATCCACTTTAATTATTTATAGCGAGTATAAATACTAATACCCTCAATATATACAATGTATCCTATGACACAATTTTCTAAATTTCCTTTTGCTTTGATTGCAAAAGGAATTGATTTTCTAATGGAGTAAAACGGGCATTTAAGCTTTTCCTTTTGTATTTTTCAGGTATGGGATGTCATATCCAACCAAGAGGCAGTGGAGATTGTTTCCTCGACTCCAGAGAGAGAGAAATCAGCTAAAAGGCTTGTTGAGTGTGCAGCCCGTGCATGGAAGCGCAAGAGACGGGGGATAGCAATGGATGACTGTTCAGCTATATGTCTCTTCTTTCACTGTTCCTCACCCTCACAAGATGTTCATCCCTTGTAGCTGCTCTAACCAAGCATATGAGCATATATAAGCAGGTAGGTCTGCATTGTTGTTCGGCACTTGATTGCTCTATGCTGGTTCTCTCAGACGTATGATACTATGTTTATCTGTATATGACTCTTACATTAGATGGCCTCCATGTCAACCATCATTTGGATCTCAGTTTTGTTAGTCATACATAAGCTTAAACCCATTTGCTAATTAAATCCCATCATTAGTCTCGTACAAAGAATTTACCATATAGAAGTACTGTAAATATGCACATTTGGTGGAATTTACTTTGGTTTTAGTAGAAATATGTATTTTGATTTCAGCAGTAGAGTCTAGAGAGGTTTCTTTGCTGTTTTTATGGAATTTTATATTGATCAATTTCTGGTGGTTCTAGTCCTCCCAAGTACCTTTCAAGATGAGCAATGAAATTAAAAAAATCACAAACTAACCTTGGAACACTTTGAGTGAGACTCTTTCAGAGTGATGTTGATATAGAAGTATCTAGTTATATGTTATTTGTTATTGATCCTTATTTGTTAATGATCCCAACAATTACTAATATTTCAACTAGAGGTGTTCCTTGTTCCATGTGGCTACTATGTGTTTCATTTCATTTAATTTTTCATATACTTGGGAGGTGGGACACTCAACAAACTCACTTATATTTAATGGTCTAGGCTCTGATATCAGTCTTCCACCATCCACTGCAAATGTGGAACCAGTAGCACACCAATTTATATTTAGGGATTTCACCGTACGATTGTCCTAAGACTTGACATTTGCCCATCAATGGTTGAATTTTAACAAATTCCCGCGGAATTGTTCGTGCGATATCATACATCTATGGGCTCTACGAGAATTTCTTAAACTGAATTTGTTAAACTTCAACCATTGATGGGCAAATGCCATGTGTTAAGGGGAGTCGTATGGTCAAAATCCCATACATTTACCCAAGTTGAGGGTCCTATTTCCCAAGAAACAAATATGAACAACTCCAGCATTGTTGATTTATTTATTAAATGTTGACCTTGACTGATATATTTTGTTTTCCCTTGTGATTGGGACAACCATTATTATAATGGTGGTGGTGGTTGGGATGTGCTCATTGATTTCAGACTGCCGACCAATTTTTTGGGAAGACTCCAGATCAATTGCCAATCTCTTTTATCTGTTCTTCTTCCTGTTTTTCCCCCATTTTTTTTTTTTTTTTTTTTTTTAAGTTTTGACCTAGGCTGGAAATGCTGGTAATGGAAAGAAGCGACAATTGGGAGAGGTTTAAAGTTTTAGGTTTAGGGAAAATATGGGAGGCTATGGAAATTTACCTACATATTGCATTAGCCAATAGCCGTTCTTTACTTTTTAATCTCACAGGCATTTTATTAGTAGCTTGACTTTTTTTACACAAGGTGGGGGAGGAATGTATAAGATCTAACCAGTCACCAAATGGGTCTTATCTTGGACGCGAAGTGCTCAAAGTTCACACTGATTAGATAACCGTGGGTGTTTGGAAAAAAGAAGAACATAATATCACCAAATTTAAATATTGTAAGATTTCATTATCACAGAATAAAATAGTATCCTATTACAATATTATGTCACTTATGGTGTTTGACAATTTCTACAAATTTCAATATACCTTGAAGCGTTTGGCAATTTATAAAATTTTCACTAGATGATGCACCGAAATAAGAAATGAATCGAGAAACCGGGATGATTGACCCAATGGGAACCCACTAACTAGTAGTCACACTAGGCTAGATTGATTTAATATTGATAACCATGGTAACGCCAATCTAATTAGAAAATCATTAGACTGAATGTTAAAACTCATAAGTAATGTATTTTTAATCAATGTGGGTCCAGCAAATGTTAATAATTATAATGTAATACATCCAATGGTGATTATAGCACATACCCCTATCGAGTGTTAAACATCATTGAAGAATCAATTTATGAAAAATCAACTAGGACGCATTTGATGTTAACAGTCATTAACCAAGCTAATTTTAGTAATCACTAGGGGGCCCTTAATGTTGGTAATCATGGTTGAAATTGCCTAATGTTATATTTGTAGAACCTACCTAATGTTAGTAATCAATAAAGAAACTATGGTAGCATTTGGTTCACTGAAATGGTTTTAGGCGGGAATGGAATGGGGATTAGGATGAGGCAGGAATGGTCATTTGTTCCTGCATTCGGTACGCTAGAATGATGCCCGGAATGGAATAAAATTTACATAAGACTGACCAAAATACCGCTGATAAAAATTTTTATTTTTAGAAATTTTCTTATTTCAAGCTACCCAAAATATAAAATTTACATGTGCACAGTGCATACCGCCCAAAATTACTCTCCCACCTTATGATAAAGAAACCCAAAATTAAACAAGGGTAAAGAAAGGAGGTTGTAGAACACCCAACAAGAGAAATCTGTAATTAGGGAAAGATACCCAAAATTAAACCCCCAATATCCTCGAGATCAAGTTTGAGAATTCACATTCACAGCATTCTATTGTCCCAATCAACATTTGAACGCATCACAAATAAGAAAACCCACATAAATTTTATGATAGGGCTATGGGACCCACATAAAATTTATAAAAAACTAAAAGGCCCCCATTTAAGATTGAGAGTTATAGTAGGATTCATATAGAAACCATCAATATTAAAAAAATATAGTTGGCCACCATGGTAGGAGTTTCTCATAAATCTTTACTCTCGACTCTTGTTTTGGTTAGTTTTCTTAACGAAAGATTGTTTTATACAACATATATTTAAATATTATAATATATTTTTATAAGAAAGTGAGATATTGTAGGATACTTTTAAAGTTATCCAAACACCTAATTTTTAGGTGTGAAGTTTACATCATAAAGTAGAAGATAATATAGCAAAATCTTTAGAAATATTTGGTTTCCAAACACCCCCAAATAAATGGGCGGTTAAAGAGCCTTAAAGGGTTGTTAAGTCTTCACCCTGCCATGTAAACCATAAGAAGATGAAAAATGTCTCCCGGGACAGAGTTAGAAAGAAATTAGATGTACATTATATTTTTGCTTAAGCATGTCTGATTATGAATATAATAAATCTAGACCGTCCATTACTATTTGCAGTTTAGAGGGGATCGCCAAATATTTTGTGCTTTGTTCTGTCCAGCATGCTGAAGTTCTAGTGCTCTTGGATGATTGCAATAAAGCTATTGGGAATTTGCAGAACTCAATTCAAATGCTAATTAATCTGTTTATAAAAAAAAAAGAAAAAAACAGAAGGAAAAGAGAGAAAAAAATGAAGAGGGTGCAGCTCAGAAGTCAAAGAGAGAGAAAAAAACCATCCCAGACAACAAAGATAAAAATGCAAGCTATGCAAAAGATTCTAATTTACTCGTCTTTCCACAATTCTTGAGCGACAGCTTCATTACCATCTCTGATTCTCACTGTAAGCAAATGAGCCCATTGTCATATGAAAGCAACTGGTTTTACATTAAGTAACAATTTGGATTTACGTAAACAGAATGCAGGTAACTTGGTTTGCATGTTCATGCATTTGGATAACCCATGATACACTGAGGTCTAAAAATGGGGCCTTTCATATAAAAAATTCTACACCCAAAAGGTGTGATAGTATTTCAGACCTCCTTCACAGCTCCTTGGCAGTTTTTTTTTACAACTTCTGCCACAGTTTGTAATATCAAATCCCATCACCGCCTTTTATTTTTTGCAACTCTTGTAGGCCCTTAATCCGAACGGGTTCAAATTTTTTTATTAACCCATTGCACCCAAAACATTTATTTCATGTTTTAAATTGCCAAAGATTTTTAGGAAATGTGAAGATCTTACCTATGTAGTCTCAACTTATCAACATTTATTTTTGTGAAAATGGAACTTCCAAACAAACATGATAATGTATTTCACATGTGTATGTTTTACGTAAGACAAACAACCCGTAGTTTGCTTTTGTGTCATGACAAAGAATGGTTAGTTGGAGTTTAGATAATTAGACTAGCAGATAATATTTTTACAGGGTAACTGAGTACCCAAGATAATAAAATAAAATAAAAAATAAAATAATAATAATAATAATAATAATAACTATGAAACCATATTCCCTTCATATCATACAATATTAGAATATATGTTCTCTTCCAATTATTTAACAGTATGCTTGCTCATAAAAGAACAGTCCATTGTAGTAGTACTGTTAAGGTATCAAGCAATCAATGAATTTTCTTTGTAATCACTAATCAAACTGGAAGGTATTCCAAATCTGCCCATGATATTTGGCCAGTGAAGACATGTATTTAATCATTTCAACAATCGGACTTCTTATCTTCCATTGAGAAGGGTGGTCAACAGAGTTAGCAGCTCACCTTAATCGCTGTACCTATCTTTTTCCAGTCACATGTCGATTTTTATACATCAGCCTCACTTTCTAATTCAGGCCTATCTAAACTACCAAGGCCTTGATGGAACTAATCAACTGAATAAATGAGGTCCCAAGGCTAAGGTCCCAAGGAGTAGGCAACAAGAGCCCTGTATTACAGTATGAAGTTGCTCACTGCTCAGTGTCTGCATCACAAGGTTGTAAATTTTAGTCATGTTTTCACTAAAGAAAAATCCCAAATCCATACAAACAAGATCTAAGAAAATCCAACAAAATAAAAATAATTCAAACAAAGAAAATATTCTCTCAATTATGATTGAGATAAAGATTTTTCCAACTTCAAGTTCACCACTGATCGAGCACTGGATTGGGGCCTAATAAACTCCACAAGGAAGAAGTCGCTTTTCTAAAGCCAAAAGTCATGACCATACCCTGATTATTTAATTTCATATAAAGTTCTCAAAACCAAAAAGAACTAAAGGGCCTCTTTGGATGCACCAGAAAACAAAAGAAAATAATATTTTATAGAATATAATCTTTCATTTTTTAAAGAAAAAAATCTTATGCGTTTGGTAACTCAAAAAAAACTTGAAGAAAATATTTTTTTCTTTCAAAAAGTTCAATATTCTCTCCTACAACTCCCCCCTGTAGAAAACTTTCTACAAGATAAAAATCTTTTAAAATGACGATTACAAAGTGATAGAGTAAAGTAAAGACTTTAGTTCACCAAATCCATCATAATGTGTATGTTTACATATATGGTAAAGTAAAGTAAAAGTAAATCTCACAGGACGGTAAAGGTGTGGTAAAGTAAAGGTGAGATTAACGTACATGGTGAAGTAAAGTGGGAAGGAAGTAGTTTCTTTTTTTTTTACTTTACTTTATCACATTTTATCGTAGTTTTATATGGTAAATAAAAAGTTACTTGTTTATGGGTGTGGTAAAGTGAAGTAAAGATTGATGTAATATCATGGTAAAATGTGAGGTAAAGTAAGGTCAGATGAAGTATGTGGTAAAGCAAATTGGGAGAGTTAAAAAATATTTTTTTTATTGACTTTACATTACTATACTTTACCATGATCTTATGTGACAAAAGAAAAGTAACTTATTGTAGAAATACGAAAGTTAAACTTTACTTTACCACGTTACTTTTTTATCTAGACGTGGTAAATTACATATGAATTAAAATATTTAATAAAAAAAATACTCTTATAATGTAATTTACTTTAATCATAACACATTCCAAACAACTCAATTAAAATATATAATATTCTTCAAAAATTGCCAAACTGTAAAAATATTATACTATTATAATATTGCACTATTGTATTCTATACTATTTTATTCTTGAAATATTTAAATCTGTAAATATTTTATTCTGTATACATCCAAATGGGCCCTAAACAAGAATAGATGAATAAAATACCCCTATTAATGCATCGCTATCTTTCCATATTATAAAATGGGCATAAGTTTATCGAAGTCAGAAATTGCACAAGCCTTGGCTTGTTGACAAGCAAAGTTTCCTATCCAACGATTCCAAACTCTAGCTGTTTAGACATCATTAGAGCATCAAATATAATAGTTCATTGAAGCATGAAAATAAAGCCTAACCAGGTCCTAACATGGGCCTGATGGACTAGGCTCAATATTTGGGCTTTGTCTAGTGACTTCCATATAGGCTTCATGGACTGGCTGGCATCAGATGATCATAATTTTTTGCACCCATTTCTCCTGTCCAATCATCATGTGGGCATCACAACCAATTGACTGTGAGCCATTGGCTAAGTTTTGGGTTTTTCTTTTCTTTTTTCCTTTCTTCCATTATCCATTTTGTTTCCACCGCCAACTGTCAGTCCCACCTGATAAATAGTTCAGCCCCAATTTCAGGTGGAAGGGAGCATTTACAAAGCAGGTGGATGAAACTCACATGCTTCATACATTTGCCACCTTGATACATGCTTCAAATCTTTAAATCTACAAGTCAGATACAAGACTATGAGTAATGATATGAAACAACAATCAACCCATTTGTGTCCTAATTTTATTGAGTTCAAGAAAACCGAATCCATAGGGGAAATTTTCATAAAGTAATACACTTTTAGCTCATTTTCAAAAAAATATAAAAGTTTTCCACAATGCTTTCAATCAAGTCCTCTACATATAAAAAAAAAAAAAGAGCATAAAAATGACAAAATAAATCATTTAAGAGAAATGATCATGTCTGGCCAAAATGATCTAGTGGCTGTGGGGCCCACTTCAACAACCTTTATGCATGGATGGTTCTAAAAAGAGGATTCCAAATGACTAAAAAACTAGCTTTTTCAAATGATTATGATCATCAAAATCAAAATGGCCACTTTGAGGTGGGAAAGAGGTTAAAGAAAGACAAACTGTCATAAGGGAAGGGTATTTTTGTCATTTCTCAAAAAAATTATGTAGAGGACTTAATTGAAAGAATTGTGGAAAACTTTTATACTTTTTTGAAATATTCAAATCTTCATGTACTTTTTTGAAAATTAGCCAAAAATTTTATACTTTTTGAAGTTCCACATGCATTGAAACAATACACCGAATTGTTCATAAATAACTCATCATTCAATTTGGAAAGCAGTCAGCTCATACATAATAATACATCATCTACTTCCAATGCAATAAACTCCATTTTACAAGTTATAACTCTGACCCAACTCTTTTATCTCCCTCTCAATTCAAGTGCAGAACAAACAAGTTGACAGCCTTTATGTCCTTGACCCATATCAAAACTGGTTCAAGGTTGTGAAACATTGTAGTTTAACTAGGCATCTGTAGGCTTCTTTGGTATCGAGTTTGGAATTTAGAGGAAATTACCCCATCTCCAGAAAGTTCCGCTGGACTAGGATGTGTTCTAGATAACACTTGCTGCGAAGAGTCCTTTGAGTTGTTGCACATGCCAAGCTTCACAACAAATGTAGCAGTGCAGCCCTTGCCCAAGCCCCCACTTTCAAGCCAAATGTAACCTTCCATGAGATTGATAAACCTGGCCACATCATTATCAGAGAATTGACATGTAACTCCTAAATAAGAATGAGTAAAGTAGAACTTACAATGCCAACTCCAAATAATGAAAATTTTTAAAAAGGGACGATGAAGAAGATAATTCAGTTAAATACAATACAACAAGGTTGCTGCACTTTTAAGATCCAAGATATCAATGAAAATATGTGAATCGAATATGCATAAGATATGAAATACTGATCCTCCAGAAAATTGATATTAATAAGTTTTCCAAATAATAACAACAAGAGAAACCATTCAATCCAAAAAAGGAATAAAAAAAAAAAACAATAACAATAACAAGAGAACTATCGGGCCTACTTTATGGTGTGGGCTGTTCTGGAGGTGTAATCCATTTGCTGTTGTGTGGACCATTTGGAAAGCAAGAAATGATAAGATTTTCGGGGGGATATCGCCATCTATTGACTCATCTTTAAGGATGGCAAGGTGGTTATAGATCACTAAGGAATTAGTTAATTTGAAGTTAAATGACATTATACACAACTAAGAGGCTTGCATGTTGTGAGGTCAATCTAAGGAAAGGATAGTGTTTTGTTGGCATCAACCCCTTGTGGGAACTCTAAAGTTCCATGTTGATGGGGCAACATGAGGCAAACTAGGGCCGGTAGGTATTGTAGGATTTCTTTGCAAACTGTTAGAAATAATAAACTATGGGGGTTTCTTTGTAATTTCCTATGATGGAGCTAGCTATAATATCTGAAAGTGTGTTTGAATATATTGAGTTCAGCTCTTGATTAGGGCCGTAGCTCTTTTGCCCTTTCTCTCTCAATCTCACGAATCTCTCTCAATCTCACAAACAACATGGTATCAGAGCATTCGGTCCTCGCGTGAATCGTCATCTCTCCAGCGTTCATCTCTTCCTTCCTCTTTTCTCCTTTTTTCTTTCTTTTCTCTTCTTTCTTTCTTCTTCCATCCTTGGTTCTGGTTCCAGCAGCCACATAGGCTTGTGCAGGCATAGTCGGCTGCCTGCACAAGCCGTGAGGTTCAAGTCGGCACAGAGTTCAGATGTGAGGGTCGTCTCGTCATCTTGTAGTGAGTCCAGAGCAACCCGACATGCAACGTCCTCCATCAACGGGATGTATTGCTGGTTCAGTTGAGAGAATCAAGTCTTTGTGTATCTTCTCTGTTGGTATGTGATTTGGCTCTTTGGGTATTTGTTCCAAGGCTTCTGTGTGTTATTTGTGCTCATGTGCTCTGGGTTGTTCAGTTTATCCTTTTTGTAATGGCTGAATCCTCATCTTCTGGAGTTGTTCCAACTGACAACATGGAAAATCGGTCCATGTTGCGATTGGCAAATGAAACCCCTAACATTAAGATTACCAATGCTCCACTTAACATGACTAATTACATTCAATGGTCAAGAGCTGTAAGAATGTATTTAGGTGGAAAATCGTTGCTTGGTTATATTGATGGAACTGTCACAGAACCGGAGGCTAATGACCCATGTCATGCTGAATGGAAAGCCTAAAATATGATGGTGATGTCTTGGAAGTTAAATTCCATGGAACCCGATGTAAGTGAAGGGTTGTATCAATTAGACACAGCCAAGGAAGTGTGGGACACTCTACATGAATTGTATGCGGACAAAAATAATATGGCTCGCATTTATGAGATCAAGCAGCTTATTGCTAATCATAGGCAAGGAGATAAGTCTGCCTCTTCTTACTACACGAAGTTAAGAAGCTACTGGCAAGAACTCGCATACCTGAAGGATATTGAATTTCATTGTCAAAAGGATGCAGCAGAGTACAAGAAGAGAGTAGAAATGGACCAAATATTTGATTTCTTAGCTGGGTTGAATTCCGATTTTGAACCAGTACGTGCTAAAATTTTGAATGAGAATGTTCTACCTTCACTCAGTGGAGCTTATGCCTTGGTTCTCAAGGATGAAAAACGAAGAGCGGTAATGTCTACAAATCCTCCAGAAAGCTCGGCTCTAGTGGCAATGCAAGGAAAAGGTCAAGGCAGAGGTCAAGGAAATGCCACTACTACCCTTGGCCATGGAAGAAATCAAGGAAGAGGACAAGGAAGAGGGACTGGTCGTGGTCGTGCTCGAGTTGAGAACCAAGTATGCATACATTGTGGTCGTAAAAACCACACTGTTGAAATGTGTTGGGACTTGCATGGTAAACCACCAACATGAGGTGCTAATATTGCTGCAATAGAGTCCAATGAACTCGGGGAGAGAATTCCTACAACACATCAAGTATTGTTGCAGCATTTGATGAGGCTTCTCCCTCGGGCGAACCTGTTCAATTATCCAAGGCTGATTTTGATGCTCTCATTCAAACGGTGTCTCGTCTTGAAGGGTCATCAACTGCTTCCACTGCTTTGGCTCAGACAGGTATACCTTCTACATTCCATGTGTCTTCTTCCTCAAACTCTTGGGTCATTGACTCAGGAGCCACAGATCATATGTCAGGTACTGTTCAGTCCTTTCAGTCTCTTATTACTGATAAATATCTTGGAAATGTGAAATTAGCTGATGGGACTCTAACCACTATTGGTGGGAAGGGAAACATCCAAATCTCACCATCCCTGACATTGTCCTCTATCTTGCATGTTCCAAATTTGTCCTCAAATTTATTGTCAGTAATCAGCCTAACCAAAAATCTGAATTGTTCTGTGACGTTCTTTCTAACACATTGTGTTATCCAGGACCTGCGGACGAGGACACTGATTGGTGGAGCTAGTGAAGAAAAAGGGTTATACGTGTTTCACTCGAGAAATCCAGAAAAGTTTCTTGGGAATTGCATTTTGGTTAATGAGGAAGACAAATATAAGTGGTATTGTTGATTGGGACATCCTTCTGGTCCAGTTTTGAAAACTTTATTTCCAACTATGTTTAAGAATGATGGCAATTTGCATTTTGATTGTGAAGTTTGTGTGTTGTCCAAACATCATCGCAGTGTTTATCCTCGTAGAAATAGAAAGTCTAACTCTATGTTTTCTATTTTTTTTCTGATGTGTGGGGTCCTGCACCTAATACTCCTATGGGTTATCGTTATTTTGTCACCTTTATAGATGATGCATCACGAATGATGTGGGTATATTTGTTGAGAAGTAAGGATGAAGTATTCTCTGCCTATAAAATCTTTCATGAATGGGTTAAGACTCAATTTCAAACAAAGCTTCATATTTTTCGACATGATAATGGAAAAGAATACTTGTCTAAAGCTTTTCTTGAGTATGTGCAGGGTGAAGGTACGGAGTCTCAAACAACGTGTCCTTATACTCCAGAGCAAAATGGAGTGGGTGAGAGAACGAATCGGCATCTTCTCGAAGTTACAAGAGCTTTGCTTTTAGGTATGGCGATGCCCAAGTCTTATTGGCCAGATGCGGTTTTTACTGCATGTTACTTGATTAATAGACTCCCAACTAAAGTGTTAAATGGTTTGTCTCCTATTCAATTTTTTTCACAGTTTCATCCTGTATCAGATATTCCACTAAAAATATTTGGTTGTGTTTGTTATGTGTATAACCATGATCCAAATAAAAAAACAAGTTGTCTGATAGGGCCATTAAATGTGTTTTTTTTGGGGTATTCATCATCTCAAAAAGTATATGTGTTTTGACCCAGTTGCAAAAAAGGAAATATGTGTCAATGGATGTCAAGTTTTTTGAAGATGTTCCTTATTTCTCAGACAAAGGGAAAAGTCTTTCGTCACGTGAACCAAGTGTGGTTGTTCTTCCCACTCTTGATAGGATCCCTGCACCAAGTGATGTTGTTCTTCCCACTCTTGATAGCATCTCTCACAAAATGCATCCTGAAAGGGTGTCACCATTAGATAATGTTACTAATGAGTCTGCCTCAGAACTACCACAATCAGATAAACCTTTGCAGGTTTACTCAAGAAGGACATCACGTAACCCTATCTTCACTACTCCACAGGATCAAGTAGACTCGGACAAAGGTAACTCTCCTTCACCCCCTCTGTCTAATTCTCCTGTTGTTACTAATCATCTTTCAAGTCCTTCATTACAGCTCCTTATTGCCCTTCGTAAAGGGAAACGCTATAGCACCTCTTGTGTATATCATCCAATTGAAAACTTCATTTCTTATCATTGTATTTCTCCGTCTCGTCGGGTCTTTCTTGCTGCAATTTCATCTGAGTCGATACCTACAAGTTTTGCAGAAGCATCCCGCCATCCTTCCTGGAGAAAGGCAATGGTAGAAAAAATGAAAGCCCTAGAGAAGAATCAGACTTGGGAATTGGCAGATTTACCCAAAGGTAAGAAACTTGTGGGGAGTAGATGGGTATACACAATTAAATATAATCCTGATGGAAGTGTTGCAAGATATAAGGCGAGGTTAGTGGCTAATGGCTTCACACGGATCTATGGTGAAGATTATTATAAAATATTTGCTCCGGTTTCAAAGCTTAGTTCAGTTCGTGTGGTTATTTCTATTGCTGATAATTTGGGGTGGCCATTGTATCAATTAGATGTTAAGAATGCATTTCTTCATGGAGACCTTAATGAAGAAGTCTACATGTCCTTACCCCCTGGGTTTGTGTGTAAGGGGGAGCAACAGAAAATATTCAGGTTAAAAAAATCTTTGTATGGATTGAAGCAGTCTCCTAGAGCATGGTTCCAAAAATTTTGTGGCACTCTCTTGAGTATTGGCTTCCGTCAATGTCATTTGGATTATTCTGTGTTTGTTAAAAGAGGCGGATGAGGAACTATCATTTTAAGTGTGTATGTTGATGATGTTGTTCTGACTGGAAATGATCAAATTGGAATTCTCCAGTTGAAAAGGCACTTGAGCAAAGCCTTTGAAATAGAAGACTTGGGCAATTTAAAGTACTTTCTAGGAATTGAGGTTTCCAGATCACGTAAAAGGATTTGCTTGTCCCAACGCAAATATGCCTTAGATCTTCTTCGCTCAACTGGTAATTTGGGAGCAAAGCCAACTGATACGCCTGTTGAGATGGGCCATAAATTGTCTTTAGAAGATGGAGATTTACTTGAAGATGCTCAAATGTATCATCGGCTTGTAGGTAAACTCATTTACCTTACAATTACTCGACCGGATATATCACATGCTGCTAGTATGGTGAGTCAATATATGAATGCCCCTCGAACTTCTCATTTAGAAGCCGTAAAACGTATATTGCAGTATATTAAAAGCTCTCCGGGAAAAGGAATCTTCTATGGATTTCATGGGCATTTGCATATTGTTGGATATTCATATGCGGATTGGGCTGGTTCACCAGATGACAGACGGTCCATAACAGGGTATTGTACCTTTGTTGGAGGGAACCTAGTTACGTGGAAAAGTAAAAAACAGTTTTTGGTAGCTAAATCGAGTGTTGAAGCCGAGTATCGAGCAATGGCAAAGTCAGCATGTGAACTTATATGGTTGATAAGCCTTGCAAGATAATTGGGTTTTAATGTGAAGGAGCCTATGCAAATGCATTTCAACAATCAAGCAGCCATCTATATAGCTTCAAATCCAGTGTTTCATGAGAGGACTAAGCACATTGAGGTAGATTGTCATTTTGTCCGGGAAAAGGTTACTACGGGGTTGATAAGTACTCCTTATGTGAGGTCAGAAAATCAGCTAGCCGACATGTTCACTAAAGCCTTGTCGAAGAATCGGATGGCTACTATCTTAGACAAGCTGGGCATGATTGATATCTATACTCCAACTTGAGGGGGAGTGTTAGAAATAATAAACTATGGGGGTTTCTTTGTAATTTCCTATGATGGACCTAGCTGTAATATCTGAAAGTGTGTTTGAATATATTGAGTTCAGCTCTTGATTAGGGCCGTAGCTCTTTTGACCTTTCTCTCTCAATCTCATGAATCTCTCTCAATCTCACAAACAACACAAACTAAGGGAGAAGGGTTGTTTATGTCAAAGACAAGGAGTCAAATGAAGCATAAAGTTTTTGCCATCTTGGAAGCATTGAGAATTTTTTCTAATATTTCAAAAATAGGTTAATCATGGAAAGTGATTTTTCTTATTAATATTTCATGGGTGAATTCTACCATTCCGACTCCTTGAATTTCAATTCTACTTCAATGAGATTAGAGCACTTGATTTATCTATCCAAGTGGAGTTCATCATGTGGGTCGGTTGACGAATGGCATGGAAGATAGTTTAGCCAAACAAGGGGTGGACAAGATTTATCCATTGATGGCTTTTCTTTTGTAGTTGCATTTTTTGTGTTTAGGTTTTTCCTTGTGTTGGGTATAACATTCTTGAGGGCTTATCAAATGCACACGGTGTGCATGGAATGTGGGGCCCACCTGGGGCCCCGCTTAGAGATGAGACTAGTGGGATCTCTTCATCTGGTTAGGGCCTACCTGTGTACAAAATATGGGCCCATCTCATCATCCTAACCCCTTCATCAACAGCCAACTAGTTCCACCCCTTTCAAGACTGACCCATCGATCCAACAGTACAATCCATTCGGATGGGTGTAAAAAAAGGGACCAGTGTAATTTAGGGGGTCCTATGTGTGTGGTCCATTCAAATGGGGCATCAGGTTAGGGCCCACTATGAGGTGTGCATGGTGTGAAAAAAAAAGGTGTGCATAAGATAACTTCTGTAACGCTCTTAAACCTTTTTTCATGTTTGTGTTGGTATGGATTATCTTAGTAATACAAGCTTATTGTTGGAGGGCGAAGAGAGAGTCATCCCATGAGTATAAATGATGCCCGATATTGGTATTGTCTCAACTTTCAAAAGGAGCATACTTCTCACAACTTTCGGAAGACCTTGTCCACACTGATTCAATTTTATCTTTGATAAATCTCCTAGCTCTCTCCAATTTAGACATCCATTCATTCAAGGTGAGCAAGGGTTCAGGCAACTAATATACTAGCTAAGGATCACATTAATAGGGCGGTGTAACGGATAACAAAAATTCCATTGGTAGCATTTTAGTGAAGTAGTCCTTTTCCTTTCTATCACATGTCGCAATACTTATCGCATTTTTTATGTTTTTCCAATTGAATCATTTCCATTTCACTAATAAAGTTTAAAAAATGAACTGTATATACGGTTACCCTAGGAACAAATAGGAGATTTTGAGAAGAAAAGGTCATTATAAAGTTATACCTTTTACAAATGGCGAGTCCAAGTCCTGTCCCTTGACTTCTATTTGTTCCACCCCGACACTCTGTGAATTTGGTAAAAAGATGTGGAATATCTTGAGGACTAATTCCACAACCAGAATCTTTGACCTGCAACATGATATGTTCATCACATCCTTCTGCTCATAAAGAAATAGACAAATGCTTTTATCTTTTGTCTTTTATCAAAGTGATGGGACTTGGACAAAGATAGGAAATAAAGAAATAGATGCAAATGAGAAAATAAAAAACTGCTGAACAGTCAAACAAATATTCGAAGCTATGGTACCCAAATACTGCATCGATTGCATGAACAGGAACAGCAAGGCCCTACCCTCTCAAATGAGATACCGGAATTGGAAACAATAATATTACTTCTGCACTTGATGCACTATGCATACTATGTATATGTGTATCATATATTTAGAGTTTCCAATTTCCATGCAAGCAACAAAGCTAGTAGTTGGCTATAGCTATTTAAAAGCCGAAGAACAAGGTATTATCAAGCTCGATATCTATGTCTATGGAAGAGTCTAGGTATCAGTGCCAATACATTAATGAGACTAATAATAGTGAATGTAGAAAGCCTAGTTATATTTATATATAACAAGAAAATTGTGCTGAAAGAGGTCAACTATCAATCAACCTGCACTCTTAAGTAGAAGTGGGCATCACTCAAGACTGGATAGAAGTCGGGAGCCCTTGGATCCCCCAATGCTTCTGGCTTCGCAACACAGGCTGTAACTGAAACATAGCCCTCCTTTGTGAACTTCACAGCATTACCAGCAACATTTAAAATTGTCTGCATAAGGCGGTTCTCATCACCAATAGCAAACACTGGTACATCTGATGCCAACATCAATGACAATGATAGCTTCTTCACCGCTGCAATGGGCTTTATCAAATTTATTACCTGCAATGTAAACAGAAAACATTCACATGAACAAGAAATTTAGAGATTTAATACTCTGTAGCAAGGTATTGCATGATTGTTGAATAAAAAATTGTGGAGGTAAGGCTCTCCTTTACAGTTATCCGATCCAACCGTATGGTGGGATCCATCATGAAGTGATGGGTAATCCCCTAATTTCCTCCTGTCAGATGACAGAAAATTATAACCAAATGTCCACAATTAATGAGAGAAAAAATCAGGTGATCAGTATGATCTGATATCACATACTCGTGGTATACCCCCATCCACAAAAGGGCCAATTAAATGAATAGTCTGGATTACCACAGAGATTGGTCCCACATGTGTTAAGTAGACGGTATAATTACACATCATATAGTTTCACACTTTCACTATTCAAATTTCAAAAAAGGAAGCATACAGTATCTAATTATATATTTTCTCATCTTTTAGGAAAAAGCATTCAACTGTACATGTTCAACAATGGAAACAATAAAATAAAATGATTACCTCTCTGAACGCTACATGAAGATTGAAAGTTCCAATGTCTAGATCGAGGCTTCCATCTTCAAGTCTTGAAAGATCTAAAACATCGTTAATAAGAGTAGCTAAGAGGTTGCTACTCTTTAAAACAGTTTCTACCATCACCCTTTGATCTGGAGAAAGTTCAGTTTCAAGAAGAAAGGAGGACAAAGCAATGATTGCTTGCATTGGAGTCCGCATTTCATGGTTCATAACTGCAAGAAAATCATTGCGAGCACAGATAGCCATTTCTGCCTCACGTCGAGCTAAATCTAGTGCAACATTCTGTTTCATGAGCATATCACGGGCCCGCATAGATTCTTCTAGTATTGAAGCATGTGAAAGAGCAACAGCTACCTGTATCAAAAACAATAAGCAGAAAAAGGTCAACCTTGGCAATCAGATGATCCACTATGATGACACTGACACAAGGTGTGAATCTCAAATAATGTAACCAATCTACATACATTCACAAAAAGAATATTTTGGCTGCATGGACCCGCTCTGTTACAATCATTAAGCCAATTCTATTTATAACATCATTTGTCAGCATTAAATAACACAGTGTGCAATACACTAAATGTGTGATATAAGTCGTGTGATACATGTCATGTGATCTATGGTGAGTAATCTTCTAGTTCATATAGTACACCAGCTCGAACTGTGCACTAGTCCTCGAATGAGGGGCATTGGGTGCACAGCATAGCCCCCCAGCTTGGGGCTGCCCATCTGTGGGTTTGTGGGCAGAGCCCGTGCCCACTAGGTTTCAAGAGTATTTTGGTAATTTGTACCGAATATAAATTTTCTCAGGATTTGGCTCGAGATAGATTGGAATGGAAAAAAAGAATTCACGTAGCCAACCCTTAGACAAGTCTTGGATGATGATGATGACAAATTTTCTCTGAGAGGGTTGTTTAGGGTTATTGAAATCAGTTTTAATATGAGGGTGTGAGGAGAGTAAAAAGTAAAAACCCCATTAATTGTAACCCTAATTTCTCAGAGATATTGAACTATTGCTCTCTTTGCACTATGGATGTAGGCACATTGCCAAACCATAAAAATCTTACGGTGTTCTTGTTTTGCTTGTTTATTTGTTGAATTGTGATTTTTTGCATTCACAACAATAAGATTATGAGGTAATTGCTGTTTTTCTTAAATCTGCTAAAGTTGCACTAAATGGATCAAATACTAGGAAAGTTGTCTAAATTATAAATCTCCTACTAAAAAGCATTGTATGCATGGAACTAAAAAGCGTTGTATGCATGGAAGTAGATTTCCACCCAACTTATATTAAATTACTGAAGCATATGCAGATTTTTTTAATCCTAAGAAAATGCTATTGCCAAAAAGAAATTACAGGTGTAAAAGCTATACAATGTAAGAGATCTATTCTGTAAATGTTGATGAAATTCCAACACAAAAAGGCTGGCCCCGTATGATTGGCTTACTGGGTGGAATAGCAAGCAATGACATGAGTTGAACATAATCATGGCTAACAAACTCTAACTCCAAACACCCAACCAAGCCAAAATAACAAAAATTGCAACTACGCTATGTCCAAAACCCCTCTCATTTCCATCAACACACTTCAATGACCTGGATTTTCATCCTCGTAAAACTATTTTGTTGTTCTGTTTCTGTTCACTTAAATCAATATGCTAAACAAGGTCTACTTTTATCTAGCATGTTGCATATTCAACTTTGTTTGTTAGGTTAAGGCTTCACGGTTCTCCTCCTTTTGTGCCATTTCTTATCTGTTAACAATTTTTGTCATAATTACACATCCACACATCAACCCTCAATGCATACATTTGTCATGCAAAAAGCTCAACTGCTTATGGTGCGGTCACTTATAACCAAACAATGCCGAGACATAATAAAATAACAAGAAATTTATATTTGGATGTTTTGCTGTTTTGTCAATAATAATTAAAAAAAAATAGCAATGAATCTCCGAAATGAGCAATGTAGATAGATTCTTATGGTTCTAACAAATCGGGTTCTGCAAGACAGCTGAATTCTTCTAGTACTAGTTTAAACTTTGTTATGCAGTTAACAAAGTATTACTACATTCTTTCCCTCCTTTGTTACCTAAATAAAATATTGAAATGTTTATTAGTTTTGTTTAGAATCAGATAAGTACATTATCTGCTCATTGGTATTACCTTTGCATACAACTTTTGTTTAACAATAGGCCTTTACTTAAATTATAGCTCAAATATAATGTTGAAACCACAAATTTTATTTTCTAGAATACGTTGTCAAATTCCTATGCACATTTATACTAATGCATTGGAGGTGTTTTGTAACAACATAGTATGACAGAAATAATCAAATAAAGATACCCAACAAAGAAATATACAATATAATAGGCTCAAACTGAACATAACTAGCACTTTGAGAACACGAGGTGTTTCACCAATAGAACCAAACATGACTCGAACGTGTGACAAGTGGATGAAATAGAGCCAGGCACGGATGCAAGCAAAAAAGAAATCCATACTGGTACACTTGAAGGAAAACACCACAAGAGTGAGTAGAGTTAAGCAAAACCTGGTCAGCAACCACTTCAACAAGCTCCAACTCATGCACATGCCATTTTCTTGCACTGTCAGATGGGAGCATCAGGACCATCACTGCATATCCTTTGGCAGAGCCATCATGCCAATCGCTAACTTGGAAATTTGAGAGATGTAAAAGTGGTACTCGCACAGCAACAACCTCTGGTGGCACATATCTCCCTGAAAGGGGTTGAATCTTCGCCAATTGGCATGTATGTGGAATTCTAATTGCACGGTTGCTACTGAAGATTTGGTTAACCACAGAGAGCTGAATAGACACAGTAGATCCAACAGGTATCGGGTGGCGTAAAGTGTAAGAAAGTTCAAGGTTCAACCCACTACGGGTTGGCATCCAAAGAGCACACTCCTCCAAACCTAAAGTCCTACCTAGTTCAACTAACGTAGTCTTCAATATTGTATGTCTGTCAAGCGTGCTTCTTATTTCATGGGTCAGCATTCTGACATGCCTGCCAGTTTCTTCTTGCGTACGAATGAGACCCATTTCCCTATCAAGTTCTTCAGCCTTATTTTTAAGAAACAATTCCCGTGTTTTGACACTTAACAAATCAGGTATTATGTGTACAAGCATTAGAGCTGTCGCACATGACACAATGGCCGTTGAGATTTTTGCAAGGGTCATTACCACTGCAACAGTTCTTGAATGCATGGTGAAAGTCCACAAGTTTATGAGGTGGGTCGCCCCACAGAGAACAATAAATGCCCCAAACTGCATTAGCACCCATCTGTATGGGAAGAATGCAGATTTCTTTACAAAATACACAAGCTCAAGAGGTATGGAGAAATAAGCAAGAGCAATAAAGAAGTCTGAGAGATACTGATATTTAATTAAAAGCTCATCGGCAGGCCACTGTGGTTCAATGCAGTTACAGGATTCCATGTTCCAGAAACCACAAGAACCAGGTCTCCACTCCTACATTCCTGAAAATATAGGTAACAGTTGCAATCAGGTATTAGTTGCATTGATGTATAGATTGATGAAGTCTGAACTTTGAAGACTCAAAAAAACTTATAGCAAATGGTATTATCAACTATGATGGATCCAAAACTTGCTTTTCAGACTGGGACTACACAACCCCATGTCTAAATCAACTCAATAGTATCAAATTAACTCAAGCATTCAGCTGAAACAGACCGTATCAGCATTTAGCAATTCTTTTTAAATATTAACCAAGTTAGCAAAATCATGCAAGAAGCATTCAAATTTTTAAAAAAAATAATAATAACAGAAAACTGGAAAATGGAAAATGGAAATCTATAATCCTAGAATTTAAATAAATTTGGTGTTATTTATGAGAATGAGCTGTTATATAGGCTTCTCCATGTTTTGAATATTAAAAATGAATTGTTTGCATATTTCAATATTATAAATAAGTGCTAATTTCTTTTTTTTTTAAAGAGTGACAAAAAAATACATGCACATTTACCTTACCCTGATCAAGCTCAAAACTTACCATGAAAATGAAAAATCCAAAGTCTCATTTTTAGATGATAGTGCTTTAATCTTTGAAGGTATGAATCACACATGCCGCACACACGCACAATATGGAGACTCTAAAATTCAGCTATACAAATCATAGGTCAGCACTGTTCCAAATCAGTGAAACACATAAGGCATCTGAATCTTGTGCACTTTTCCCATTGAGTGTTGGATTCAACTTGCTAGGGTTAGAAATCATGGTTATTTTATAGTGTTCTCTTAATCTCTTAAAAACCAAATTCAACTGCAAATGCAAGATTAGTATTTGGGAAATTGTTGCAAATCCAATTTTTTAATTAAAGATTTATTGAAAAGCAAAACCAATGGAATCATTCCTTATTGAATGCCTGTTTCATCAAAGCATGAAATATGCAGCAGATAGAAAGCTGGTATTGCAAAACTTAGTGCAACTTCACTATTGAAAACACAATCTGAAAAAATATTAAACGCTGTGATGTAAGAATAGTTCTGAGTTTTAAAAAATGTATAGCCAATCAACTTAGATAAAGAATTGACTCTCAGAGCTGTTGTTACACCACAGTGTCACTGAATATGTACTATGTTTTATTATATATATATATATATATTGATGATAATAAAAGTAAAGAAGAAGATTTAAAGCAGCACAATTGTGGTGGAAAACTTCATGATGCTCTTTTTATGAGAGCACATCTTTATATAATCATTTTCCTGTTTGTATAATTACACATCTGTTTTTTTAAAGAGATTTACAAATAAGGTCATGTCAAGGGCAAATTAAGAAATCAAGAGTTCTGCAACAATTATCTCCAAGATAAGATAATGATAAGTTCACCTTTATCATGTCCCTTTTATCTTCATGCCCCTTTTATCATTTAAGATAAAATCTTAATCTTGTGGAGGTACCATGATTTATGGGTCTAACTGAATTAGTACTCTCTTCACTTGCAAATCTTAATCATACCTACAGTAAGATCACCTTGAATATAGAATCATATATCCAGGCAGAAATCCTTTCTCGTGTTTGGGTTCAAATTAAAGAGAAGAATTAGCAGTTGGAAGCTGACAGAGTGAGTAACCATACTTCCCCAAAACAGTCCACGCTACAAATAATTACTCTATGGGAACCCCCTAAACCAATTTAGCCCAAGACATCAGACAAGCAGTATACCATTCTCTGACCCTCGGTGGATACAGGCAGTTCTAACACACTATGTCTTTAGTGTACCAAATCTAAAATCATCTAATGATCTGGAAATCAGTAGTTATACTATGTAAAATTAATTCGCAAAGTTATATAATTCGTAAATCCCAAGTCTGTGACTACTAAATTAGTTCACTGTTATACAAATCTTGCATTTTGTACAAACCATTAACAGTATTTTTTTTATACTTCTAATATTAATAGGCTACTTAGAAAAGTGAAAAATAAGTACCCCATCTAATATTTCCATTTCTGTTCTGCCCCAAGCATGCCACAAAATGGATAGCAACTTAGCAAACTGTTCTGCCACTCTGTGATATTGGTAAAATCCAGACTCCCATATACCGAAATATTATCAGGTGCAAAGGAATGCCCAAATACTCTTCATAAAGCAGCAAAGCAGTGCAGAAGGTTCTAGCGAAAAACCCCAGCAGCTTAAATTGAAGATGGGGTGGGAGAAAAACGGTTATTTGATCGATTACTGAAACTGATTGTCATCATATTTGCTAAACCCAACAAAGTAGAAGCTTTTCCAACAACTGTTGACAATGATAACTTTGAAAGGTGTGTCTGGATCCACCAAAATCTCATTAGTCCTAACCATCAAAAAAGATATGGGGTAGCTCAGAATAAGAAATCACATTACGCTAGATACTTATTTTTACTTTTTTCTCTGCCCCAATACTCTATGATCCCATACCCAAGGTGTTACTTTGGTTGAAACAGAAGAAAAGATTCCCATATATTCTTCCAGAATACTCTCAACCCGATAGTGATTCAAAGTAAAGCCAAACACACTCCAATCCCTTGAACCCAATAACAATAACCCCCCAAAAAATCCAACAGAATCATAAGAAAACCTGATTCTCAAACCAAAAGAGACCCAAAAAAAAAAAAAAAACATCTATAGAAAGTCAAGTGAGAAATCACATCCAGCAACAACCATAGAGATTGTGCAGCTTTACAAGCAAGTCCGAAATGAAGAAAAATAAATCCTACAGAACTGGGATTTTCCATGGTAAATCGAGAAACAAGACCCTAAACACAGAGAGAAAGATAGAGATAAATATATATATATATATATAGAGAGAGAGAGAGAGATGGGAATTACCTTATGGTAGAGATAGAGAAGACGAGTAAGCTTGGAAAAATCTCAGCTTTTGATCATATACATAGAGAAATCCAAACATGGCTCCGAGCTTCTTCTTCTTCTTCTTCTTCTTCACGCACGTAAAAGAAATGGATCAGTGTGGACAGAGAGAGGTGAAAAATGTCGGATTTGAGTTTCGGTTCTTCGCAGGGAGAGAGGAAGCGAGATGTGCACGTGCGCATTTATAAAAGAAAGGAAATTCATACACAGAGCCGGCTGTTCCCACGTACGAAATTCTAATGGGGTCCATCACAATCCACAACCACCCGTGTGGAATATTTGCCCCAGTAGGGAATATCTAAAGTTCATTTGTTAAGTTTCTCTCTCTTTTTCTTTTTTCTTTTTTGTTTATTTCAACTGGTGGGCCACACCAATCCAATGATTTTCCACATCCAAGGCAACAACAAAAACTTAACATTAAAATTTTCTTCAATTATACACTAATGCCCTTCTTTTTTAACCCTAACGAAGGACGTCAGAAGCAAGAGAGCCCATGCATATATGAAAAAAAGAAGCCCACATCACAAAAGAGAAGTCGAACCATTCCCCCATTAGTGGTTTTACCTTGGGGAGGCTATATGTACTAGTAATCCAAGTTTAAGATGCTTTTGAAATTAGCTGCCAATCGCACCCCATTTGGCTTTGCTCCTGATCCTCTCCATTTCATTTTCAAAGTGTCCTCCAAAATTGAGTGGCTGGGATCTTCTAATTAGCATGGGTTAAAATATGGTACTACTCCATTAGCTGTAGGTGATGATTGCTCGAGTGAAGTGAATGGAGCCATGACATTTAAAAGGAATGGTCAAAAGTATGTGGGAGAAAATTGAGAGAGACAGCACATTGGTCAACGTGGAAGACATCTATCTATCTGTAGAAATTTGATACATAATAATGTCCCCACTCCCCACCACATAGATCTTTGTAGCAAGGGGCCCACCTTTGGTGAATTCAACTCCCAATAGTATTGGCAAGGACCAATTTAATCGAATTTGACTAGTACTTTCCATGGGATTAATTGAACCACCCTTCTTTTATCAATATTGTTGGCCTTACAGTACCATGCGAGATTTAATGTCTTTGTCCCCATTGTGTGGCCCCAATCATGGGGTTTTTTAGAGTCCGAATCCTTTGAGGCCTTAACCTAGCTAGAGAAATCTTGACTTAACTAGGAGTGGGAGAGTTACTAGTTCAGCCCATTTATCGAAATTCAAACGATTCAAAACAAATGTCCTGTAGGTAGATTCACAAATTTTATGTGGATTGAAGTTTTTTCACAATTTGACATAATTACTATAATCTTATTCATATTCATTATCATATTTTTCATAAAATGGACAATTCAATAGAAAGACAAACTCAGATTCATATAAGCTCTGAGAATAACCGATATACTTATAGGACATTTATTTTGAACGGTCCAAATTTATATAGATGACCCCACTGTGGAGTTCCACTCTAACTTAATATTTTTCTAGGTTGAAGCCATCTCGGATCCAGACTCAAATTTTAAATAAAAAAATCTAAATGTGGTTGGCACCACGATAATTAGATTAGACATCCCTGTCATTTGAGTTTGAGATGATGGTTTGGAATTAAGAAGAACTGGGTCCCATTCAACTCCTCACCACGATCCAAAATAGCTTCACCCGTAGGTAAAGCAAATCCAAACTTTGTCATTAGATAATCAACAAAGAAAAGCAATCATCTAAAAAAAGAAAAGCTTTTTCAAAATTACTTTTATAATGAAAGACAAAAATCCTTCTATGGATGGAGTGCATGTGGAGTCTAGCTCCATGGGCCCACCTTTGATTGGTGCAGTCCTCTTGAAATTCTTTTCATTTCATGATGTGGCAGCATATCCACTTTTATACTTGTTAAACCTTGATTCACCATTAGATTGAATTTAAAAAAAAAAAAAAAAGTTACGATTAAATCTTCATTAAACTTTGAGCCGGTTAAATTAAAAGCTAGCATATTAATATGATGGGGCCGACCGCTGATATTTTGGCTCCTCCTTTTTCACAAGGAGGCATTTCCATGAGCTTTCCTCCTATGATAATCATGTATTTAAATGGACCCCACAAACTGCACTGCATGTGAGCAATTAAAGTAGCAAAAGAATCAGGTCATGGGGGCCATTTCAAGAAATGATCACACTGAGCAAACAAACCGAACCATTTGATCAGCGGCCAGACATTATCCAAAAATCAGAAATGAATGGCTAAGATGATTCTAATCAACAAGATATTTATTTATTTATTTATTTATCTTCTGTTGGGATATAGCCAAAAGAAGGTTCTTTCTGCCAAGGGGGGGGAAGGTGGGAGTCCCAAAGAGACATTGAAAGTAATAGTGGGGACCACCACAATGCTGGTGCTCCCGTGGAAGAAACCTCAACTTGGATGCTGGGGAAGAAAAAATATGACAGATGCAATGTATTCGACCTTATAGAGGCATGTACATCTTTTTGAAATTATATCTGCACCCGCTAATCTTCATTGATAGTGACCATGGCAATAAACAATCCAAAGGAATAAAACAGCCATCTTCTGTCTCCTTCCCAAATTCCAATATTACGTCTACTATCACAAATTGAATTAATAGAAACAGAGAAGCCATTAAATCTTGACAAGGACTACTTCTAAAAATAACACCCCACGAACATGAGAACTACGGGTTGCCAACTCACTTGTGTTCCTCACATAACTGCCCAAGACAACATGGGTTGATGAGTTTCTCACATAATTGCCCGTGATCTTTTTGGGTTTTTTTACTTTCACGTGTGTGTGATTTCTCTCCGTAAATTTTGATATTCGAACTCAAGACTGATTAGTTTTAATAACATGACTAATTAGTTTTAATATTATATTAAATTTTTTTGACTAACCATTTTACCAAAACCTTGATGCATTAGAAAAGGGCAGCTGAAATACTTTTCAATACCCTTTTTGGATAAGTGGGCGTTTCTTTATCTAGGAGCATATTTCTTTTCCCATGACTTGGATTTCTCATGAGTTTGAGCTCCCTTGGTTGGATACCAAAATAAGAAAAAATGAGAAAGATTGGGGGTCAACTATTTCACAGCAAAAACGGGTTTTGCTGATTAGCTATTAAAAAAGATACAGCAATTTCAAAAGGGTCATAGTTCATATGTTTATTGGTCCCACTTTTAGCAATATATGAAGACACTGATTATTTCTTGGATGACTAATTTATTGGATTTTATTATTTGGCGAGTTTGTAAGCTCCAACTAAGCATAATAATTTAGTTTTGGAAGGAAATTCTCATCATTAAGATCAGATACTATCGTGGTCCCAAACATGAGAAAACAATGTCCTGCGCATGGTTTCCATAGGAACCGTACATCTGAACGGAGATAAAGGCAGGCCCTACTCATTAAATTCATCCTCAATGGCTGTCTATGCTCAGTTCCCATGTGAAACAGGAGCAGGAGAATATATTTCCACAACCTACATCTAGACCCACTTCTGCTAAATTTTGCCTGCTAACACATTGGCCCAACAATTGATTATGATACCACCAGTAGGACAAGAGTCCTCTCTCTTTTAAAGTACTTCAAGGATCTAATAGCCAACTTTGATTTCCTTCTTGTCTGTTTGGGTTAGAAGAGTTCTTAATTCTCCAAATACTCTCTCTCACTAATTTTCTTTATTTGTTTTATGTAATTGAATTCTCAAGAATTTTAAGACTTTGTATTTCTGTAAGTTGGTAAGTATAAATATTCAAGAGGATTTTACCCGAAAAAGCCTTTAAGACTTGTCAAAAGCCAAAAGCACCATCAACATCTAATAAAGACCACAGTAGTCTCAAAGGCCCTGTTTGGTATTTTTTTTAACTTTTAGCGCTGAGCGGGGATATCCCCGTTCATCGTTCATTACAACTTAAAAGACTGCTGAACTCCTTTTTCCCCTTTGCCTTTTATGGGATCCGGACGAATCTCTCTACAACCCCTCACAACACTAATTTGGGCGGGGATATCCCCGTCCCAACTGAGACCACCTTGAGAGACAGCACCCACAGTACTCTGGTGGGCGGGGATATCCCCGCTCACAGCACTAACAGAGGCAGGGATATCCTTGTTCACAGCACTAATTTGGGCGGGGATACCCCGTCCCAACTGAGACCACATTGAGAGACAGCACCCACAGTACTCTGGTGAGAGGGGATATCCCCGCTCACAGTACTAACAGAGGCAGGGATATCCCTGTTCACAGTACTAATTTGGGCAGGGATATCCCCGTCCAACCTGAAACCACCTTGAGAGACAGTACTCTGGTGGGTGGGGATATCCCCACTTACAGCACTAACACGGTCAGGGATATCCCCTTCTAAAACACTGTCATTGGTGGGGATATCTCCGCCTACAAGACATCCCTTGCGTGGATATCCCTGTTTAGTCCATAAGAGAAATGCATTTCTACAGCATATGAAGACATAAAGAAAACATGTATCAAAAGTAGACATGCACCTTCACATTCACATCAATCAACAAGTTTCTTGACAATCACACAAAACTCCATCAATGGTAGACATGCACATTCACATTCACATCCATCAATTAACATTTAACAACAAGTTCCTTGCCAATTACATTCATATTCTGTCAAAATAGTATAGGTAAATCAAATTAACAACTGTTTATACACATAATATTTGTCTCTGACTAGAAACTTTATACACATTTAATTTTCCAAAAGCATGTCATACTGTGTCAACTGAATATACATTTTGCCTTCTTCTCCGGAGGCAAGAACTTATCCTCTATCCACTTTTATCTTTGCACAGCCCTTGTGTGTCCACCTCTGGACGGGGTGACATTTAAGGAGATCTTCACGTAAACTCACCACCTTCTCACTTGGGTGAGTCCATCCAACGACTGGTTCACCTTCGATCAGCAAACCATATATGTAGGTCACGTCTCCTTGAGGTCTTTTTTCTTCCATCTGCAGGTATGAAACATCAGTTATATAGTGCATGATAATGAACCAAGTCTCCTAAAAGCAATTCATCACTGTGATGCAAATGGCACAACATACAGATATTGCACTATGTACTTTATAGGAGTTTCTGATGTTTTGAACGCACAAGTTTACTCTGCACATCAAAGACTAAAAAACAATTAAACTATCTGCTTACCACATTAGCTGCATCCCATTTACATTTAACCCAGCATGAGTTCCTATATCATCTCTAATATTGTCACCAAACAATTGGTCTCCAAGGCTGCAATGTATATATGATTGCCTATAATTACAGGCTTCAACCCCCATCCCTAGCAATTGAGAAGTTATTAAAGTATGAGAATTTCATAGCAACCAAACTTACCTATAGGCATCCAAACACTTGAACATGGAATTACCAGCGCCTCATTAACACAGATCCAAACACACTTAAGATTAGATGTTATATCTTTAGTTCCATTAAGTGACTGGAAGCAAGAAAACAACACCAACACAAAAACTTACCAACAAACCAATATTCTACCTGCTTTAGAACCTTGTTTTTTCCTGTAGATGGGTGAGTCTATAGGCCCCAAAACAATATCACTTAAATGCCTTCTTTTTTTTTTGGGTGTGGGGGTGGGGTATTTGCTCCTACAGGATCCAACAATCAAAATCAATATAAGAGACAACACACTTAAAAATCGAATTGGTATTCTATCTTAGAATCAATGGACATTTAAAACAAACTTTTCATTAACGAAATACAAAGATTTTCTCTCATATCGAAACGAATCAATCCAAACATAACCTAATGTAAGAAAAATTAAAAGATCAACCACTTCGATAATTAACAAATGATCGATTCAAACAAAGACCCATCCAAAACCCAAACCCTAACTGGGGCAGCGTCTGGTCCCTTCCTAGATAAAGATCACAGAAAATGCACACACACTCTCTCTATACAACCATCAGAAAAAGAACCCAAGAATCAGGAACAAGAAAAACAAGATCTTTTTTTCTCATCTTGAAACGAAGAGAATCAAAACGCAAAACGATATTATAAAAAAAAAACAACTAGAGTTTCTGAATCAGAAATAGAAAGAGAAAGTCCCAGTCCAAAACCCTAACCATGATTGAGAATGAGAAGAACTCTTTTTTCCTCTGATCTCGAAATGAGGGGAATCCAAAAACGAGGGGACAAATGTAAGGTGAGTGCATTCGAAAGAGATTAGAGGAGTAAGGAAATGCAGAAACCCTATCACCTCGAATCGAGAATCGAAATGCAGATACCTAAAGAGGAGACAGTTGATGAAGAGGATCACTATGGTCTTTAAAAGATGTTGATGGAGAGGAGATGAAGAACTACAAAACGCTGCCGGTACGGACAGATTGGGAGAGAAATGGAGAAAGACAGAGGAAGAGAGAAGAAGTTGAATAGGAAAAAGGGGCAAAGGGTTTTAGGTTTTGTTTAAGGAAAAGAAGCAGGGATATCCCCACTTAAAGAAAAACTTAAAAAAAATACTAAATAGAGCCTTTGAGACTACTGTGGTCTTTAAAAAATATTGATGGTGCTTTTGGCTTTTTACAAGTCTTAAAGGATTTTTTGGGTAAAATCCTCAATATCCAAAGGTGAATGAATATAAAAAAAAAAATGAGCATAGAGAAGAAGGAAAATGAATACTCATCCATCATCCAAATAATTTAAATACTAAGAAAGTCATGGTACCTTATCTTATATCCATCACCTCTTTAATAATCCTTTGGTGGAGTATATTTGATCATGAATTCTTATCTACTCTATGCAAACAAGCAGGCCCTTAACATATCCTAGCATTTAGAATGCTAAAATTTGGAGACACGAGTGAAATTTCAAAAGATGGATTTTTAAAATTTTAGCAATCAAGTAAAGGAACTTCAAATGCTCTATGGACATAGAAATTTCCAATACGATGGAATTTGAAGAGATGGCAACGGGGCAGTTCAATTCGTGTCAGGTTGTTTCCATGCCCGACCCAATACACATACAACCCATCCCAAACCCTCCTCGCTACATGATGGGTTTCAAATGTTTAAATTCAAATCCATCATGCAAACTTTCATTAAATTCCACACCCGCCTGGCCCGGCCCATTTGTGATGGTTAAGGATAGCACCACATGAAATTAAAAAAGGTTAGAACAAAAATATTTAGGTCATATTTGTCGAACACTTTTATGCAGAAAAGTAGACGGTTTTTCACAGAAAACCTATTTTTCATGAATTTGGTGCGAAACAATTCCACGAAAACACTTTCCTGCCTCGTCAGCATTTTCTTGGAAATGGATTTCCAATGGGGGATATGGAAAATGAATTTCCTCGAAAAACCTCTCCCTCTTTATCTCACTCTTTTTCCATTTCAACCAAAAACCCTACAATTCTTTCATTTTTTATTTCTTTAAATAAATTATTATTTGATGTTGAATAAATAATATACATATTATGTTATTTTTCTTCAAAAAATTATTTCACCGAACAAAAAGAATTGATTTTCTATAAAGAATCCACAACCACACCAAACAACATTAGCACCAATTCAAAAAGGAAAAAAACATCGCACCAAACATGAATTTCTAAATTTTGCAGAAATGCTTTTCCAAGATTTCCATTTCTATGGAATTTATTGACGTAGCAATTTCCCCTTTCCAAGAAAAGAGTGTGTCCACAAACGTGCCCTTAAAATATATATATATATATATATAGATATAGAGAGAGAGAGAGAGAGAGAGAGAGAGAGAGAGAGAGAGAGAGAGAGAGAGAGAGAAAATAACATAACTCTTTCATTGTTAATGATTCTTCAAATGGCATTGTGAAGATGGAGATCATGATCAGCCGCTCCCTCCTTCCCTTGGGGAAAAATAGAATTTGAGATGCAAACTCTCCATTCATGTCCTTGAGTCTGGAGTTGACCCCGGTATTGATGAGCATCTTGCTGGCACTTTGGAGCAGAGTTGTCTGATTCATATAGAAGTCATTGCATGATTCCCAACTATTCCTCCTCGTAGGGTCACTTGCATGTATAGTTGTCACACCATAAAAAAGGAGATTATGCTTAAATATGGTTGAGATAAGAACTGCCAATATACAAATACAATCTGCCAATCTTCTTAAAGAAATGAACTTGCCAATATAAGTATTCTTTTCCATAACACCATCAATTCTCATCATAGAGGACTCACCACGTGAATTGCCTCTACCAGCAATAGAAGTCTTCTTCAATGGTTATACTTCATAGACCCATTACATATATATATATTAAAGCAACGAAAGCTGAGAAATCCACACTGATTTTTGTTCTCCACACACTGCACTTCTTTATGACCGATATACTCCTGTGTTAAATTACCTAAAAGGACATCTCTCCCTTTCCAATTTCTTTCTACTTCCATCCACCACTGGCGGAGGAGGAGCGGGAGGAAGCTGAGAGGGCGGGTAGGCGGGGAGAGGGAGTGTAGAAAGAAATTGAGAGAGGGTAGTTATGGAAAATAGGATATGTAAAGAGTAATTTTGTTAATTTTTTAACTTTAAGTAATGGGTGTAGAGGGAAGCAGAGTGGAGAGCAAAAACGAGTGTGCATTTTAGCAGCTCTCTAAAGCAATATAGGGATTCCTGCTTTGGAAGGTGCCACGCTGTCATTTTTATTGATTTTTGGGGCGCCTTGTCAGCATTACAGAAGAATGACACGTGCATCACAAATGGTTTTGTAAATCCCACATTGGATTTTCCTATACCTAGAACTAGAATCCCTCTCTTGATTAAGCAAATTCATTTATTTTCTCCAAAATCTCTACCTCTGCACAGTGCACACACATGGCTTCACCCTCTATTCCATTTATTTCCACCTAAAACCTATCCCTCTACACACACACGGTTTCTCAAGGACTGTGCATCACTGCTCATTGGCCCTTTGGCCAGCCAAGTACGGTCGTACGGCTTCCCTAAGGAATCGTGCCACATGTGTGGGTCTTACTAGTGTGGTCAATACTACCCTCTATTCCATTTTTTTCCACCTAAAACCTATCCCTCTACACACACGGTTTCTCAAGGACTGTGCATCACTGCTCATTGGCCCTTTGGCCAGCCAAGTACGGTCGTACGGCTTCCCTGGAATCGTGCCACATGTGTGGGTCTTACTATGTGGTCAATACTACTTTTATTTAATCATCTTTATATAATAACTTGTCCCTATTTTATAGTGATTTTATTTAGAAGATTTTATCGGAAAATACCCGATATACGGACGTTGCACGAAACAGTTCCCCTTAGTTGGAACCTTATAAAAGAGTTCTTTACTCGAATGACGCTAGCATCGCTCGTCTTAGACTAGGGAGCGACGCTAGCGTCACTCGTCGTTATGTAAACCCACCTTCGAAACCCCCTTTTTCTCATTTCTAATTGTCCGCATCAATGAATACTTGCAGGTTTTCATAGAGAGGAAGAAAAAAGAAGAAGAAGAAAAGAAAAGAGAGGGAGGCGGAAGAGAAAGAGGAGGAGGAAGAAGAGAAAGAAATAAATCTAATGAAAAAAGGGGAAGAAGAAGGTGGGGGTGCAGGTGGTGTGCGAAGATAAGATGGGCAATGACGTAGGGTGATGCGCAGGTGGGGAGGAAGAGAAAGAGGAGGAAGAAGAGAAAGAAAGAAAAATAAAAGAGTGGTGAAGGTGAAGGCAGGGCTGTGAGAGGGAGGAGAAGAAAGAAAGAAAGAAAAAAAGAAAAAGAGCATTTGTGAGAACATAGGAATGGACATTAACATATTTCCACTTGCCAAGGAACTCCTCCAAGAATGCATGAAGGCCAAAGGAACATCCATCTGATATCTGAAACAAGCCCTGCTAGAAAATCAAAGAAATCAAGTAACGATAGAGTGACGCTAGCGTCGCTCCCGGTCTGAGACGAGTGACGCTAGCGTCATTCGAGTCAAAGTAAGAAAAAAAAACGAAAATGGAATGACGGAACTCTTTCGTAAGGGCCCAACTAGGGAGAACTGATTCGTGCAACGTCCATATACAGGGTATTTTCCGGTAAAATTTTCGTTTATTTATTTTGAAAACTCACTATCAATTAATTTAAACATAGGTGGGGTTCACTGGTCACACCATTAGTCAAAATACATTTTAAAATAATTACTAGCATAGTTTTTTTGGGTCGGGCCCTTACAACAAGGGTTATTTTTGCCTTAAAAAGAGGACAGAATGGTTGAAAGCATGTGTAAAGGATTTATAGCCTTCGTCAGGACATCAAGGAGAAACAAGATTTATCACGCATTGATTTTTACTTTATTTTTATAACCCAGGAAATCTCTTGCCTAGCGGGGATATTAGATTCTGAATCGCCGAGAACTAATCCTTAGGGGCACATACAAAACCCTCATGCCCACATGCACCGGGTAAAACTATGGGAGGTGACGAAGAGAGGTTGGTGTCTAAGACAAGACCTCTCCGCTTCTTAAGGCGAAGAGTCCTTCGCCAACTGAGCAACCACTCGTTGATTATAAAGCTCCCAGAATATTACCTATAAGAAAGAAGTGCCTTACCATCGAGCTCACACCAGGACTGCACCATTTTTAAAGGGAAATCGAATGAGGGAGTTATTTGACCAGTGTTTTTACCTTGGGGTGCTCCAGTTCCTTTTATAAAAAAGAAGGATGAATCGATAAGAATGTGCATCGATTATTGGAAGTTGAATCAAGCCACCATCAAGAACAAGCATCCACTTTCATGGATTGATGAGTTATTTGATCAGCTACAAGATGCACAATATTTCTCCAAGATTAATCTCCGATCTGGAACGTCAGAAAATAAGATACATCTAAGAAAGCATTCCGAACCAGGTATGGGCGCTACAAATTTCTTGTAATGTCTTTTGGACTAACAAATACACCTGCTATCTTAATGGCTCTCATGAATAGGATTTTCTTGCAATATCTTGATCAATTTGTCATGGTATTTATTGATGATATTCTTATTTATTCTAAGTCGCGTCCGCATATCCCTTCAATTTCTCAAAGATAATCAACTATATGCAAAGCTGAGTAAGTGTGAGTTTTGGTTATATTAGATGACTTTCTTGGGACATATCATCACACTTGAAGGAGTGTCTATTGATTTACAGAACACAAGCTATTGTGAACTAGGAGCAGCCAACTTAAGTATTCCGTGAACTCTTGTCAATTGTTGAGCCTACACTCATTAGAAGAATCAAGGAAAGCCAACCAAGTGATCCAGAGTTGGTTAAAACCATCGAGAAGATTGATAAAATGGTTTGACTTTGATATTTTTCATAGGATTCTCTACTTAAAAAAAGATTGTGTGTTCCCAATGATGTAGAAATGAAGAAGATCATTATGGAAGCACATCCTACCCATTATATTGTCCATCCAGGAAGTACAAAGATGTATTGAAATCTTAAAGGCCGCTATGCTATTGGTGGAACAATATGAAAAGAGAAATCACGGAGTATATTTCAAATGCATGACTTGTTAACATGTCTAAGCAGAATATTGTTAACCATCTGGTTTGTGACATCCATTAGAAATTCTATAATGGAAATGGAAGTACATAATTATGGGCTTCATCTTAGGAGTTAAAAGACACGCTAAGTCGACCATTGGCTCCTATGCCTTCATCTACTGTCCAAGTACCGTAGACTCCAGCTGAGACTACTATTTACAAAAGGTTCAAAGAACTAGGCCCCAATGACTTCAAAGGAGACCTTTACCCCAATAAAGCCGAAAATTGTATCAAGGAGTTGGTGACCATGTTCACCATCATGAATTCAACAAACTATTAGAAGGTAACTCTTGCCTCCTTTATGGTTAGAGATGGGGGCCAAGTTGTAGTGGGAGGCCATTAAGAGGCATTAGGAAGATACTGAAGCAAACATGGATTGGGCTGCTTTTAAAAAGAGAATTTAACAAAAGAATACTTCCCAGTCCAAAAGAATACTTCCCAGTCCATGTCAAGGACCGAAAGAGGATCTTTAAATCGTTGATCCAAGGAAATGGGAAAGTGGCACAATATGATCAAAAGTTCAACGAACTGTCTCACTTCATGCCTGAATTAGATAGAGAAGAAAAGGATAAGATCTGAAACATTGTCACGGATCTTGACTTAATTCTCATAGCTAAGGTATGTTTGAGTTCAAGTCCTGTACTATCGCGGTTAGAAAAACCTTCCAAGTTTAAAAATCTACCAAAGAGCTGCATTTATAAGTAAGCAAAAGACTCCACCAATTGTTTCTAACATAAAAACCTCAAATTGTGGCCATTCGAGTTAGCTTTTTAACTGAAGTAGAATCAATTGATTTTGATTTTTCTACAATTTTTGGTTATTTGTCTACTGAAAGTCTTAAACTGCCCCTGACTAGATTTTACACAGAAATGGGATTTTAAACCCAAATATGTTGTCTTTTAAAAGTTATTTAAAAATCCATAAATTGAATTATGGTTCCAAACTTTGAGGGAAAACCCAACAATAAACAAAAAATCTCTAACAAAAATAGTTTGGTGGCCTCACGTTTCCAGAAAACAGAATGAAAAATAAATTGCCATAGGTTTCAGAATCTGACTGTTGAACTGAAAAATTTTCGGTATTTGTAAAGCTGAATTTAATCACTTAATCTGAATGTTTAATGATTAAGTTTGAATAAGATAAAACTTGGAGATACTTTCCTATGTGTTATTAGTATGTGATTCAAATACCAAGCTAATCTGATATTTCGTATGTCTGTTATATTATATATTCTGCTCTGTCTAGGACTCGTTGTTACAAATTTTGTTCTGACATGATATGTTAATCTCTAACATTATAGAATTTATAGAATTTGATATACCCTGATGTGTCTGATATGATATGATATGTTCAGTTCTGACATGGTATTCTTTTAAGTATTGAATTGTACTTTGATTACCCGATGAGTTAATGATCGTCAGCGGGTTTTTTATTCGCAATGGAGGGCGACTCGCAATTAAGATGCATGTGTTTAACACACGCTTTTGGAGGCTTTATTACCATTGGTACCTGTGTAGGGATATTTCCGAACTCACCGGAATACTGGCCTGATGCTCCATCTCGTGCTCCAGCACCAGCTAGTCCATCTCGGCGAGGCTCGGTCTCGGCGATAGTGCCAGCATCCAGTTCGGCCAAGTAATTCCACTTCGGCCATACGCTCATAAGCTCCACCTCGGCCATGACATCCCCAGCCCGGCTGGGGACTTCGTCCCAGTTCTCCACTTCGGCGTCCCTGCGAGGTCTCCAGCCAAGTCAAGGTCGCCCCCGACCTCGGCTCACCGACCTCGGCAACACACCCTAACCTCGGTCACAATGCCAGAGCTAGCCAAGGCAGGGGCTGACAGCTGTCCTCCCATGGACGCTCAAGCACGCCACAGCACGTGCGACAAGACAGGGGCACCCCCATAGTCCCTGACAGATCGCCGTCCACAGCTCCCAAAACGCCATGACAAGGCTTGATGGGACTGCAATTAAAGAAAAGTAGGCTACGATGGGACTGCGCCTCCCTAGTACCTGACAAAGTGGGCTATGACAAGACAGTCAACCACCCCCTTGCCTCCTCTCTTCCTCTATATAAACACAAGAACAATCCACAAGCAAAGAGGGCCAACAACGACACCACACTGCTGGTATCATCTTCTTCCCCAAAAATCTCCTCCTACTGTTCAGTTCTTAAACTGACTTAGGCATCGGAGAGCCCTGCGCTGCCCAAGCCAGGGTCCTCTGACCTACGTTTCTTCTTCCTTTTCTCAGGTTTCAGGCACAGGCATCGGTGTTCCTAATCTCTTTGGATAAGTCCGTGCAGGCACCCCCCTTTTCTTGTGAGTCACATTTTTTGCTCTTACAATTGGCGCCGTCTGTGGGAAATGGCTCCAAAAAGTCATCTTACCAAACACCAAGCCTCGAAGAACCAGAAAGGGAAAGGAACCACTGACACTGTCGACGCAGCTGCCGACGGTCCCCCGCCGGGAAAGGTCAGGAGCAAGATCTGGTCTAGCGAGCGTCCAACAGCAGGATACTCGATCGGCTTCATCCTCTAAGGACTCAACCTCGACTCTACCTTCCAAAAGGCGCACCCTGAAGGACAACAGAAGCAACCGAGCTCATGGCAAAAGCTCGGGTAACAACCAGGACTCAGAGAGTGGCTTGATCGACGCATAGAGCAAGCAGTACGACAGAACATGGAGATGGCCGGTTTCGCTCGAGTTCGGCTGAACTCTTACGATTTCGACACATCCCCCTTCTCTCCAAAGATCAGAAACTTCCCCCTTCCTAAAGATTTCAGCGTCCCGAGGTTCGTCGTTTACGATGGGACCTCGGACCCAGCAGCACATCTCCGGCACTTCACTCAGAGGATGTCGGTGTGGGGCGATGCAGGCCACCTGAACTGCAGAGTCTTCTCTTCCAGCCTCGGGGACCTCCCCCTAAAGTGGTTCTGCGCACTCCCCCAAGGGTCAATCAAAAGTTGGCAGCAGCTCCGGAGCTCCTTCATGACGAAGTTCCAAGCTCACAGGGTCATCCCCAGGTCAGCCGCCGACCTGATGGCCCTCAGAATGAAGCAGACCGAGAACGTCACGTAGTTCTCCAAAAGGTTCTGGACTGTCTACAGCCAGATCGAGAATGCCTCAGATACAATAGCAGTAATGTCTTTCCAAAGAAGCCCTCCTACCAGGCAATGAGCTTCGGAGGGACTTGGCCATGCATCCCGTGGTCACTATGGCAGCACTGATGACCAGGATAAACCGGTTCGTCAGGCAAGAAGCAGACGAAGCCCGAGCCCAGGAGCATTTCAACCTTTACGAAAGCGACCAGACAACCTCTAGCTCGCTAGCAGCCCCCAGCTCGGCAGAAGTCTCTTCCAGCTCGGGAGGCAGCTAGATGTCTCCTATCATCACTTAGCTTCGACCGCCCGTCAGCTTCGATCGCACGACCCTCTACCGTCATTTCGGCGGCACGGTCCTCTACTGTCAGCTTCGATGGCGCCGTCAGCTTCGATGACACCGGCACGACCCTCTACTGTCGGCTTCGATCGTACGACCCTCTACCGTCATTTCGACGGCACGGTCCTCTGCTGTCAGCCTTGATCGCACGGTCCTCTACCGCCATCAGTCATCCAGAGCCACCGAGCTCACCCTGGAGTCGTTCCATACACCCAGGCTTCTTGGCCTCCAAACGACCTCATGCTGGTCCGTCCACGTGCTGGTTTCCGCCTCACGCTGGTTTCGGCCTCATGCTGGTCTCGACCGCATTTAACGACCTCATGCTGGTCCGTCCACGTGCTGGTTTTCGCCTCACGATGGTTTCAGCCTCATGCTGGTCTCGACCGCATTTCACGACCTCATGTTGGTGTCGCCCTCGTGCTAGCTACGCGCTTCGCGCAGGTTCAGCTCATGTTGGTCTCGGCCAGCTGATGTGAATTAAATCAATCCATTAAAATTACTGCAAGTGCACAGTTATCTTGTTGAGATAGTGGCAATTACAGGTCGATCCCACAGGGAGCACTACTAAGTTAAAATTTAAATCTGATTTTTTTTAATCAAAGATTAATGAATAACTGAGATCTAAGAAAATCTAGAAGAATTCAGAAACAAACTAATCAAATATATAAAAAAATAGATCAGAGCATCCAGAATCCACTAAGCAAGATAATTAATCCATCATGCAATTATTCTACTATTTGTCTCAAAATAACTCAGATCAGAAACAAATCAATGTTTCGGATCCGGATGATTTGTCTTTTGTAAAAACCAGATTTTAATAAAAAGAATAAGATCACAACCCAAGACCTCCTTCACCTCATAAAAGAATGAAAAATCATAAGCATGACTCATCAAATTAAGCATAAACTATCAAAGGATCTCAACCCTAAGCATAATCTATCAAAATAAGTATAAATCATCAAACTATTTTCATTAGAAATCAAAATAGAGGCTGCCTAAGGCATGAAGACAGATCTATTATTCTAATAGAGCATGCATTTAAAAGAGACAAGTAAATAGAAAATTCACATAGATTAAATTAAAGATTTACTTAGCTTCATCTGTGTGCCCCAATCCAGAAATCTAGCCAGCCATTGAAAAGAACTCCATAAGTAATTTCATTAATAGCATCTCCTTGTACAATGGTCTCTCAGAAATCTCTCTTCTAAAAATCCTAATTTCTGAAACAGGGCTTCAGAATACCCAAAAATAATTCTTAAATTCTATTAATTAGGAAAAGAAAAGAAATGAGAGAAAATAGTGCTGGACGTCCAAGGGAAAAAAAGTGTCTCGTATGCTTCCTTTTGGTTCCTCTTATAACCCCGGTTATCTTACAGATACATTGAATCTGGACACTTTCTCTGCAAATTTGATTTATCTTCATAGATAAGGTATATCTCTTATCTCTTTTAAATTTGAATGAGGTGGAAGCTTCTGGATAGCTTGACTAATCTTCAGATGGGGGTCCCACAAGGGATGTGCAGCAATTGATTATCAACGGTGTGGATTTAATTGCAATCCCGTCTAAAAATGAACATGAAAATCTCCAGGCCCGTAACTTTTTCAATTTAGCTCTGATTTGCATATTCTTGGGCTCCACGAATATCTACTCTGAATAAGCTTTCCAACGGTAGGTAAATTTCATCGATCCAACGGTTGGATTGAAAGTTATGGTCATTTGAAGATGAGTTATCCTGAGAAAAACGGGATTAACTTTTGAAATTTGATTTGCCAAGGATTCTTTCTCTCCACAACTCTTATTTTCCAAAGGAGATCAAATGTGGATGATTCAAACTCTTCTTCTTTTATTCCAATCATAATTGTACTATTTGAATTATCCATTAATAATTTCAAATCTGCAACTACTGCGGACCCTGCCATGTAGATCATTTCATCTGCTTGAATAGTGGGCCCTATGAGAAGTCTTCTATTGTAGTTAGGACTCTTCAACTGATATGATGAGTGGACCCCTCCTTTGAGTGATATTCACATGGCTTGTGTGTGGGGTCCATGTGGTAAGTTCTTCTTTTCAAACTTCAATTCAGCAATGCAGGGCCCATGATGACTATGTGTGCTTGAAAGTGGGTTCCATGACAGAGGCCTACAATTCTCGTTTTCTGCACATTTTAATTCAACACATCAAATATTGAAGAGCCCATATTGAAGCGGGACCCATCCGGACAGAGTCCTACTCCAACTGAGACTCTTCGAAGAAAATTTGCAAAACATTCTAAATTAATGCAGAAAATATATGAAAAGTATGAAAATTCAAGTTTCTAGGTGGAAATGCATGAAATGATGGAATTAGATGAATAATGATGCAATTCACCTAATCAAACCCCTAATTTATCCTACAATGATGGGTAAATGTGCAAATTCATGAACTCAACACACTCCCCAACCAGCATTTTGCTAGTCCCTTAGCAAAAGTTGCGAGCAAAAGTTTTGAAGTTCTTTAACCTAATCTAAGAAAGAAAAGTAAATATGAAAACAAAACCACTTTCGCTGGTATTCTCGGTTGCATTTAGCATATGCAACAAGCCCTTAAACCCCTAGGTTCCCCCCTAGTGGACGAGTTGTGCCTCGTGAGGGTTTGCAGTGAATTTACCCACAAAATTCTTTTTTTTTTTTTTTTGAAAATGTGTTTAAAACCTAACATAATCCAGGGAAACTTCTTCCAAGAGAAAATTTATAGATACCGACTATTCTTGGTTCTCAGAATTTTCAAAAGCAAATCTTAAATTCGGTTCACCAATCCCATCTTTTGGTCAGAAATTCTCGAAATCATGCTTAATTGATTGTGCATGGTGAAAAGTATGTATACGTGATAAGCATCAAATGATCCACCAAGAATTTCCATGAAAATAATAATATATATATATTTTTCAAAACCTGGGCCGCCTAAACTTAGCAAAAAAAAGTCTTCCTTTCAAGGTGATAATGACGGCTTTCGCACTACTGTTTTTTCTAAGGGTGCAAATTTTTTTTTCCTCTTTTTTTTTTTTTTCACACACATGTGACTGTGCAATGCCTAAGTCCCTTAAGCTTTCTAATTAACCCATGTAACGAGCATTTGGCCAATGTCTCCCAAACCAGATGGCTTTAGGGCACTAGGTATGTAAATACCCCTAAGGGCTTACTGGCTCGGGTTAAAAAGGCTACGAACCCAAACTAGTCACAAAACTTTTTATTCTTTTCAAGATTTCTAACAAAACACTTTTATTTATTTATATATATATTTTTTCTTTTTCTTTTGTCTCTCTCTTCTTTTTTTTTTTTTTTTTTTTGCGGTCCCCAACAATAGGCAGCCCTTTCCATGTATCCATCCGTCGAACCAGGAAGCTCTGTAAACTAAGGTTCGGTTTTCCATATTTTTTTTTTCAAAAAAAAAAAAAATGGAAATCTTAGCTTCACATTCAAAACCTTAAAAACGTATACAACTTGTGTAAAAGTGGGGGATCAAACTTCAGCACTTTTTCAAAAATCCTTTCCATAAATAAAATAGTGAACCATTGTTTTCTTTTGCCAAAAATAAATATCTTCAGCCAATAAAAATTGTCTCGAAAGTTTCCCTCTAACCTAACAATAACAAATCTTTTTTTTTCTAATCTCCTAAAAACCAAGGCAAAGCGGAAAAAAAAAATGTATAATGAAAATTGAACAAATGATCACATGTTGAGTTCTAACTCACACCCCCAAACCTAAATGCAACATTGTCCTCAATGTTATAAATGCATGTGTAATGTGAAACTGAACAATAAGAAAAATGGAAACATCTTACCATGTGGAGTGAGTGCAAAAGAATGTGATCAACCAGCTCAATTACCTTCCAAAATTGGGTTGCCTCCCAAATAGCGCTAAGTTTAATGTCGTCAGCCCGACATGACAAAAAATGATCAGTCCTGGTAAATTGGGTCTTCCAGAAGGATATCCTCAATGTTTTTATCCTTCAGTTCCAGAAATGGTTTCAATCGTTGACCATTCACTTTGAAAACATCACCATTTTTGGGATTTTCAATTTCCACAGCACCATGAAAGTAAACAGTCCTGACAATGAATGGACCAGCCCATCGGGTTCGTAACTTCCCTGGAAACAGGTGTAACCGGGAGTTATACAAAAGGACTTTCATACCCGGTTCAAAAGATTTTCTTAAAATTGACTTATCATGGTTCAACTTCATTCTTTCCTTGTAGATCTTGGCATTCTCATAGGCATCATTTCTAAGTTCTTCCAACTCATTGAGTTGCAATTTACGCAGAGTACCCGCAGTGGGTAAGTCAAAATTGAGCTTCTTAATGGCCCAATAAGCTCTATGCTCCAATTCAACAGGCAAGTGGCATGCCTTTCCATAGACCAACCTATATGGGGACATCCCAATAGGAGTCTTGTAAGCGGTTCGATAGGCCCATAATGCATCCAATAGCCGTAAAGACCAGTCTTTCCGATTTGGGTTGATCGTTTTTTCTAAAATTTGTTTAATCTGCCTATTCGATACTTCTACTTGGCCACTGGTCTGTGGGTGGTAGGGTGTAGCAACCTTATGAGTAATAGAGTACTTTTTCATCAGATGGTCAAAGGTGCTATTACAGAAATGGGTTCCACCATCACTGATAATTGCCCTAGGTGTACCAAACCGAGAAAATATGTATTCCTTCACAAATTTGATCACCACATGGCGATCATTCTTTCTGGTGGGTATTGCTTCCACCCATTTTGAAACATAGTCCACTGCAAGTAAAATATATAAATTGCCAAAAGAGCTTGGAAATGGCCCCATGAAGTCAATTCCCCATACATCAAAAAGTTCCACCACAAGTATAGGATTCAAGGGCATCATGTTCCTCCGATTGAGCTTGCCAAGCTTTTGACACCTCTCACAGTTCAAACAGAAAGTGTGGCAATCTTTAAAAATTGTGGGCCAGTAAAATCCACACTGCAAAACTTTTGCAGCTGTCTTTTTTGAACTAAAGTGGCCCCCACAAGCATGATCATGGCAGAATGAAATGACCGAGTAGTGGTCATGATCAGGAATGCATCTCCTGATGATCTGGTCCGGGCAGTACTTAAAAAGATATGGGTCATCCCAAAAAAAGTACTTGACCTCAACTAGAAATTTTGATCGATCCTGTTTTGACCAATGGGTGGGCATCTCCCCTGTAACAAGGTAATTGATTATATCTGCAAACCAGGGGATTTGGGAAATACTAAGCAATTGTTCATCAGGAAAATTTTCATTCAGAGGAACCTCATCTAATGGCTCTAAAGGTAACCTCGAAAGATGGTCTGCTACAACATTCTCGCATCCCTTTTTATCTCTTATTTCCAAATCAAACTCTTGTAGCAGAAGGATCCACCGGATCAATCGGGCTTTGCATCCTTTTTGGACAGAAGGTATCTCAGAGCTGCATGATCCGTGTAGATGATGACTTTGGACCCTATCAAGTAGGATCTAAATTTCTCCAAGGCAAAAATCACAGCGAGTAATTCTTTTTCAGTGGTTGTGTAATTTAGCTGTGCATCATTGAGGGTCCTACTTGCATAGTAAATCACATAAGGTAACTTCCCAACCCGTTGACCCAAAACAGCTCCAATAGCGGTATCGGATGCATCACACATTAGCTCAAATGGAATGGTCCAGTCAGGTGGCTGAATTATAGGGGCTGAAGTTAGTTCTGTTTTCAGTCTCTCAAAGGCCGTTAGACAATTCTCATCAAATTCAAATGGGGCCTCTTTTGTCAGTAATTGGCACAAAGGTTTAGCAATTTTACTAAAATCCTTGATGAATCTACGATAAAAACCAGCATGGCCTAGGAATGATCGAATCTGCTTAACTGATTTTGGTGGTGGCAATTTGGAGATCAAATCAATTTTTGCTTTGTCCACCTCAATCCCATTATCAGAAATAATGTGTCCTAGAACTATGCCCCTTTTGACCATAAAATGACATTTCTCCCAATTTAAGACTAGATTCTTTTCTTTGCATCTTTCAAGCACAAGGGATAAATGATATAAGCACTCCTCAAAAGAATTGCCAAAGACCGAAAAATCATCCATAAAAACTTCAATGAATCTTTCTATCATGTCAGAAAATATGCTCAACATGCATCTTTGAAAAGTGGCCGGTGCATTGCATAGCCCAAAGGGCATGCGTCGGTATGCAAAAGTGCCAAATGGACAGGTGAAGGTGGTTTTTTCCTGGTCCTCAGGTGCAATTGGAATTTGATTGTAACCGGAATAACCATCAAGAAACAATAATATGCATGACCAGCTAGCCTTTCGAGCATCTGGTCCATGAATGGGAGGGGAAAATGATCTTTCCGAGTGACTGAGTTCAACTTCCTATAATCAATGCATACCCTCCATCCAGTCTGTATCCGAGTGGGTACCAATTCATTTCCCTCATTTTGAACTACTGTTATTCCGGATTTCTTTGGTACCACTTGAATCGGGCTTACCCATGCACTATCAGATATGGGGTAAAGTACTCCTGCATCAAGTAATTTTAAGACTTCCGACCTGACTACTTCCTTCATTGTAGGGTTCAGTCGCCTCTGTGGTTCACGAGAAGTTTTTGCATTTTCTTCCAAATGGATTCTATGTTGGACCACAGATGGACTTATTCCTTTAATATCTGCGATGGACCACCCTATAGATTCCTTGTGTTCATCCAAAATTTTCACGAGTTTTTCCTCTTGGACAGGGTCCAAGTCTGAAGCTATAATCACTGGAAGGGTTTCTAGTGGGCCTAAAAACACATATTTCAATGTATCCGGCAGTTGCTTGAGTTCTAACTTAGGAGGCTTTATAATCGATGGGACAGGTGGGGAAGCAGATGGAGTCAGAATCTCATGCTTCGGTTGCCACCTGGAGCAATCCATGGATGGGGTGGAGTCTAACAGTGTATTAACTTCCTTAATATATTCATCTACATAAAAATCACTTCCAAAGTGTGCCAGACAAGCCTCTAGTGGATCTTCAAGTTTCAAATGGGGTAAGTGATATTCTACCAATTCATGAATGTAACTGACTTCAAAAATTCCATTATCCTCATCGGGAGGTTGCTTACTGATATTAAAAATGTTCACTTGAACTGTCATGGTCCCAAAAGAAATTTGCATCACACCATTCCTACAATTGATCAGGGCATTAGAGGTGGCAAGGAATGGTCTCCCCAAAATTATTGGGATGTTGGGTTCAGCCCCAGATGTGTGTGTGGTATCCAAGACAACAAAATCGACAGGAAACACAAAGTCTCCGACTTTGATCAGAACGTCTTCGACTACCCCCTTGGGGTATCGAATCGATGCATCAGCCAATTGCAAGGTCACATGGGTCTTTTTCAACTCCCCCAAACCTAATTCTTCATAAACAGAGTATGGAAGAAGGTTTACACTTGCACCCAAGTCTAGCAAAGCTTTCTCTATGTGATGGTCCCCTATCTGGCAAGAAATGGTAGGACACCCTGGGTCTTTGTATTTGATCGGGGTTGGACAGGAAATGATCGAGCTAACTTGTTGGGCTAGAAAAGCCTTCTTGGGAACGTTGGTGGTTCTTTTGAAGGTGCAAAGGTCCTTCAAGAACTTGGCATAGGCAGGAACTTGTTGGATCGCATCTAAAAGTGGGATGTTAATCCTCACTTGTTTGAATACTTCTAGCATTTTATCCAACTGAATAGTTGATTTTGCTGGGCCGAGCCTCTGTGGGTATGGTGCCTTGGGAACATAGGTCCTAGCAGATGGCTCACTAGGTGATGGATTAGTTATGATTGGGTTTGCTTTGACTGGCTCTGGTTCTAACATGGGTTCAGCATGTACACGTGGTTCCTCAATTTCTACTATGTCGCTAGATTCTTCCTCAGGTTCTTTTGGTAGTTCAATCTTGTTATCAATTTGTGTACCCGACCTAAGAGTAATGATGGACTTAACTTGTTCTGGGCCTTTTCCTTCTATATCATGAACGACTTGGCCCTTGGGATTGGGTTCAGATTGACTAGGGAAGGTTCCCTTGTCTCTGGTACTGATGGAGTTGGCCAGTTGGCTCATCTGATATTCCAGTTTTGTAATTGATTGTGTGTTAGCGTTCAAGCTCTGAACAGTGCTTTGCTGGAACTGGAAGGTAGTCTGAGCTAACAATTTCATGGTTTCCTCAAGAGAATCTATCCGCTGATTTTGCGGATTGGGGGTGAAATTGGGCTTTTGGAAACCGGGTGGGGCATTGGATTGAGATTGAATGTGCTGAAATTGATGTGATTGTGATGGGCCACCCTGAGTTGGACCCTTGGTCCAAGAAAAGTTCGGATTGTCCCTCCAACCTGGATTGTATGTGTTGGAGTATGGGTCATACCTCTGATGATTATCAAAATGAGTGTTTTGATAAAGTGCATTCACGTCCTCAATAGACTCGGTCTGACCCAAGGTTGTTGGGTCAATCCCTCCATTCATGGCCTGATTATATTTCAATGACTCCAAAGTGTTTGGAGTAGGCTTTTGGTTCAATTCTAAGGCCTCTATTCTCCTCACCAGTGTAGCCAATTTGGCCTCTGCCTCAATTTTGGGTTCAATCTTGAACATCCCCCCGTTTTCAGGAATGGTGGGTTTGATGGGCTCCCTCTTGATAGGGGCCCACTGCAGTGTGTTTTCAGCGGTATCTTCCAAAAATGTCCATGCTTCATCTGCTGTATTCTGTGTAAACTGCCCACCACAGAAAGATTCCACCATCTGCCTACTAAGGTAATCCAAACCCTCATACACGATCTGGACCAATCGAATTTTTTCAAATCCATGGTGGGGACACTGGATTAAGAGGTCCTTGAGCCGTTCCAAATAACTGCAAAGTGTCTCCCCTTCCATTTGATGGAATCCATTGATGGCCTGCCTAATCGAAGCGGTTTTCTACTTATAGTAGAATTTTTTGTAAAATTCTTCGACTAGCTTGTCCCATGTAGTGATGGACCCGGCCTGTAAGGCATAAAGCCAAGCTTTAGCCTTTTCTTTTAGGGAGAAAGGAAATAATCTAAGTTTAAGGGCCTCTTCAGTCATGTTATTAATTCTCATGGTCCCACAGATGTCCTCAAATTCCCTAACATGTTGATATGGGTTTTCCTGGTCTAGCCCACGGAATACTGGGAGCATCTGGATCATGCCAGATTTCAGCTCAAATGTGGCATTGGTTTGAGGCAGGGTGATGCAGGACGGTTGAGTTGTCCTGGTGGGGTACATGTAGTCCTTCAAAGTCATGGGTGGGTCCACTTGATCAGCCATCCTAACAATTTCTTCAAAGATGGAAGACTTTCCGACAATGGTTAAGGCTAATTCGGGTTCTATCCTGACTAACCTTTTACTCTTGCGTACCCACAATTTCTCTCTCTCGGGTCTAGAACGCATGCATCAGGTTTAACCTTGAAGAAATGCAAGCCTAATCTATGTGCGGGGCCCCAATTGTCTTACTAGATTATGCACAAGCAGTCAAGCACAAAGATTGAGCACAAAGAATTATCCTAGGGTTAGCCTAACTCTCTAGACAGCTCCTAACTGGTTTGAAGAGTGCACTAAGGCCTCCAATTCGGTCTTATGAAGACAAATTGACCAGGTAAGTCCCCAGGATGAGTGGTGGGGTCACAATGCACTTGGCAAGGGTCCCGCTTAAGAACCAAACTCCTAGAACAGAGATTGTCACCCTTTTTTTTTGTAGGGACAGGACTTACCTAGACATCAACTTGACCAAAGAGCGCAACTGGTGCAACCTTTTGTGGTCTTCGTCCTAATGAGCTCGAGTCCTATGGTCTCGTTTCTATTTGATTTTAATTAATGGTTAGGTTACTATGTGAGAGGTGGTTAAACCTAATTGGGCAAGGACCTGGTGATGAAATCCAGTCCTTATCTTATTGGGGTCAATTGCCCTTAACTAAGTGTGTGGGTCCAAATTACTTGGTGTGTCAATCACACAATCATATTTGCTGAAATTTAAATCACCCAAGCCCCACTTACAAGTAAAAGATTCGTGGGATAAAGTTTAGAAACTCTTACAGCGGGCCCACGCTAATCCTTAAACTATGTAAGGATAACCTTTTTTTGACAAATTTTTGCAATTCTGAGAGCAACTTGTTTGCTTAGAGCAAATCCATGCAGTTTCCTATTTTTGTGCAACTCTCCTCTTAGCAAGGTAACCTATCCAAAAGGAACTCTTGTTAGTAAATCCTAAGTTAACAAACCAACTCAAAAGTCTATCTTATCCTAATTTTGAAAAAAAATAAAAGAAAATTCAAAAGACACCAAGTAAATCAAAACTCTATCCAAAGTGGACTCTAAGTTATTGAAATAAATCAAAAATTCTATCTACAGAATAAAAAAAAATCAGAAATTCTAAATTATCCAAACAAGTGTCCAGATATGATTAGAGTTTTCAAAAAGTTTCAATTATAAGAAATCCAATCTTATCCAATTCAAATTTCAGATTTTAAAACTCTAACTAATCTAAATAACTTAAGAGATAGAATTTTAAAATTTCTAATTACCTAATTTAAGAATTCAAAGGTTAGCATATTAATCAAAACAACCTAGTCCTAAAAATTTTAAACTCTACCTTACCAATCCTAATCTAATCAAAACATTAGTTAAACCAATCCAAAATTTTTTTTTTTTGTTTTTATTTACTGAAATTCGGAATTAAAGGAAATAATTCAAAGAAACTTTTTTTATTTTTATTAATTATTTATTCCGAAAATTCAATTAATTATAAAAAAATATAAAAAAATCAGAAAAATCAGAAAAGACAGAAAACTTAGCAAAGTAAAATACTAACTAATACTAACTGCAAATAACACTACTGATGTAAATTAAATGACTAAACAACTAATGCAACCTAAATATGAGCATGCATTTGAATTTAATATAACAAAAATTCAGATTTTTATAAAAACTTAGATTTGGCTCCCCGGCAACGGCGCCAAAAACTTGATGTGAATTAAATCAATCCATTAAAATTACTGCAAGTGCACAGTTATCTTGTTGAGATAGTGGCAATTACAGGTCGATCCCACAGGGAGCACTACTAAGTTAAAATTTAAATCTGATTTTTTTTAATCAAAGATTAATGAATAACTGAGATCTAAGAAAATCTAGAAGAATTCAGAAACAAACTAATCAAATATATAAAAAAATAGATCAGAGCATCCAGAATCCACTAAGCAAGATAATCAATCCATCATGCAATTATTCTACTATTTGTCTCAAAATAACTCAGATCAGAAACAAATCAATGTTTCGGATCCGGATGATTTGTCTTTTGTAAAAACCAGATTTTAATAAAAAGAATAAGATCACAACCCAAGACCTCCTTCACCTCATAAAAGAATGAAAAATCATAAGCATGACTCATCAAATTAAGCATAAACTATCAAAGGATCTCAACCCTAAGCATAATCTATCAAAATAAGTATAAATCATCAAACTATTTTCATTAGAAATCAAAATAGAGGCTGCCTAAGGCATGAAGACAGATCTATTATTCTAATAGAGCATGCATTTAAAAGAGACAAGTAAATAGAAAATTCACATAGATTAAATTAAAGATTTACTTAGCTTCATCTGTGTGCCCCAATCCAGAAATCTAGCCAGCCATTGAAAAGAACTCCATAAGTAATTTCATTAATAGCATCTCCTTGTACAATGGTCTCTCAGAAATCTCTCTTCTAAAAATCCTAATTTCTGAAACAGGGCTTCAGAATACCCAAAAATAATTCTTAAATTCTATTAATTAGGAAAAGAAAAGAAATGAGAGAAAATAGTGCTGGACGTCCAAGGAAAAAAAGTGTCTCGTATGCTTCCTTTTGGTTCCTCTTATAACCCCGGTTATCTTACAGATACATTGAATCTGGACACTTTCTCTGCAAATTTGATTTATCTTCATAGATAAGGTATATCTCTTATCTCTTTTAAATTTGAATGAGGTGGAAGCTTCTGGATAGCTTGACTAATCTTCAGATGGGGGTCCCACAAGGGATGTGCAGCAATTGATTATCAACGGTGTGGATTTAATTGCAATCCCGTCTAAAAATGAACATGAAAATCTCCAGGCCCGTAACTTTTTCAATTTAGCTCTGATTTGCATATTCTTGGGCTCCACGAATATCTACTCTGAATAAGCTTTCCAACGGTAGGTAAATTTCATCGATCCAACGGTTGGATTGAAAGTTATGGTCATTTGAAGATGAGTTATCCTGAGAAAAACGGGATTAACTTTTGAAATTTGATTTGCCAAGGATTCTTTCTCTCCACAACTCTTATTTTCCAAAGGAGATCAAATGTGGATGATTCAAACTCTTCTTCTTTTATTCCAATCATAATTGTACTATTTGAATTATCCATTAATAATTTCAAATCTGCAACTACTGCGGACCCTGCCATGTAGATCATTTCATCTGCTTGAATAGTGGGCCCTATGAGAAGTCTTCTATTGTAGTTAGGACTCTTCAACTGATATGATGAGTGGACCCCTCCTTTGAGTGATATTCACATGGCTTGTGTGTGGGGTCCATGTGGTAAGTTCTTCTTTTCAAACTTCAATTCAGCAATGCAGGGCCCATGATGACTATGTGTGCTTGAAAGTGGGTTCCATGACAGAGGCCTACAATTCTCGTTTTCTGCACATTTTAATTCAACACATCAAATATTGAAGAGCCCATATTGAAGCGGGACCCATCCGGACAGAGTCCTACTCCAACTGAGACTCTTCGAAGAAAATTTGCAAAACATTCTAAATTAATGCAGAAAAATATATGAAAAGTATGAAAATTCAAGTTTCTAGGTGGAAATGCATGAAATGATGGAATTAGATGAATAATGATGCAATTCACCTAATCAAACCCCTAATTTATCCTACAATGATGGGTAAATGTGCAAATTCATGAACTCAACACCAGCGCCAAAGAGACTGCTCTGGCGTACCGTCCAGACTTCTCCATCTCGGCCAGCGCCAAAGAGACTGCTCTGGCGTACCGTCCAGACTTCTCCATCTCGGCCAGCGCCAAAGAGACTGCTCTGGCGTACCGTCCAGGCTTCTCCATCTCAGCCAGCGCCAAAGGGACTGACTTAGGGTTCATACACTCAGTCGCTCCTAAAACTCTGGGTTCATACACCCTGGGACTAACCTCGGGTTCATACACCCAGTCTTCCCTAAACTTTGGGTTCACGCGCCCATGGACTGACTTATGGTTCATACACCCAGTCGCTCATAAAACTCTGGGTTCATACACCCTGGGACTGACCTCGGGTTCATACACCCAATCTTCCCTAAACTTTGGGTTCACGCGCCCATGGACTGACTTAGGGTTCATACACCCAGTCGCTCCTAAAACTCTGGGTTCATACACCCTGGGACTGACCTCGGGTTCATACACCCAGTCTTCCCTAAACTTTGGGTTCACACACCCAGGGACTGACTTAGGGTTCATACACCCAGTCGCTCCTAAAACTTCGGGTCCATGCACCCAAGCTTCTCAAAAAGACTGCTCTGGCGTACCGTCCAGCCTCCTCCACCTCGGCCAAAGAGACTGCTCCACGTCTCCACCTCGGCCAATGGCAGCTCAACTAGAATGCCGAAGAGACTGTTCCATATCACCTCCTCGGCCTCATGCTGATCTCGGCCACACTCATTCTCGGTGACAGCATCAGAATCGCGGCCAGCGAGAGCACCTCTGGTTACGGGCAAGCTGGTCACCTCTCGGTTTTTTACAACAGTGCCAACAAGACTACGGTGGCCTCAGACTACTAGCCAGGCATGCCTCGGTCTCTCAGTTGGTGGCAAACCAGACACTGAAGACTACCAAGCTCAACAACTCCTCCCTTCTTAGCTCCTGACCTCAAAGAGTACTCTCTGAGATCAGAAGCTGGGGGGCTATTGTGTGGGGATATTTCCGAACTCACCGGAATACTGGCCTGATGCTCCATCTCGTGCTCCAGCACCAGCTAGTCCATCATTCTCGGCGAGGCTCGGTCTCGGCGATAGTGCCAGCATCCAGTTCGGCCAAGTAATTCCACTTCGGCCATACGCTCATAAGCTCCACCTCGGCCATGACATCCCCAGCCCGGCTGGGGACTTCGTCCCAGTTCTCCACTTCGGCGTCCCTGCGAGGTCTCCAGCCAAGTCAAGGTCGCCCCCGACCTTGGCTCACCAACCTCGGCAACACACCCTAACCTCGGTCACAATGCCAGAGCTAGCCAAGGCAGGGGCTGACAGCTGTCCTCCCATGGACGCTCAAGCACGCCACAGCACGTGCGACAATACAGGGGCACCCCCATAGTCCCTGACAGATCGCCGTCCACAGCTCCCAAAATACAATGACAAGGCTTGATGGAACTGCAATTAAAGAAAAGTAGGTTACGATGGGACTGTGCCTCCCTATTACCTGACAAAGTGGGCTATGACAAGACAGTCAACCACCCCCTTGCCTCCTCTCTTCCTCTATATAAACACAAGAACAATCCACAAGCAAAGAGGGCCAACAACGACACCACACTGCTGGTATCATCTTCTTCCCCAAAAATCTCCTCCTACTGTTCAGTTCTTAAACTGACTTAGGCATCGGAGAGCCCTGCGCTGCCCAAGCCAGGGTCCTCTGACCTACGTTTCTTCTTCCTTTTCTCAGGTTTCAGGCACAGGCATCGGTGTTCCTAATCTCTTTGGATAAGTCCGTGCAGGCACCCCCCTTTTCTTGTGAGTCACATTTTTTGCACTTACAGTACCAATATCTATTCTGACCCTGCTACAAGGATAACTAGCAATTCTATTCTGACTTTGCCGTATCTGTTTTGACTCTACTATGAGGATAACTAGTAAGACTTAATATGTAGTGGGTAGCTAGCCCACAAGGCTGATAGTGAGACATCTTTTATGAATAAGTTCCTGATTTCTGTTCTAAAATTCCTGTTGAATCTGGATATTCTATGAATCAAGCTATTTGAACAAATTATGATGTATACACATTATTCTTTTCAAAAAAAAAAAATGATGTATACACATTACTTGCTCGTGATATACTCTATGTTCTTCTCTAAATCCTAATTTGCATGATTGTACGCATTGCATGCATGATTTTATTTACTTCTTGTACTCACTCCAATCATGGACCTAATCTAACTAATGAAGAAGAACCTATTTATGACAACGATGTGACTGAGGAAGAGCCACAGGGTATTGAAGAATGAAGAGCAGAAGATGTCCTTGATTATTAGAGAATCCATAAAGATTAATTTTGATAGTTTCACCAGAGTTTTATTCTAATTCAATTTTATTTATGGGATTGTAATAAAACCAATGTTTGTCAATTTCATTCAGTTGACTATAATTATTTTGACATTAATTATTCAGTTTAATCAAGTTAGGATTTTATATGCTTGTACTTGCAACATGTCATATGATGGTTTATATTATTAAATATTCCACTGCAATTTGACCGATTGCACATGATGATTGATATGTCATGAACCTCATAACTAAAACTTCAGATTTCATATTTGTATTTAAAAAAATGAGAGAGAATTTGGGTCATGACAGCATACACTAAAGAGAAGAACACAAAAAACTATGAAATGCATTTCAAGCTTAATAAAAAGAATAAGATGTTTGCAAAAAGTAATAGAAAGCTAATGCTTGATAAAAGGCTCAAAAAGAGTAATGTAACTTTCATAGAGACCATGGTAGATGTAGAGTTAGTCCTCTACTAAATTTAAACCAATCTGGGCATCATATAATTCAGCCTCATCCAGGAGCATTTTATTTATTTATCTCGCACAACTTCCCAAGGTTGGGTCAAGGGTATCATCACATACACAAATGTCATGTACACTCACAAAACAACACACTAAGCACCTCATGCATGCTTTGCTACTAATCACTCCAAATTTGCTGTAGGATGTTTAACTCTCTAAAAGGTATCCATTTCCATTGTGTTTAAAAAGCTTGAATGATATTTGGCCCCTAAACACTTATACCGAGAGAGAATTCACACGGGCCAAAAATGTACAGGCAGCCCAAAAATACGATACTAACTACTGTGTTTCTGTTGAGATTGTGCAGGAAAACCAACCTGAATTGCATTCAAGTTGGGATGTTGTTCCCAGCCCTGAATGAATTAAGCCCATTGGATGTAAATGGGTTTACTCTGTGAAGCTAAAATCTGATGGCTCTCTTGATTGTTACAATGCCTATCTTGTTGCACGTGGTAACCAACAAGAGTATGGGATTAATTATGAAGAAAATTTGGCTCCAGTTTCAAAACTGACAACTGTCAGGACAATCCTTGCTATTGCTGCTTCTCAATCCTGGAATCTTTTTCAAATGGATGTAAAGAATACATTCCTACATGGTGATCTGAAGGAAAAGGTGTATATGAAACTTCCTTCTGGCGTTACTCATCAATCAAAAAATGATGTTCGCAGGCTGCAACTGTCTCTTTGTAGCCTTAAACAAGCCCCTCGGGCTTGGTTTGAGATATTTCACCAGACTCTTTGTTGATCTCTCTTCATCCAAAGTAAGAATGATCCTTCAATGTATCTTCAATGATCATCATCAGGGATACCAGTTCTTCCTGTGTACGTTGATTATATCATCATTACCGAGTCTGATATAAATGGAATACAGTATCTTAAAACAACATGACAGATTCATATTTTAGAATAAAATATGATATAACTGGGACCCACATTGGCTCACTTGACTCACTTGGCACATGATTCGTATTTTAGAAGATATGTTGACAACCATGAAGATATCCTGTTCCTTTTCTTCTTCTTTTTTTTTTTTTCTTTTTTTTTTTTTTTGAGTTGTAATTACCCAATCAAAGGGTAATCACTGATTGTAATATTTCTAAAGATAGCATACAATACATTATATATTGAGGAGGCCTGATATCGGCACTCACTCACTTTCTCAATTCATGTTTTCTTAGAATTGCCACACTGTCCCAGCGTATTGTGACTGCTGGCAGCACCATACAGCCTCCACCCATGCCTTATGCACCTTGAGTTCAGCACCCGACAATAGTGACTGTTGTGTACCATATCACTACTGCAACAGTTTCCAATGTAGGCCCTTCTCGGTAGATTGCACCTGATCGGCTTGTGTTCTCTATGCCAGATGTGATCCCCACTCAACATGTGTCCCCTGTTCCCACTGGCCACTACCATCCCTAGTCCACAGCATTCCACTGTGCAGCCGGTCACACATGCAGATGTACAGCGCGTAACTGCCTAACTGGGCACCTGATACAACTGAATTCGTCACTGCCTCATCCTCGTCCTATTGACCAGACCTTATCAACTGGATCACGTGTTGCCACTGATACAGCAGTCCCTACTTCAGACAGTATGTCTCAAAGAATTCACCCAATGCGGACACGGTACATGGATGGCATTTATAAACCCAAATCCTTAATGGTCAGTCAGTACCCATTTCCTACAGCCCTACAGGCTAATAGAAATAGAAATCAGAGATTAGGGTAGAAAAACTGAGCCCTGATCAAGGTGATCAACCCCTTTTCTTATCCTTTGGCTTTGTCATTATAGTACGCATACAACTGTAAATCCCTTGATTTCAGATGCACACTAGTGGGATCCAATCTTTAATGGGTCCTAGATCTATATACTCTGATACCACACCACAAAAAAACCACAAAATTGATGACGGTGAATCAGCCAGCATCAATTTGCCACATGGAAGAGCTTTTGTGAAAATGTCAGCTACTTGAAGATCCGAACTCACATGTGGAAGAGTAATAAGTTTGTCATCATAGGCTTCACGAGTGAAGTGGCAATGAACCTCGATATGCTTTGTTCTTCCATGAAAGACAGAATTGGCAAATTGACACAACAATTGGAATGGCGCTTGTGTTGCCGGCACTTAAAGGAGTGGCAGCCCGCTGGGGGAAGCCAAGTTCATTTAGTAAACACCATAATCAAACAATTTCAGAGCAAGCCGAGGACATGGAGCAATATTCTGCTTATGAAGAGGATTTTGACACTCTTATCTTTTCTTTTTCTTTTTTTCCATTTCCAAGAGATGAGAACATTGCCAAGATGGGCCCATCCTATCGTGGATCAACGAATATCTGGACATCCAGCCCAATCCGCATCATAGTAGGCAGTAAGGATCAAATTTGAACTAGCCGGAAAGAAAATGTCACGTTCAAGAGTTCCCAATAGATAGTGAATGATGCGCTTGACGGCAGAAAAATGATGGTGCGTGGTCTGATTCATGAATTGACCGCATGAGAAATATTTGGCCGAGTGATCGTCAAGTAAATAAGACTTCCAACAAGCTTCCAATAGACCGTAAGATTTGTAAGAAGGTTTCCAATTTCCATCATCTTTCTAGTACTTCACATTAAGTTCTAATGGAGTATCAATAGGTGCAGTATTTTGCAACAGGGCTTGCACAATGAGGTCCTTGATCTACTCAGGGGCGGACCCACGTGTTGTCATGGGAGGGCAGATGCACCTGTCAGATTTCAAAATCCCTTTAGAGGGCTACAGGCCGTATGGCCATGCACCCGTTCAAAGCCCATTGTGCACCACCCACTTAAGACCCAAGCCCATTGTGCACACCCAAGATCAAAATCCTTTTTCATTCAAAAAAACCCAAATCAAAAACCCTCCTTCCTCTTCATTAAAAACCCTCGTCGGCTCGTCCCTCTCCATCGAAAATCGTCTCCATCAAAGCAGCAACGTCTTGGAATGAGAGTTAGGGGTTCTAGATTCATTCCAGCTTTGATGGATTGCGTTTACGTTGATTAATTGTGATTTTCATTCCAAGATTTGTTTTTTTTTTTTTTTTTTTTTGTCGAAAGTTGATGAATCTGAACAAGAAGCAGTTTTGGGATTAGACTAAGGATGCGAAATTCTGTAATTCTCATTGTTTATGGTCAATGGTGTGGGATTAATGCTTGAGAAATCTCAGTTCATGGTTAGCTTGGGTTGTTTGATGGATTTCAACTCTTGTGATTTAAGAAAATAGGATAAAAATTACAATGCTTTGTTTTGAGCTATCACTCTACGTCCATCACAGAAAATAAAAAAAGAAAAGAACATAAATAAAAAAATCTGCGTCCATCTCATTGAATATGTTTATGTTTTTGGACTTTAATCATATAGAGGTTTTAGTATATAGAATATGCCTTCATTTTATGCCTTTGCTTGATTTTTAATCCCCAATTCATGTTGCTTTTGTTAAGAATCCGTATCTCTTCACCCCAGGAATTGATTATCTTGCCTAGTGTAATTTATTTCATTTTTTCAATGTGCTTTCTAGATCATGCGGCCCGGTGGATGAGTTGGACCGGGACAAAAAATTTCTCACGAAACCAACTCAATTCAGGTATTAACCAGCAGAAAGGAAAGAGATGGGGTTTTTTAAACCGGTAGAAAACCGTGAAAGGGAAGGAAGAAGAGAAGGAAAAAAGGAACTTGACAACATAGGTATGGGTTTTTTTCTCTGAGCATTTCATTTCTGGGTTCAGTCTGGCTTTTCAGAGTTTTCTCTAGGCTGCCAGGAAGGTGCTATGTTGCTGTTCACTGTGTAAGGAGTGAAATCCTCTGCTGCCTTCTTTCCAGGTTCAAGCTTCTGTGTTTCTCTTTTGCTGCTCTTAGTGGTAGGCTCTGTTAGAGCCCGGTTCAGAGTTTCTTGTGGTTGACTGCTGTGTCCTGCTGGGTGTTGCATAGCTTCCTCTGGGTTGCCTAAGTCTGGGTAGGCATTTTTTGTAAGCCTCCCTTTCTTGTATTTTGGGGGGGGGGGGGGGGGGGGGGGGGGGGGGAATTGCCCTCTTCTCTTTATTCTCCTTTATAAAATTTTACCCTTAAGCAAAAAAAAATACAAGGTGTTTTTTTTTTTTGGATTACATGGACATTCCTCTCTCTCTCTCTCTCTCTCTCTCTCAGGCAATGCAGCATAGGTATCCTTCTCTTTCTTTCGCTGTCTCTCCTTTTAATTTGTATGACATATTCAAAATTCCATCAATTGTAGATTCGATGTAGGATTTTATGTTGTTAATTTCTTTGCTTGCGATTTGATGTATGAATGTTCATATTTCTAATTTTCTATGCTTTTTGTTGTTTAATTTAACGGATGTGGTTTGCTTTTATGCAGTCACGATCATTTAAATGCAATACATTTTCCCTTTTGCCATTGTTAATGTGAAGAAGTACAGTAAAATAATGATTCTGGCTTTTCAATTGTCCATTGTCTACACCCATCACAAAAATCCCGGGTCCACCACTGGGTATACTTATGCTGATTAAGAATATGCCTCCCTCCATTTTGTGCACTTCCAGTCCCAAAAAATATGTGAGAGGACCTAAATCTTTCATATGAAAGGAAGCGTGAAGAACCCTTTGCAGTTGGAGAATACCGTCAAGATTTGTTCCAAAGATAATGATGTCATGGACATACACAAGTAGGATGGCAGCCCCATTTGTAGTGTGACAAAGGAAGAGAATGATATACTGGCTTTGCTAGACCCCGGCATGTAACAGAGAGTGTCTAAACTTCTCAAATTATGGGTCCCAGATTTATAAACTCCGATACGGGCTCCATTAGCTCCTTTTGAACCCACGTGTTATTCTCAAGCAATGAAATTTTCTGATTGGCATGAAGGCTATGCTCTTGGGCCTTGGCCTTGAGTTTGATGCTTTGCAGCATCAAGGCACCTGAACATTACTTCCTAGTTCCTACCATGGTTCAAAATCGTGGTTCACGGTTATTGCATTTCACGGTCATCGCGGTCCATCGCGGAGCGAATTTTTATTTGACCCCAAAAAAATCCGAAAAAATCCAGAATAATATAAAATGATAGAAAACAATGGTATTTTTCATTAGTGCACACTTTAAAGAAAAATAACGGTCCCCTCAAGTTATAACATCCTGTATCTTGGCTGTATCGATGTATATAGTAAAATAAGCTGAAATACAATAAATTTCACATAGTGCAACCATAATTTTGGGCTGTATCGATGTATATAGTAAAATAAGCTGAAATACAATAAATTTCACATAGTGCAACCATAATTTTGGGCAAACTAATAGTGTTAAACATTTTGATATCAAGAAAAGCCCCAAATTTTGAAAATAAAAAAATCTAGATCTACACTTTAAAACACTAGATCTAGGGAAAAATAAGTGAGTAACATCAAATCTAACTCATTATAAAGCCTTTGGTTCATGTATTATACAATCTTTTCAAAAAAAAAAACTAAAATAATTCGGATTTAAATAATGAAAAAATAAAAAATATTACAAAAAGTGCTAAAATTTGTAATTTTTTGCTCCAAAAGTATAGATCTAACACACCTCAAACATCTCTAAGTCATTTTGATGTTAAATCTTGAAAAGAACTCCAAAAACACAAAAACAATAAGCTTACTAAAGAGGTCCCTTGAGTTTCATTTGATTTTCCCACAGACAAATCTACCCAAAAGCGGCTTAGATCCAACCTTTTAGGTGCTCCTCTAAGCCATAGAAGCTATAGCAGTCCTTAGGAAACTCTCAGAGAAGAAAGACAGTGAAGGAAGTGAAAGAAGAAGGTCAAAAGGGAAGTTTTTAAAAAAAATCCTGTCAAGCAACCGTTATAACGGTACGACCGTTATATTAAAAAAAAGGTAAATATCGGCCATTATTTTGGAGATATTTACCTTGGTATCGTAACGCGGCCGTTATATACCATTTAACGTAACGGTAATGGTTTTGAACTATGCTTCCTACTAAATCGGGTTTGAACATTGTTGGTTGTACGTGGGTTTACAGATAAACAGAGATCTGATGGTTCGATCTGATGGTACAAAGGATGCCTTGTGGCTAAAGGCTTTCATCAACAACCTGGGATAGACTATAGCAACACATTTAACCCAGTTGTTAAACATACGACAGTATGCCTTGTACTATCAATTCGATAGGCCATTCAACAGCAGGATGTTCACATTTTGTTCGAAGAAGTGTATATGGACCAACCCCAAGGATTTGTGGATCCTAGTTTTCCTACCCATGTGTGTAAACTACATAAGGCAATATATGGGCTTAAACAAGCCCCGCTGGCCTATAACTCCACGTCACAAACTATCTTCAAAGCCTTGGGTTTGTTGGATCAAGTGCGGACAGTCTCTCTTTGTGAGACATTTTGGTGGGGAATTTCTAATTTTACTTGTACGTCAACAATATTGTGATCACTAGTAATCATGCTGGTGTTTTACCAAAACTACTATGGGACCTTGGAAGAAGCCTCTCTGCAATGAAAGATTTGGGACCCATTCACTATTTTCTTAGGATTGAGGCGCATCAGCTTCCTTTGGATTTGTATCTCCCTCACACTAAGCATGTTTGGGATCTTCTACACAAGACAAAGATGCATGATGCTATACCAATGAAGTCACTAGTTCAGCTTGGGTCAAAGCTTTCAAAATCTGATGGTGCTCCGATTTCCAATCCTCAAGAATATCACAGTGTGGTTGGTGTTCAGTATGTGACACTAACCAGGCCTGACATTGCTTTTGCAAAAAATCAAGTGTGTCAGTTTATGCATGACCCAACATTGGATGGCAGTAAAGAGAATCTTACAATTTCTAAAAGGGACAAAACACATGGCCTTCATCTTCACAAATGGCCCAGTTACAATTTCTAAAAGGCCCGCTTACATTTACTACCTACTCTAATGCAGTGCGCATGGGACTTAGATGATTGGAGATCTGCATCTGGATATGCTATCTTTCTTGGAATCCATTCAAAAAGAATCCATTCCAAAAAAAAATGGTGTCTTGGAATGCAAAGAAACAGCCACTATATCTCGTTCCGAGTCTGAATGTTGCTCCCCGGCACTCACCGCTGCCGAACTATTCTGGATTCGCATGGTAATGAAAGACCTTGGGATTTTTCTTAAGATACCTCCGATTATCTATTGTGACAATATAAGCGCAATTGCACTTGCCTTTAATCCTGTTTAGCATGCTCACACAAAACATGTGGAGGTCGACTACCATTATATCAGAGAAAAAGTTATTCGTGGGGATATTCAAGTTTGGTTCATGCCTTCATGGGTTCCATCGATCAATTAGCAGACATCTTTACAAAGGGCCTCAGTAGTCAGTACTGCACGATTTCAACGATTGATGAACAAGCTTCACGTCACTGCACAGCTGCTTAGCTTATGGGGGCATGTTAGAAGACCAGATCAGATTCCATCCAAAGACAAAGATCGACCAGCTTATCTTGGTTGATCAAAATTCAAATTTGCTCAAACCTTACTACATAAGGATTCATCTTTTCAAAACTATCAGAGATAAGACACTGACTGTAAATGAGATTATCTCTTCCGTAACTATCTTTTTTTTTTAATGGCATCTCTTCCGTAACTTTCATATGCAAACTATATATATAGAAAGGAAATACAAATACATTCAGCGTGCATGTAAGCATACAAACAAACAAAATGAAAATATAGACTATCGTAACAAAAATAACAAATACCTACAGATAGAATAATAACTTCGATGGACCACAACTAAACGAATTGAGCAAACCATACCTCACCCCTACCAATGGGCTCGGATATGTGGGAAATTTCCCACCTTCAGTCTCTCTGCTGTCTCGGCCTTTTCTGAGGAGGAGCCTCAACTGGCTCTACGTCTGGGCTCCTCCGGCAGGTCAGCTTCTTCTTCACTATCACTAAATCAGTGGTACGCAAACCTGCATGATAAAATAATATAAAAAAGGGGCAAGTGAGACATTACTGTAATAAAAAAAAAAAAGAATAACAAAATTTACTACCTGAACACTGCGTCTATCTATAAATGCAAGTACATAAGGTAAAACACTAAGGTTACCAAAAAAATCACAGTAAAGAAGAACATTTTTTTCTTAAAAAGAAGAATTCAAAGCACATATATTCATAATTCTTGAATCCAAATGATATCAAATAACAATAACAAATTAAAAGTTCTGTTTACACAAAAAGATCTTTTAAATAAAGCAGGATAGGTAAATGGGTTATGACAAATCAGATACTAAGACAAATAATAAGAAGTAAGTTAAAAGAAAAACAAGGTAAGTTAAAGCTAGAATGACAAAAGCACAAATAGCATACAACAACCTAAATAGCATGAACAATATAAACTATACAATGCATACTCAAGTGACACTAACTATAACAACGTTAAAAATAATTAAAAATAAAAAAATCTAATAACATTGGCCACTAATAGTACATGCTGGCCACTAATAGTACATGCTGTAATAACATGAGCTCTAACAACATAAGCAATAGAAATACAAACTCTGATAATATAAACCATGATCACATGAACACCAATAACATAAGCCACAAAAGAAATAACCCATGATGGTACAACATACAATAAAAACGACCATGATTGAGTATGAATGATAGCCTATAAAAACAGAGTAATATGTCATATTGTGAGTGATAGTGGGATTAACTCAACAAGTTTGAATGGAACCAACTAAAGCCAAAAAAATTTACAAATGGAAAATGCTTCTTTTATGTACTTGGAAAATTGAAAATAAATGGAAATGGTACTTAAAAAGTCCGAGAATTAACACCAATTGATTCATAATTAGGTTAGTTTTGCCCAAATTGAAAATCCCCCAAACCCAATTTTCCACATAATCGAACCCAAACCTCAATCTCCACAACTACACAACCATTTTCCATGAAATCAGACCCCATAACCTTCTTCTATATCAGAAAAGAAAAAGATGAATCCTTTCCATTCTAAAACCCCCAAATCAGATCCACTTTTAGCTGAAGAAGAATCATCAGTTCACAGTTCTACTCATAACAGAGAAAACAAGGCTGGGGATTCAACAAAAAATACCTCTGAAAGGTCGTCTGAAACCCCAATCCAAAAACCCAATTGCTATTAAATGCTAACCTTTTTGAGAAGAGGGAGAACTGAGAAGACACAAAGGGTTGCAAAACAAAAGGGAAGGGCGGGTTCTGTGATCCCACATCGAATGGATTCAAATGAGAGAGAGAGGAGTTGGCTTATAAAAGTTTGAGAAAGTGAAGAAGATAACTCAACTCGTCCTGTCGGGGTGAGAGGCGACTCGTTAATGATCGCTAAGAGACGGCGAGTCGTGCCGACACCTACGCATGCGAACACACCTTTAAAAGAAGGCGAGTGGGCTCTCCCTACTTAGGTGGGCCTGCCCGTCAATTTTTGGAAGCCCCACACGATATGGAGTGGGGCTTACACCTTCTACGATCTCAAAGATTTCAGGAAACCTAAGAGCGTATTTATGATTTTTATTTATTGCCCTTGTTACCCTTTGTGTTGGGTTGTTCTAACGTAAATGATATTATATGAAGACGACTTATTTTAGCGGATAAAAGCTGATTGCTACCATTTTATTATGACTACTACTGAGGCTTCTAGCTCTTATTATCCAATTATTTAATTTAAATATTTAAGAAGTGGTTAGGGCTAAGGTGGGGAATCATCTATTTAATTTCAGACACCTAAAAGTCATGTGAAAGGATCACTTCCCCCGCCCCCACTCCACCCACCAACCCACTCACTCACTCTTTATAGATCAAATTTTAGAAAGGTCACTCCACCCACCAACCCACCCACTCACTCACTCTTCGTAGATCAAATTTTTGAAAGATTGGCTGGCCACACCTACTAATGCTTCTTTGACTAGTATTCCGGGCACACTCAAATCAAAATCGCCACTAAAGACCAAGAGAAAACCACTTTCACATGTCCTTTTGGTACCTTTGCTTATTGAATGATGTAATTTGGACCGCGCAACACTCCAACGGCCTTTCAGAGATGTATGTTGAGTATTTTTAGTGACATGGTGGAGTGTTTTCTTGAAGTCTTCATGGAAGATTTTTTAGTATTTGATAATTCTTTTGATGATTGCTCGAGTAAATTAGAAAAGGTCCTTATTAGATGCGGGGAAAAGAACCTGGTCCTAAACTGAGAGAAATGTCATTTCATGGTTCATTAAGGCATTGTTTTAGGTCATATTGCATCTTTTAAAGGCATCGAAGCTGACAAGTCAAAGATAGCCTTGATCGCAAATTTGTCCATTCACAAAACCTAAGAGATATCCGATCATTCTTAGGGCGTGCAGGCTTCTATAGAAGGTTTATTAAAGATTTCGGTGCTATCTTCATACCATTGTGCAACCTTCTATTATAAAATGTAGGATTCGAGTGGACTGATGCATGTCAGGAGGATTTCACCAAGCTGAAAGGCATGTTGCATTCGGCTCCAATTATGTAATTCCCTGACAGGAGCCTACCCTTTGAGATTATGTGCGATTCTAGTAGCTATGCGGTTGGGACTGTGCTGGGGCAATGTAAGGATAAGAATCCTTATGTGATATATTATGCAAGTAGAACATTGAATAGTGCAAAGATCATTTACTCTACTACTGAGAAAGAATTATTAGTTGCAATCCCTGCACTAGACAAGTTTTATCCTTACTTGGTCGGGTCAAAAATAATTATTTTTACTGATCAGTCCGCGCTAAAGTACCTTCTTTCTAAGAAGTATGCTAAAATGTGCCTTATCCTATGGATCCATCTATTCTAAGAGTTTGATTTAGAAATTTGTAATAAAAAAAGGATTAGAAAATGTTGTTACCAATCATTTATCGCGATTGATCCTCCCCGAGCCTTTGGAAAATATACTAATCTTGGACAACTTCCTTGACGAACAACTGTTCACAGTTGCCCAGTTCCCCTGGTATGCAGACATCTTTAATTATCTTATCTCGGGTGAAATTCCTGATCATTAGTCAAAACGTGATAAAAAGTGATTCTTTTTCGAGGATCGACACCTTTTCTTAGACGATCCTTACCTTTTAATTACTACACATACCAAATCATAAGGAGATGTGTCCTACAATGAACAACACAGTGTCATCTCTTTTTGTCATTCACATGCTTGTGGAGGCCACTTTTCCTCATGGAAAACTGTAAGTTTTATGGACTCAATCCAGTAGATGATATAATAAATCGATTAATTTCTTTATTTTATCAGTATATTTATGCTTACTTTTCATGAGATGATTGGTGATTTATTATATACTTGCACATAACCAATACGAATGACATGATGGTTCATGAGATGAACTGGAGTCCACAAGTATATTAGATGTAACACATGTGTATGGATGAGATCCACATACGGGAGACATGTGTGACAAATCTTATACTTAAATATCTTCACAACCAGTGATGAAACTGGACATTTCATACTGACAAGGTTGCAGTACTTTGGTTACTATGAGATAGTGTGATTTGTCTCGATCATCAGAATGGAAGATTCTAGATCATAGTGCTGGTACATTGGATGTATTGAAGGACCATGAGAAGCACCTTATAAACACTGTTTTTATTTTAAGGTTTGCTCTCATAATTCCCTAGCAGTAAGCTCTCAATCCTGAGACATTAATGAACTCAAGTTTCTATCTATTCATTTGCTTTGAGTCACCAATGAGTTAGGCCAACTGTAGGTCAACACTTCGGTGATTTGGGTACGTGGTAGTAGAGTGAACATTCAATAGTCAAGATGGAATCTATCTCTAATATCCCCTTGTGCCAATTAATGGATTTATCATTGGTAAGTGCGCACTCATTCCGATTAAGAGTTAATTGGAAAGATACCTATGATCATTATAATTAATTGGAGCTTAAGGATAATAAGATATGGATCTAGTTTGAAAAACATGTCCAATTGATCCATGGATATTGATAGAGAGGCCTACTTGTGGTAATGTGAAAGTTTAGGGTCTTCTATGTAATATTCCTAAAACTGGAGTTCAATTGCATTTATATAGTGGAGTTATTTGCAATTAACTGTGGGTCCAAATTACACATGAGATGTGGGGTCGCGTGTCCCAGTTGGAGCCAGCTTTCTAAGGAATCCCTAGTGGTCCCCACGCTAGCCCAATTATTAGAAAGTATCTAATTCTAGTTGAACTCTAAAAGGAAAGTTAATATTTCCATTTGAAGTGAGACTTCTAATAGTGGTAATAGTAAACTTACTAATTTTAGTAGAAGTAAGACTTCTATTTTAATTAGAAATGAATTAGAAAGTTACTAATCATATTTGAAGTGGGACTTCTAATTATGATATGGTAAGTTACTAATTATTGTGGAAGTAAGACTTCTATTTTAATTAGTAATAGAAGAGACTTGCTAATTGTTAGAGAAGTAAGACTTCTATTTCAATTAGAAAGAGGAGGTGACTTTATAGCTATAAATAGAGGGGAACCAAGAGTGTTGCATGCCCATGCTCATTCCCACATTGGGATTCATGCCCAAGGCAACTCAAGTCCAAGGGGTTGGATGTCCACTCCTCTTTAGTGCAAGAGTTGCACATGCTCTTTCTCCCCTCCCTCTTCTAGTTCTCTTTCTAGTTCCCTCCTTTGAGTTCCTAGTAGTTTTCTCTTGGAGATCCCACCGTCTACTTGAGAAAAGGAGAATCTGATACGGGTCATAGCATGGAAGATGAAGAGGTCTTAAAGATCCGTATTTGATTAGTGAAAGCGTTTCATCATCAAAGAAAGACGCAACTTCTCCATTAGAGCACAACCGAGCTTCAAAGGTATAATCGACTTCCGTACACGTTGTAGATTATTATGGATGCTTGCTAGTTGATATTTCTATCTTCTAAATAGATTGTATTTACTGATCATGATGGCTGAGATTGAGGGTTTGCTTCCTGGATTGGGTTTTAGAGTCTTCTGGATAGTTGATCCCTACATCAAGTGGGTCAAAATTTTTGAAACCTATCCTAGAGGCTCACCTATTTCCAACAAAAACAATGATTAAAATCTTACATTATGGTTTTGATTGGCATACCCATTTTAGAGATGTTCATGCTTACTGCAAGACAAATGAACGCTACTAAAAACTGGGTAACATCTCCCAAAGAAACATGATGCCAATAAACCCAATTTTGGTAGTGGAGCTTTTTTATGTATGAGGCATAAGATTTTATGGGCCCACTTTCTCCGAGTTTTGGCTTTATTTATATCTTGGTTGCTGTTGACTATGTTTCTAAAGGGATTGAAGATATTCGCTTCCAGAAGAATAATACCGAAACTACACAGAATCTTTTTAAGGAGAACATGTTTTCCCCGATTTGGAACTCCACATTCCATCATTAGTGATGGGGGGACTCATTTTTGCAATCACACATAAGTATGGTATAACTCATAAAGTGGTCATCCTTATCACTCACAAGCAAGTGGGCAAGTAAAGGTTTCAAACAGAGAAATCAAATGCATATTGGAGACAACTGTTAACACTAATCGAAAAGATTGGTCTCTTCACCTAAACGATGCATTATACCGCACGACATTGAAAACTCCAATAGATATGTCTCCTTTCTAGCTGGTTTTTGGAAAAGCTTGTCACCTCTCGGTGGAATTAGAGCATAGAGCATACTGGGCCATCAAGCAATTCAACTTTGATATGGATAAAGCCGGCTAAAAGAGGAAATTCCAACTAAATGAGATCGAGGAGTCGAGAAATGAGGCATATACAAATTCTAGAATTTACAAGGAAAGGACGAAAGTGTTTCATGATAAACAAGTTTTGAGGAAGCAATTTCATCAATCTCAAAAGGCCCTCTTGTACAATTCTAGACTTCATTTAATTACGGGCAAATTAAAATCTCGTTGGATGAGGCCACACACAGTTCGGGAAGTGTTTCCATGCGGTGTGGTGGAAGTTGAAAACCCCAAGAATGGTGAGATTTTCAAGATTAATGGGCACTGTTTGAAACCATTCTCGGAGTCTGTTGATCCAAAGGGGGAGGAGATGCCTCCTTGGTGACCCTGTTTATCTGGATTTGACAGTGTCCCATTTCTTATAGATTATGTGTATATATATAGTTTTCTCTATTTTTCCTTTGTTTTTGTGTGTTTTGTCTAACCATGGACAGATTCATGGGAGCGCTGCAATATCCCAGGAGCTTTCTTTCACTTTACCTCTTGCACTTTTATTCCTCACATTTCATATTCTTTTGGCTTGCACGCATAACATCGAGGATAATGTTCATCTTAGGTCAAGAGGTAGGGACAAGCACACTTATCTATTTTTTTAAACAAAACTCTCACACACGGCTTGATTTATTTTTAAATTTCAGGAAAATTCTTAGATTGTTTTTCAAACTTTTGTTGTTTTTTAAGTTTTACGAAGAGAGAGAGAGAGTTTTTGAGAAAATTTTTCTAAACGAAAGATACCTTTAATTTTAAAGTATTTGACGTTTTAGACAAAATAGAGTTTGGTTCGCTATTTTGTTTGCATAAAGGTTTTTAAAAAAATTACAAAATTGTGATCCCCTCGCAAAACACAGTCCATACACATTCTCAAAAGTTTTAACTGTGAAACTATGTTTTCCATTTTTTTAAACGACTCGATTGAAAATATGAAAGAAAACTGAAACTTAATTTTCTTTAGGTTCCAGTTTCAACGGGGTGGATTTTCGTCCACAAACTAGTGAAATAATTCAGGTACATGAAAAGCGTTGCTTATTGTTGGAGTCTGTTGAAAAAGAAAGAAAGAAAAATGAGAAAAAAAGAAAAAAAATGGGATGCATTGCTTTGAAAGTTAGTGAAAATACACGAGATGTGGGTTTTCTCCTCATGTCTTGTATATGAAGGCCAAATTCACCCAAATAAGCCATATCCTCGAATAAAATAAGAAAAGAAAGAGAAAAGCTTCTTGCTAAAATTTTATGGCCTTTTGAAAAAACTTAGTACGAAAGTTGTCATGGTGATGGGAAACCAATTTTTTGCTAAGTCTAGGTGAACCACAGATTATTTTTTTTAGAGTCGTTTTCATAATATCTTAGCGGAGCATTTAACACTTATTTTTTGTGTATACGTACTTTTTCGCCGTGCAAGATTATTTTTAGTAGGGGTGTAAGGTTCGGTTAACCGGTTTTTTTGGGAAAGTCGTTAACCAAATCGTGAATCACGGTTTTTTGTCTTTTAAAACCGTAACCGTAACCGTATAAAAAACTGTGGAATATCGAACCGCGGTTAACCGTATTGGACGGTTCAGTCACGGTTAATTGTCACTTAAGATATCAATGAAATTTTGATATATGCCTAATCATCCAATCACAATGCTTGGGCCAAATCTATTCAGTTGATGGGTTAGTGGACCCAACCTCTTTATCAAAACATGCCCTGAAGCCTTTTTCATTCTCTCCTTAACTCCTACTTTCTTCTCAAAGACTGATGCAATCTAGAGTATGCTCTCATAGAAATTAAGAGGTAAATAGACTAAGGTTCAGTTTGGCAAGTCTATTTGGAGCCTCTATTTCACTTAAAACTGGTTGAAACAGCTTTTAGGTTGTTTGGATATGTATTTAGGTATGTCTGTTTAGATTGATATTAAAGAGAGATTTCCACTATTTCAAAAAACACAGAAAGTATGCGAATCAAAATAAAGAATCTTTTCTGAAGTTGAAAGCCATTGGCCTAAAATATTTGGACAAGTTTTTCCTCATCTTATTTGCTTAATGACAAGTTCACCCATATATAAGGAACGTTCTTTCCATTGTCACGTTTCCCACACCAATAAAGAAGAAACTCTCGTTCCATCAAAGGGTTTTCTTTTTCGAACTTCGTCACTGCACTAGCTACCCCACTTCAGTGACCGCCGGGCGTTTCCACCATATCTCAGGCCGGTGAGTCTCTCATTCTCTCAACTTGATATTTGTGGGGATTTAGGGATTTTTGTGTTATCATGATCAGGGTTTCATCTGAAAATATAATGGCATGTTAGGGTTTTACGCCTTTCATCTGAAACAGAACCCCATAATTATTTTGTATTTGGATATGGGGAAATTTCAATTATGCTATGAACTTGGGTTTACTTTTATATGCATTATGCTGCAATAATTTTTTTTCCCTTGTCTGCCCTGAAAAATGGTACCAGGCCGGCTTTATTTTTCGAAGATAACTTCCGCCAGGTCAACACAAATCACATGTAGCTAATGCCATTCAAGCTTCAAAATCACATGCAGCTTATCCACCATTCTCCATGGGATATTTCCGTCCCTCCTCAAAACACGATAAAACGTGGGGTATTAAGCAGGCCCCACAAGGAGGCCCTCCCTTCCATAGAAATAATACATCGTTGTCGATTGGACATGTTTGGATGCATTATGTATTGAACCCTAAATCAGTGCTTAGGAAATGAGGAAGAGTTTAGAGGAATCATATTGGGGAAGGCCTTGATGACAAGAGAAAGATCCATTTGGTGGGTTAGAGAGAGAAAAAAAATGTAAGAACGATGATGTTTGGGAATTAGCATTTTAAGCATAACAAGTTGTTGTGAAGATTGGTGCAGGGGCATGAATTCCTTTTTGGTGAATGTAAGAACTGAAGATTGGTGCAGTTGTTGTGAGACTTCTTATGTTAGGGTGAAGAGGCTAAAGAAGAAGTATCATTTACTGGTTTTCCGATGAGAACACCTGAGGTGTACAAGCTTCCCTCATCCAAGGTTTCGATTCCGAATCACAAATGAAATTATTTTGTTTATGGAGATGCATTGGATTGACACTGCTTGTTCTTTGTGCATTTGGACTTGCTTATGAGCTTTTAGTGAATTGACTATTGATTGGCCATGTAGATGAACTAGCCAAAAATCAGGTGAGTCTACTCATCAGGCCTGCTACACTTAAACATTGAATGCTGATTAGTGGATTTGCTTATTTTTTGGGGAGGGCCACCTGATGTATTGCTTATATTTCGTTGATATATGTATCCATTGGCTTAGAAAATTTATTTATTATATCTATTTTATCAAAGAAAACTTTGTGCTATTTATTGCCTCAGTGACTCTTGGTGACAACCACTTAGTTGTAGTTCTTCAAAATTCATAATACATTGCAACAACATCCTTAAAGGCATCACTGTTGTTCAATCTTCAAAAAGGAATCCTTTAAATTAGGAACAAGGAACCATCATGAATTTTCTTGCATCCAGATTTATGGTTAATGTAAGGAAATAAAGAGCTTATGTTTTTGTCGATTTGGTTCCCAAATTTTGCACTATCAAGTAGCCTATCAAATGTTTGATTTGGGCGAGAACCATGAGACAGCCCAACTGGTGAAGCAGGATCTACACTGGCACCGGCAAAGCATAGAGGTGGAGGTCCTATGGCAGAGCACTTGTTTATAATGGATGTCAAGACAAATTTCTATTATAAATTACCTTTTTTTTAAAAGATAAAAAATACCCCTGCAATAAGCTCTTATTTGAAAGTTTACTAAACATAACTTTTCAAATAGATCCATTTAAATTAGATATATTTTATGTGTTACCAAACGATCTATTTAAAAAGAGTTTATATCTCATAGATCTGTTTGAGCCATATCTATTTCAAACATATATGATTTGCTAAACAGGGCTTAAGCTAGTATTACATCACTGAAGGGTTTCAAACTTTCAATGAACTTGGCAATTGTAAGTCTAACTGCTCAATGATTGAAATACATGTCCAGCAAAAGTCGTCATTGTAAATTTTTCATTGGTTCCAGTCACTGCCGGAACCTTGATTCTACAGTGAACTACTGAACTACATATCATTTCATAAACAGTAGGAATTTTTTTAATGAGTAGCCCAGCTGTTCCATCTCCCAACTCAACTTTCATGCAAGAAAGCCAAAATGGAGATGACATTATCACAAGATTTTCCTACTATATTAGAAAATCACAATAAAAGAACCATTTCGATAATAACACTACATGAAAAGCAAGCCATATAAGTACACTAGTGATTGCTCATACCCGAAGGCACGGCACACCATATTCTGAACACAACTAAATCTAATTACTCTTCTTTTGACCACCTAACAACTAACTTGAATTTTGGCACCCTATGAGAGGTAATTCGGTCCACCTTATTTAACGATGTCCTGATTAGGTCCCGATTCAAAGATCACCTATTATTCCTGGACCTTTGATTGCCCTAGGAATAGGATAATTGCAATCTATTCGTCGAGGGCTTTCCATCCATATATAGAACTTCGAGATCCGACAGGCAAATTAAAAACCATAATAGCAAGTCCCACACCCCCGGGGTGCCTACCTGAAAAATTACCTATCACTTCTAGACCCCTGATCGCCCCCGAAAATTGGCTTATCGCGATCTACTCATCGAGGGCTTTCCATCCATATATAGAACTTTGAAATCCGACGGGCGGATCAAAATCTACGAAACCTGGGTCCTAGTAGTGATTATTGCCCAAATCGGACCTCATTGCAGCCCACCTTTTGGGCCCCGAATCTCTGATCCAGACCCTGATTAGGCCCTTAACTAAACTCGTCAGACCTGACCTGAACCTGACCGAATCCAACCCATCAAACTTTAGCCCAAATCCAACACAAACCCATCTAACCTGATCCTAACCCCAGACTTGGCCCAGACTCCTTGAACCGTCACCCGGATAAGGGAGAAAGAGTCCAGGGATCTTGGGAAGTAGTGTCCCAGATCTCTAGACTCTCAAACCCCCTTAAACCCCTTAATCCCTTTCCTCTTAATCTCAGCCCTATGATTTATGTACAAAAACCCAAGGGTTCAAATTATGGGGAATTAAAAAACTGAGCTCTCTTACAAAAGAAGTTTTTTTTTTTTTTTGCTTTTGACACCTTTTTTTATCAATGGCAGAACGATAAAAAAGTAAACACTATTGCTTTTTTTTTTAATGAAGAAGGGATGGCAATACCTGTAAATAACTCAAACTTGCTGCTCCTTTTTGCGCCGTACAAACCAAGATGTGAACGTGCTTTTGATAGGGATGGCAAAAATTTGTAAATTTCTCCAACTTTTAGCCCCTTTTTTTCATTCCCCTCTTAATTAATACAAGGGTCCAAAATATAGAGAATTCAAAAACTGAGCTCCCTTATTATGTAGATAACAAAGGCCCAAATATGAGTCATGATAATAAGGCCCAACATTTTCATAGAAAGTGAAAACTTGCAAGCCAAATATGTACGCAAAATGTTTATCATTACTGATGCACCAAATATCTGGAGTCTTGGAAGCACATGCATTTGCCTTCGCTTTAACATAGCTTCAATTCAAACCTCATCAAAATCAAGTTCTGACAAAAAAGAAAATCATTATTAATCATTTGATCTAATTTAGATTCACAATAAATTTGAAATAACATGACATCTCAAGAGAATTAAGGAATGTTTTACCTAACTCCTCGGATGCTTGAAATTCATCCGTGATATCTTCCAAATCAGCTGCTCCATTTGAACCTTGAACTCAATCTTGTGCACAAAATTAGGCCTTCTACTGTTCTGGGAGATAGAGAACTACACAATATTGATCCAACACACGTCCTCCCATACTAAAAGCAGATTCTGAAGCAACTATAAAGACGGGAATAGTTAGAATATCTCGTGCAACTTGAGAAAGAACTGGATACCTTGAAGAATTTACTTTCCACCAAGCCAAAATCTCAAAACTAGAGTTTCCTTGAACTTTTTCACGAGGTTCATCCAAGTTTTGTTTAACTTCATTTTTGTCCACATCATTTTCTACTTCTGCCATATGCTTTTCATAAACTAACGTGACATCATTTGCATTAAAAATAGATTGGTCAACCTCCATTTCAGAAGTTTGACTCGAAGATGAAGCATTAGAGGACTCAAGTTGTTGGTACTTCACATACATAATATTAAGTGTATCTATTATCTTTCAGTAAACTCAACTACCTTGGAAGACTCAAGTTTGAAATAATATCCATAACACCATGTCACATATTTCAACTTGAAACGTGGATCCAATACAATAGCAATCAACAACATCATATTCATTTTTTCAATTGGTTCCCAATACTTCTAAAGTTGTTTTCATTAAGGAAAAATTGAATACCTTGATGTCGTCACATATGAAGTGCAAGAGAACTTAGTTGTAGCATCATAGAATTTCTGCAAAAAAATGGTCAAGAGCCTACAATCTTCCCAATCACCAAAGGTAGGAGGTCCACCTACGTCCTCAAGTTCCTTCTTAGATTTATCATCATCATCAATCATTAGAACAAATACCTTTTCAAATTTAATTGCAGTTTCCAACATCAGAAATGTAGAATTTCACCTACTTATAACATCCAAATACAACATCCTTTTACAATCTATTCCCTCCTTGTACACACGAGACTTAAATATCTGTGCCCTTTGTGGAGATCTCCTACCATATTTCACAGCAGCTCTAATTCGATTTATGGCATCATCCAACTCATTCAATCCATCTTTAACAATCAAATTCAACACAAGTGCACAAAATCTCATTTGAAAATATCGTTTGCCTAAAATAAAATTGTCATTTCTCTTAAAGAACTTTCTTTTCAAATAAGTAATGTCAGTGTCATTTGATGTAGCATTGTCAACAGTTAATGTGCAAAGTTTCTGAATCCCCCAATCAACTAAACATTCTTCAATCCCTCGACCTATTGCCTCACCTTTGTGACTAGAAATCACACAAAAATTCAAGATCTTTTTGTGCAAGTTCTCGTCTTTATCTATGAAATGAGATGTAAGACACATATAAGAAAGGTTCTTATTTGATATCTACGCATTAATAGTTAGACATATCCTTTGTTTACATTTCGAAAACATACTCTTCAATTTTTTTTCTCTCCACCACATACAAAACCATACAATTTTTAGCAATTATAACACGTGAAATAGGTTTGAATAGGGGCTGCATCATGCTACAAAAGAGCCTAAACCCCTCATTCTCTATAAACTTGAAAGGCAATTCATCTAAGATGATCATTTTTGCAAGTTCCTCTCTACAAACATCTTGACTAAATTTCTAAAGTTCAATCGGATTCACATTTCCAGTTCCACTACCAGATTCCATTACTGATGTAATTTTCTTTTATCTCTGACTATTTGCATTTATATTTTCTGAAAACTTAGGACAGATTTTCAAATGATTCCTCATTGCACTAGTTCCATTAGCACTCAACCACTTAATATGAGCATCACAATGGCCACAATGGAGTGTATACTGAGTTTTAGGGTCCTAATTTTCAGGCCTAGAAAAATGCTGCCAAAAATCTGATTCTTTGTTATTTTTTTCTTTTGAGAGAGGATACTTGAATCTAATAGTTACTAATAGAGTGAGTTCCAAGTTGAGGAGCATCAGGTTGAGGACATGGAGTCTCAGCTATACTAGACATCAAAAATTGGCAGTGAAATTGAACAAAAAAATACACTCATAACAAAATAAAAGAACCAACACTTGAAAGTGCTATCGGATGCCAAAAGTCATAACTACATGCTAGATTTAAAAATTATTTCTACAAAAAGATGGGTAGTCAACACAACACAATCTAATTAATCAAGATATGAATTTATAAAAGCTTGTGGACTACATAGTAACATATGATAGCAGAGTTAATCAGATAATTAGTTTATCAGCAACCACTGCATTTGAAAAATACTTGACCATAGCTAGACCTGTACCATTATCTTTACATGACTCGTTACTTTCCCACCTTACATAGCATTTTTGAGAGGTTTCCACCACCTGATAACAAAATCCATGGAATCCCGAGATTTTTCTGTAATTATTGTCCTTTTCCAGTGCCTTTCATGGCACTTGCGGTCAATATTCAATTGACCTCTTGTATTTTATACACTAGTGGGAGCCTTACAAACCCAAGGCGTACATATTCATCGGCTTAAATAATTGACAAATCTAATGGTTATGATCATCCAAATGTTGCATTCTTAACTGCTTCGAACAGGGCCATTTCGATGCATGCTTACCAATTATATGAAAATATATGCAATAAAACATTGGCACGCCGACCTTTTACAAGATATATAAGAGACCGAGACGTGGAGCATTTCCCAACTGTATGGGGTGATTAGAATTCTAGAATCTCATTTGTTCAAATTAACAACCTCCTATCATTTGAGTTTCTCCATTCATAAAAAATCAACCATTTAACATTTACATATTCCTCGACCACCTTCATCTCCCCCACTCTCTCCACAGCCCTCATCATCATCATCCTCTCTTAAGAAACACCCAAAAAAAAAAAAAACACCTTTCGGGTTTGGGTTCTGCACTGGTAAGGCCCCTTAATCCTTACCACCATATTCCATAATTCGATCCACTAAATTAGTGATTAATAAAAATCATTTTCATTTACATCAAAGCCCATGTATGCATAATATCAAACAATAATTTGGTCACTCCACTGAATAAGACCCATTTGTTCAATGATCTCAATCACTAAAACATGGGTGATGGGCCATACTTGTCAACTCCTAAATAGACTTTGAAAATCTGGCATATTGAGGATCAATCATCCTGTTACTCATATCCAATCAAATCCAAGCCACCCATCCAATGACCAGCTCTCAAACCCCACCCCACAAAAGCCCTGAACTTTCCAAAATAGAAGGAAAATCTTCAACTTTACAACCACCCCCAAGTTCCAAAAACCCCCCAAAATACCAAAACAATGGTTTTCACATATAACAGAGATAGAAATCAAAACAAACAAGTCAGGAAATAAGAAAACTGAAAAAATATATAAACCCTACCTGACCTACAGACGTAAATGAATGGACGAGAGAGAGAAGCCTCTGGTCAGTACAGGTCTGGTTGCCTCCCTTAGCAGTAGGTCTCCGTCAATAGGGGTGTAACGGTTCGGTTAACCGATTTTTTTGAGAAAATCGTTAACCGAATCGTAACCGCGGTTTTCTGTATTTGAAAACCGTAACCGTAACCGTGAAGAGAAAAACCGTAGAAAACCGAACCGCGGTTAACCGTATAAGACGGTTCGGTTACGGTTAATAACCGTGGAAAAAACAGATCATACATTCATACTTATACATGTGAAAAGGTGAAGCTTCTGTACAAGCTCTCCTCTAGTGCTGAATGCCTTGATTTTTTTATATTTTATTTTTGTAAAAATAATGATAAACCAATGTGGTGGCCCATGATTGATCGAGTAATCCAGCACTCCTTTAAATTGAAAAAGAACTTAGGCTCTGTTTGGTTTGGCAGTGGCTGAGAAATTGAAGAAGTGCAAACTGAGAAATTAATGGAAGATCAATTTCAACTCGGTCAGACAGCTTAGTCCACTCTACTTGAAAAAATACAAAGAAGAAGAAGAGATAATCAGGGATCATCGCATGACCCAGTTTGGCCAAAGACACAGCCCAGCTCAGAACCATTTAGTAAAATTTTGCTTTTTCCCACTTTCAGAGACAGAACCATATATTCTAAAGAACCATGAGTATCAACCTTTTTTAACTGATCAAGACTCGATTGAGTCTCTGAAACAACTTGGCCCACTGGTATGCTGAGTCAATTTCATGAGTCCTACACTTAGCCACCCATTCACACAAAAAAAGCATCCATCATCCACACCATTCAGAGAGGGGAGTCATAGCCTAATCCCTCCATTCCCCAAAATGTGTATAAATCCAAGTTAATGAATCCACAAATGCAAAGGGTACCTGAGATTAATATAACTCTGGAAGAGTTTATTCTCCCTCTATAATAACCTTGGTTCCAAGTCCCTTGAGCCCCTCAGCTGGGATCTCTGCGACCGTGACAAGTGAGTAAAGCTGTTCTTTTGCATCTTCTTCTTCATTCCTATGAGCCTATGGCACTGGCTGAAAGTGGGCTGCGATGTTGGTGGTTCTGCGCTGCGATGTTGGTGGATGGCGAGATGCAGGATGGAGATGAGAATCCGTGGGGAGATGGGGGCTGGGAGTTAAGACTTGAGAGAGAAAGGGCTAGGGTTATGTTACAATGTTACTTATATGTATAAGAAAATTTTCATATAACTCCTTTTTTTTCCTTTATTTGTATAACGGTACGGTTAACCGTGTGCGGTTAACCGAACCGTATTTTACGGTTCGGTTCGGTTAACCGCAGTGAATTTTTATGGAAAACCGTAACCGAACCGAATCATGCGGTTTTTGAATTTCATCAACCGTAACCGTAACCGAACCGTGAAATACGGTTATTAACCGCGGTTCGGTTCGGTTCGATTCGGTTAGACGGTTCCTCGGTTTTTTTTTACAGCCCTATCCGTCAGGGAGTCGAGAGAGAAAGAGAGAGAGGGGGGCGTCTTCTTCTTCTTCGTTCGTGGCTTAGTGCACTTGAGAGTTGAGAGAGAATGAGGCGAGAAAGGGATATGCTATTGCTAGGGTTTCATCTTGTAACTTATTACATAAGTGAAGAATTATTTCATTTTAGCCATTTATTTCTTTTTATTAGTATAATGGTAAGGTTAATCGTTGCAGTTCACCAAACCGTATTTTACGGTTCGGTTCAGTTAATAATCGTGAATCAATACCAAAAACTGTAACCGAACCGTGAAGTTCTGTTTTTCGATTTCAATAACCGTAACCGAACCGTGAAATACGGTTATTAACCACGGTTTGGTTCGGTTAGATGATTTTTAGGTTTTCTTCTACACCCCTAATTTTTAGCATGATTTTGAAAATATCTTTCGAAAGATGGGATTAGTGAACTGGATTCTGAGTGTGTCTTCACTTTGACTATCCCCGAGAATCGAGAGTATCCGATATTTATAAATTTTCTTTTGAAGAGTTTATTTTGATATCCTTAAGTTTTAATTTATTTTAGGAAAAATGATAATTTTGTAGGTATATTCACTGCAAACCCTCACGAGGAATAACTCGTCCACTAGGATAACCTAATGGTTTAAGGGCTTACTACATACGTAAACATTGTAATCGAGAGTGCCAGCGAAAGTGTCATTTTTTCTTTTGTTCTGCATTTGTTTTCTTAAGTTAGATTATGTTAGGTTAATTGGTTTCACCATATCTCGCATCATTTTCTTGAGGACTAGCAAAATGTTGGTTGAGGGGTGTTGATAAGTCCATAAAAACGCATTTCATTGGCCTTATTTCATTCAATTTTGTGGACTTATGCAGGATAAATTCATTAAATTGCATTGAATTTCATAAAATCTTGTATTTGAACAGCTAAGGTTGAATTTAATTCAAAATCATTCAAATTTCATAAAAAATCATGGTTTTATCAAAGTTATTCTTTTTTGAATTATCCTACTATCGCAGTGATTTTCTTTAAATTCACACATAAGCATGCATGATTTGTTTGCATTACTGTATAATTCACGAAATTTCGGTCAACATTGTATATTCATACGCATGCATAAGTTGTGAATCAGGTCCTATGTAATGCATTATTCTTTTTCCACATGAGAAATTATTTCTTTCATTACTTTTGATTCTTGTATAAGGAAAACCAGATTTTGGGACTAGCGGCGAGGAGAATTTGAAGAGCAATTGGAGAGAAAAACCAAAAGAGAAAGAGAAGCCACCTTGGGCGTGAATCCTGTAACACCCCAACCCTCCCTAAGTAGCTTTAGTGCCTAATTAATCTTAATTAAGTGCCTAATGGATGTTTGGATGATAATGTGCTTGGTTAGGTAGAATTAATGGGGTTTGACCTAAGCATAGGTAGTTTATGACTTTTCTCGATTTTGGGTACATTGGGTTTTGCACGTGTATTTTCGGTTTTTCACGGGTTTTGGGTGCATTGCATAGAATATGTCATCATCTTTGAATTTTGTATTTTGACCCGACTCATTTGAGCCCATCTTGGCCCATTTACAACCCAAAAGCCCTTTTATAACATTACCTATTCAATCTTGGACTTGCATGCAAATTCCCAATTAAACAACCATATCACCATCGACCTTTCTTTTCTTTCTCTCTTCTTCCATTTCCAGCTGAGGTTCTCCTTCTTCATCTCCATTTCTTCTTCTCATCTCACCAAATCTAGGTTAGGAAGCACTTGCATAAGGAAATTTTCAAGGTTGTCTTCATCATCTTCATCAGCTACATCCTCTTCAAGCTCTTCTTACTTCATCTTCTCTGTAGGCAAGCTTCTTCTTCCCTAATCACTTCCTCTTGATTTCAATCAGCCAATGGAGGCCAAAATGGTTGCATGCATGCTAAGTCTATACCGCTTCACTCATCCACCATTGTAGGGTTGTGTAAAGGTTGGCATATTTGGGTTTTTTGTGTTGTTGGTGTTGGAAGTATGTGGGCCTTCTAGATGGGTGTGAAAAACTTTTGACCCACTTAATGTGGGGATTAACACCCAAAAGGCTAAGAACCCAATCCCAGGGTCTAAATCCCTAATCTCATGCATTAAGATCAAAGATCTATCAAGAAGACAGATCAAGAAAAAGAAATAAGCACATGCAATAAGATCTACTAAAATAAATAAGTTGTAGATCTATACCTTAGGAGCTTGGTTGCTCTCAAATCGAGAACTTGAATACTTGATTCTGCAAAAACCCATTTGCAAATTTGTCTCCTTAGCCTTTATATTCTTCAACGTTATAACCCTCTTGTTAGAGAACTTCTTAAAAGAGAATGGTGGGATCTCAAATAAGAAGAAAATCATAGGCACTCTAGAAGGGAACTAAATGAGAGAAGAGGAGAAAAAAGACGGTGAGAGGAGTGGACGTCCAACCTTGGGCGTGGATACCTTTAGATGTCCACTCTCCCCTTATATATATAGATTTCGCACACCTCCACTTTTAGATAAAATTAGAAGTCTCACTTCTATTCTTAGTATATGTCATACTCCTACTTCCTTAGTTCCAATTGGATTATTAACATTCTCTTCTTAGGGCTAACATAGGGACCACTAGGATGTCCTTAGAATCTAGCTCAAACTGAAGATCTGGACCCCATATCTCATGTGAACTCCGGACCCATAATTAATTACAAATAACTCCACTAAATAAATGCAATTGTGCTCTAGTCTTAAGAATATTTACAAGAATATCATAAACTTCCCAATTACTGTAAGTAGGCCTCTCCATCAATTATATCAATGAATTACTGGAATAAATCTGTCCAACCAAATTAGATCGACATCTTATTATCCTTGTGACTCGATTAATCGCAGTAATCATCAGTACCATCCAATTAACTATTAATTGAGATGGGTGTGCACTAACCAATGATAAATTTCATTAATTAGCACAAGGCGATATTTCTCTCTTGGAGGATAGATCCCATATTGAGAATTATATGTTCCTACAGTCCTATTACCACGTACCAAAGATACCGATGTGTTGACATACAGTTGGCCTTACGCATTGGTAACTCAAAGTAAATGCATAATAGAAACTTGAGTTCACTAATCTCTCAGGATTAAGAGCCTATTGCTTGGAAATTATGAGAGCAGTCCTTAAGTCAAAGATAGATTTGCATAATGTACTACTCATGGTCCTTTAGTACATCTAATATACTAGCACAACAATTAAGAGTCTTACATATGGTTGAGACAAACCACACTATCTCATAGTGACTGAGGTGCTACAACCTTGTACAGATGAAATGCCCAATATCATCACCGGTTGTAGATTTTCTCAAGTATAAGATTTATGATCTATGTTTCCCTTATGCGAATCTCATTCACACACATGCATCACATTTAATATACTTATTGGCTCCGATTCATCTCGTGAACCATCATGTCATTGTGTATCAGTTATGTGCAATCATATAATAGAATACCATTTATCATATGAATAAAGCATGAAAATATAAACCAATTAAGTAATAAATCAATTTATTCACATCATCCACTAGATTAAGGACATACAATCTGACAGTTGAAGCTAGTGGTGGGTGTATAAGGTGGATTTTCTATAGCTTTGAGTTTTGAAGCACCAAATGCTAGTTAAACATGTATATTTGTATTGGATGCATGCCTCATTTCTTGCTTCTTATGATTCACATGCATAGAGACCCAAATCTCGAGCTCAATCTGTAATTGTGAGTTAATTTGTGGTAGGTATGAGTATGATTCCTTTTATTTAAAATGGGTGATTTAATGAGAGTTTTGGAGGGACTTTTGTACAAGAAAAATGCCTTTGGGAAGGCTTAGAAGAAGGTGGAAGAATCCCACCCAAAACAGAGCATATTCAGGCTCATTTCGTGTTGCAGGTCGTAATTGGGTCAGCCCAAATTTTGTTCGGTTGACCCAAGGGAGCTACTGCCCTTTTTAATTCCTAGACAACAAGGCTGCTTGCTCGACCCAGGTTTAGGCCAGATCGACCGAGCTGTCCTGCTAGCCCACTGAAAATCCTTGGTTTATTAGGTGGTTTTAGGACTAGGTTTTACTTTAGTAATGGATCCCTTAGACCATAAAACATTCCTAATGAACTTCTAATTCATGTGGGTGATGCTTGAGCTACCATACACCCACAAGAAAGCCTTTTTTCTGGTGTTCTTGTATTCCAAACCAAAGATGTTGGTCTAACATATCTGGCGTCCCTCAATTAGTGTAACGTCATGGGTTATATAGCATGATGATGTCGAAGGCCTTAGAGCTACACATTATTGGATGGTGAAGCCAATGGGCATTCCCAAAACCTTCTGACTGACTAGTTATTTAACATTTACTCATTATATGATCTTTATGCATGCATCTACTTTACGTTTTTAGTACCTTCGCATGATATGGGGGCTCATGCTCTCATGTCTACCTTGTTGAGCTTCATGTACCTTGTTATGTACTATGACTCATGGTTCCCTATGCCTTATATGCTTGTATTAGCCTGTCATGTCATGTACACTTTTCGACCATCCTTACGCTCATATATGTTCATGTTATGCCCATGTTATGCATATGTATCGCATACTTTTACTATGTACACCATACTATGACACCACTTAGCTTCGATCTTATTTTAGTCGGATCCAACTGAGTGTGGGTTTAGTAAATTTTTTGGACCAGTAGCAGTTTGGGTTATGTATGGCCGTCGACCGGCACCCCAGGTCCACGATGAAGTTTTCGGCACCTATGCCTCCTAGTGGTACCTCATGTCATGTGATGTTTATTCTTATGCTCTCATTTAATTCAAGCCTTATGTGTATCTGAGAGAACTTAGCTTATGTGGATGTGCCAACTAGCTAAGTCATTATGTATACATGTTACTCATGATTCTCTAATCCCATGCTTACTCACGCACTGATCATGCCTAGTTTATATTCATTGCCTTCATATGATCTTATATGTCTTTAGTCTTCACTTGTTTACATGCTATGCTTTATATTGATTTATCTTTCTTAGCATTGTCTAATAGTGTTACACTTGTCGTTATAGGTGAGGACCTCAACGCCATTGCCCCGGAGGTCGAGGAGGAGGAGGAGGAGGAGTCTCCTCAACAATAAGCTGAATGGATTCATGATGATGTCTTTTAGACATCACTTGCGTGAGTGCTTGGACGTCACCATACCCTAACCATGGGAAATGGGTGGCCATAATGTGTAGTTGTTAGATTTATGTCATTTGGGTTGTAAACCTTAGCTAAAACTTTGTTTATTTCTCTCTAGATCTATTCACTTAAACCTGAACTTTAATACTCACTCTATGGATTGATTTATGCTCTTATCTTTATTGAAATATTACTACGGCTGATGAATGAATGATAGATATCAAGTTTGATAAATGTACAGGTTATGTGATACAGGTATACAAGAAATTTAAATGTACCCCCTATTGTGATGGCATGTATGACCTCAAAAGTGAAATCCTGTAGGAAATCCATTCATGGGGTTAAATGTACTATGAGTTTGAATCTAAACCCCATGCAAACGCATGTCATGCCTTAGGAGTCGTGCATTCTTGGGCTTGAGGCATGAAAAATTCCAAGGTGGATGTCCAAATGGCGGCTCACATCCTCGTGTTGCAAAGTTTTAAAAAGCCTCTTTTTAGTTTTGAAGAAATTTGGATTTTCAAATTTGAATTCAAGGCCAAGAAAGGAAAGAAAGTGAGAAGTCTTGTGGAGAAAGAAATCAAAAAAGGAAAGAGGGAAGGAAGAAAATAAGATAGAAGCCAAGAAATTTTGCACAATAAAGAGGGAACGTCCATGCAAGGATTTTCAAAGTGTTGCATGCCCTTTTGTGGGGTCCACATGTGCTTCAAATTTGCAACAATTCAAAAATCAATTTTGAGAGAAAATCAAAGTGGGGCACAAGTGGAGGAGTTGCATGAAACAAGGAGAGTCCTATTTTTATTTGGTTTGTGCACCAAGAAACCAAAAAAGGAAACAAGCTGGAAATTCCCATGAAACTCTCTCAAAATTTTACAGTATTCATCCTAGCTTGGAGACAAAGCTAGGAACCTTCCCCAACTTGAATACCTTGGACCCCAAGCCATTGTGAAAATTATGAAAGGACTCCCCATTACTAGACGTCCCATACACCAGCCCTTTTGGACGTGTGGCTCTTTCCACCCTCATCTCCACCTTGCTCCATCTCTTGTCCAATGTCCCTCCCATCTTTCTTACCTAAGGGCCTCTCCTTTGGCCAGCCACCCATTGGGTCTGCTCCACCGCACCACCTTCTACCTTCCAATTAAGTTACTTATACTTTCAGTTTTACAAATCTACATTTTTCTAAGTTGTAGAAGATGACCATGGTAGGCTAATTTTCTTTGTTTTCTAGGAGTAGGGGTGAACCCTTATTACTTTCATTGATTGTATGGATAATTTCAATTAGAAGAGTAATGCATTTTCTTTATTAATGTACAGGGATTTTTTAATGTTAATTACCATGTTCAGTAACCTTTTTTATGCTTTGTCTTCTCCGGATACATCGCGTGCTTGGAGGCAATGCGACATGAGTAAAAGAACTTTTTGGGACATTGTAAATAATAAAAATCATCTCTAAAATTAATATTAAAAAGGTAATGGAGAATAAAGATCATAGGATCCAGACAGCTCACAGATCCAGTCATCACTACCAAAATTCTCTCCTCTTGGTCAACTACAAGATCACAGATCCTACATTATCTCTGTCACACCCAAGCAAATCCATGATTGTCTCAATCCCAGCATATACAGTAGAATCCTTGAGATTCTCTCTTGTAATAACGTGCTATATAATAAAGGGCAGCACACACATTTGAGTGTATGAAAAGCTTCCATCGTGGACGTAGGCCAATAAGCTGAACCACGTTAAACCTTGAGCACTATCTGTTTCATGGTATCAGAGCTACAAGACTCACGTCCCTAGATCCTCTAATGGCTGCCCTTACTTCCTCTTCCTCCCCATCCCCAAATGTTCACCACTTCCTTACCATCAAGCTTGATTAACACAACTACTTGCTATGGAAATCACAGTTGCTGCCCATTCTTAGAGGGTATGATCTTATTGGTTATATCGATGGCACGAGTCCTTGCCCACCAAACATGATCTCAGATCCTGAAGCTTCTGGCAAAACAAAGCCAAACCCAGCCTACATCAGTTGGCAAAAACACGATCAACTTCTCTTGAGTTGGCTCATCGCCTCTCTCACAGAAAGTGTCCATACCAAGGTCATTGGCAAGTCAACATTCAAGGACGTTTGGACTGCCCTTGAGAAGCACTTTTCCTCTCAATCACGAGCACGCCTTCTGCAACTAAGGCTGCAACTCCAGACGATTAAGAAAGGGGCACTTTAAGTCAGTGATTATCTCCAAAAGATCAAGGTTATCACAGATAACCTTGCTGCTGCTGGTCATGCGGTCCGAGATGATGAAATTCTACTCTACATATTGGGGGGTTTAGGCCCTGACTATGAGTCTCTAGTCACCTCAGTCACTACCCGCGTGGAACCCACCAACTTGGATGAACTTCATGGCTATCTTCTTAGCCATGAACTGAGCATTGAAAACACCCATGCACATCAGCTAGAAAGTCCTCAACCTGCAGCAAACACTGTTCAACGTGGTCGCGGTCGAGGACCTAATCTCGGCCGTGGTTGTGGTCGAAGTAGCCAGCAAACTCAGCCACCCAACTCTGCATTACCTGGGATTGGCCGAGCCCAATCCAACCAATCAGGCACACCTCGGGCCACCTATTCATCCAATCGCGTTCCTTGTCAGATTTGTGGCCGCAAGAATCACACTGCCATGACTTGCTACAGCAGATTTGATTATGCTGTCCAAGGTGGCCAAAATGCTCAAGCCTTTATTACATCTCATCAAACCAGTCAGGTTGCCCCATTTGATCAAACCTGGTACCCAAACTCTGGCGCAACAAATCATGTTACTGCAGATCTTGGAAATCTCTCTTTGCACTCTGAATATCAAGGCAATGATCAGCTTCAAGTCGGGAATGGAACAGGTTTGAAAATCGCCAATGTTGGTTCCTCCTTTTTGAAAACTACTGATTCTTCTTCTTTAAAACTAAAAGATATTCTTCATGTGCCTCACATCACAAAGAATTTACTGTCTGTTTCTCAACTCACCAAGGATAATGATGTCTTTTGTGAATTTCATATGAATGATTTTTTTATCAAGGAACGAGCCACGGGGCAGATTCTGGCACAGGGCAAAACTAAAGATGGACTCTATCAACTTCCAGCAATAATCACAACCAAGGCAGCTCTAGTTGGAGAAAAGGCATCCACTGAAAAATGGCATGAATGGCTAGGACATCCATCTGAACGTATAGTTCGTTCCATTATTGCCAAAAATAAGTTACCATTAGTGCAACAAAATAAAAGGTCTTCTATTTGTTCCTCTTGTCAGCTTGGAAAAGGCCATAAATTATCCTTTGGCTTATCTTCTTTTATTTCTACTGCACCCATTAGAACTTGTGCACTCAGATTTATGGGGACCTGCTCCTGTGACATACTCCCATGGTCATCGTTTTTATATTCATTTCATAGATGATTTTAGCAAGTTTTCATGGCTTTACCCATTGGTTCACAAATCAGATACTTATAAGACATTTTTGAAGTTCAAACCAATGGTTGAAAATTTATTTGGTTTAAAGATTAAAAACCTCCAAAAAGATGGAGGTACAGAATACTTGCCTCTTAAACATGTTCTAGAGGCTAACGGTATTGTTCATCGAATTTCATGCCCTTATACACCAGAACAAAACAGGGACTGCTGAATGAAAGCATCGTCATGTTGTTGAAACAAGGCTTACCCTTATGGCCCATGCCTCTATGCCATCATCTTATTGGGATGACGCTTTTCAAACTGCTATGTTTCTTATAAATAGACTGCCATCAACCAATACAAACAACAAGAGTCCATATCAAATTGTTTATAATCGTTCTCCTGATTACAACATTCTAAAGATATTTGGGTTTCTATGCTATCCCTTTTTTAGACCATACACAAATCACAAATTACAGAATCGGTATGCAAAATGCATTTTTATGGGTTATAGTACTTCACACCGAGGGTACAGGTGTCTGAATTTGCAAACTGGGCACATAGTTATCTCAAGGCATGTTATCTTTGATGAGTGTATTTTTCCTTTTGCAAAAACATCTACATCCTCTTTGCATTCCCCTTCCCTACCATACCCACAGATAGGAGAATCCCCATCATCACAAGACCCACAACTCACAAATGAAAATATCCCTGACCCACCTTTTACACCTCATTTCAATCACCAGTTATCCAGCCCCAATAATCCCTTGCACCACGCAACCGAACCCAACACTTCAGGCCCAAATGAACCCAGTAGTTCAAGCCCAACCAACACCATCACTTCAAGCCCATTACCACCCACCACTTCAGGCCTAGCCACACCCATTATTTCAGCCCCAATTGAACCCACTACAATAAACCCCAACAAACTGATTCTTTAAACACTCATCAAATGACTACTCATCTAAAAACTGGTATAGCCAGGCCTCGCACTCTGCTAGCCACCAAGCACCCATTACCAATAGCACTCTTGGTCTCAAATGAACCCATTTAACCAACTTGCTTCACAGAAGCTAACAAACACCCACAATGGTGGCATGCCATGGCAGAAGAATACAATGCTCTCATAAAGAATGGAACATGGACTCTCCAACCGCGCCACCCTTCAATGAACATTGTTGGATGCAAATGGGTCTTTCGTATAAAAAAACGGGCAGATGGCTCCATTGATAGATTCAAAGCCCGCTTAGTGGCAAAGGGCTTTCACCAACAAGCAGGTCTAGACTATGATGAGATATTCAGCCCAGTGGTGAAACCAATAACCATTCGCCTAGTCCTCTCGCTGGCTCTTATGAACAAGTGGATCATCAAACAACTTGATGTTCAAAATGCGTTTTTGCATGGCATTCTGCATGAAGAAGTTTACATGGACCAGCCACCTGGTTTTTTGGATCCAGATGCACCCACACATGTATGCAAATTACACAAATCATTGTATGGGCTCAAACAAGCACCCCGCGCATGGTTCAATCGCTCATCTTATCGACTTAGGCTTCAGTGGGTCAAAAAATTACTCATCATTATTCATTTGGCATCAAGGGCAGCACACTCTTCTCATCCTAATATACATAGATGATATCATCCTAGCTGGGTCCCATCAAGAAGATATTGATCGCTTAATGAGTTCTCTTCACCAAGACTTTCCCATCAAGGATCTTGGCCCACTACATTACTTTCTAGGTGTAGAGGTCATAAAACATGGACCCAATCTACATCTTTCCCAAACTAAATATATCAGAGACTTATTACTGTGGTAAAAAATGGATGGAGCAAAGCCAAGTCCTACACCTATTGCAAGCAAAAACACTATCAAAACACTCTGGCACACCTCTCCTTGATGGAACAGAATACAGAAGCACTGTGGGTGCTCTACAATATTTGTCACTAACAAGGCCTGACATTGCCTTTGTGGTAAACAAAGTGTGTCAGTTTATGCACTACCCCACAAGTGATCATTGGGTAGCCGTCAAAAGAATTCTCCGTTATCTCAAGCATACAATTCAGTCTGGTCTACTCATACAGCCTTTCACTACTGTAACTCTTCACGCATTCACAGATGTAGACTGGGCAGGATGCATTGATGACCAGAGATCCACTTCAGGATATGGAGTGTATATTGGTCCAAACCTCATTTCTTGGAGCTCAAAGAAACAATCTACAGTTGCACGATCAAGCACTGAGGCTGAATACAAGGGTTTAGCTAATGCCACTGCAGAAGTCCTTTGGATTTGCTCCCTTCTACAAGAACTTCACTGTCATGTAAAGAGTGCTCCAACTTTATGGTGTGATAATCTAAGTGCAATCTATCTCACAGCAAATCCAGTATTTCACTCCAGAATGAAGCATGTAGAAATTGATTTTCATTTTGTTCGAGAACTCATTGCTCGCAAATCCATACAAGTAAAGTATTTATCTACTATGGACCAGGTTGCGGATATCTTCACTAAAGGATTGTCATCTAAAAAACATATGGTTCTAACATCCAAGCTGAAGGTTCTCAATAGACCATCATCTTGATGGGGGGTATTGGAGAATAAAGATCATAGGATCCAGACAGCTCACAGATCCAGTCATCACTGCCAAAATTCTCTCCTCTTGGTCAACTACAAGATCACAGATCTACATTATCTCTATCACACCCAAGCAAATCCATGATTGTCTCAATCCCAGCATGTACGGTAGAATCCTTGAGATTCTCTCTTGTAATAACGTGCTATATAATAAAGTGCAGCACACACATTTGAGTGTGTGAAAAACTTCCATCGTGGATGTAGGCCAATAAGCCGAACCACGTTAAACCTTGAGCACTATCTGTTTCAAAAGGACATTACTTTCATTTTTCTACAGGTTCAAATCCACTTCTCTCCCCCATTTGGGACTTTTCTTCTTGTGTTGAAATGATGCACAAATCGGGTGAGACTTTTGTGTTGGTAAATTTAACAATCTTAAAGAGTTAGTTTCCTTTTTGTTAGCATTGTTTAGTCCATTTACGACCGTTGTGATATTGGGTCATCGGTATTCCATTCGTTCCGTATTTAGTCGGTCTAAGATAGTTGGATGTCATTTCATTAAATAGCTAGTAGGAGAGCTTCTTTCATAGATTATTGGAGAGCTTGTTTATAGCATGTTGGAGAGCTTTATTTTTTAAATTTGGTATGTACTTCGAATAGTTCCCTATCAATTTGGACAAGGGTTCTAAGGGCCTATTCTTGATTTGCCTAAGGTCCTTTTACTTGAGTAGGTTGGCACACAATGGAGATTCTGACTTGATGAAACATTGCCTTCCCAAGACTTGATCTTCCTTTCTAACACTTACAGAGGCACGGTATTAGACTTGACACGAAACTGACAACACTAGGGTAGTGCGTAGATGTCTATGATATTAGCACGGCGGTCATCTCATTGTTTGGAGCAATATTATATTTTATAAGTTGCTCATTACAATGGGTTTTAGGGGTGGATCTCCAGTTTGGTTTTTCTAAGAGTGGGCCTGGCTCATCTCTTTCATAAAGGTACTTTATTGAATTTCAATGTAGCAATGCTGCAGTGTGGTTCTACCCTGGAATTAAATGCATAAGCAAAAAAGGATTAATAAAGTTAGTGAAAAGCTGTGGAGATGCGGATGAGACGTTCACTTTTCTAGGATTTAAATTATTAAAGGATGTTAACTCAGCATTTATCCTCTATTTCTCCTCTATTCTATCATTTTTCATGAAAGGGGAGTTTTCATGACATTATAATCCATAATTTAGAGTGCCTAAGAATCGGTTCAAGTCAGTTTTTCATGGTTTGACCATAAGTGCCCAGAGCGTGGAGCGGGGACGGGATCGGGGGCGGGAGCGCCAAAATGATAAATTTTAAAATAATTATACCTCCGGAGCGCCTATACAACGTAGTGCTTGTGGGTTTATAAACAATTAAGTAATGGGCATAAATATATCTTATCCATATATTCAAGTATTAAAAATGAAAAAAGAATTTAACTTCACAATTTTTTATCACATAAAATAGACAATAATTAATAAGTCAAAAGAAGTTTCTTCATTCAAAAGATAAATATCAAGCTTACAAAAAATGAAAATGCACAAAAAATTAAAGATTATGCATGGTTCGCTCCATATTCGATTGAACCGCGCTCCGAGGATGGTCGAACTACGCTTTGAAGTGCGCTCCAAGGACGGATCCGCTCCAAAAATGCCGATCTGCATTTTCGAAGCGGAATCGAGAGGGCCGAGAGGAGGTTCCGGGCACTAAGATTATTTGACCTATATCCATTACCTTACATGGCACAACTTGGCCTTTTACAACCTAAATAGCCTCTTATGGAAAAACTTAGCCTCTTACAAATCGGCCTAAAATGACCATAACAACTTTTCACGGCAAACTTAACCTCTTATGCTCAAACCCTATCTTTTACAATCAAATCATTTGCCTATCACAATACTTTTAATTCATCGTGTTACATACATATAACTTTATTTCATTATATGCACTTTGTATTTATAGTTTTAAGTCCTTATCAAGGGATGATTTATCTCATAAAAACGCCCTTGATTGGTGACACCAAACCCGTTGAGAAATTCATAGAACCCGTTTGCGACCCTACGAGGCCTAATAAGTGAAAAAATGCGATCAAATGAGCTTAGATTGGGGCAAATTTTTGGAGGCATGGTCCATCTCGTTGTAATAAAGACGACCATGGTTTAAGTGGGCGATAACATTCGAATTAAATGCCTAATTTGGCTAAATGAGCCTTAGTAAACCTAATTCTGTAAGTTCCTAAAATGACAATAGATTGAGTTCAAATCTGACTAGAAATTCATATAGATGTAACTAGGATACCCTTAAAATAACTGTACTCATAGGTTTTGGGCCTTAAACTTACAAAATTATTTTTCGTGACACTGGAGCCTGATCTACAATCCTAGAATCAAAATGGATCTAAGTAGGTTTGAAACTACAATACCACAGGAGCTACATGAGAGTTTACCCAGCTTCCCTCTGAGACCGGAGGGATTAGTCCAATTCAAAGGGTTGGGAACCCTCCGATAGCAAAAAAAAAAAAGGGAGTTTCATTTTGATCAAATGAACTTATAACTGTTCGAAATTGAAGGGAGGCTCCATTTAGTAGTAACAAAGAGCTAGGATCATGGGTCAAACGACCTCAAACTTTGAGTTTTGGGCCCATTTGGCTTAATGTGCCTTATCGACCCTATTTTTGAAATGCTAAAAGTGGCATAAAATGACCCAATTAGAGTGAAACTTTTAGCTTAGCCATAATTTAACATAATCAAACTAATTGGGCTATTTTCGAAGAATTCTGACTTCGGGCGACTACTTCTGACTTGTGAGGTAATTCCTCCCCCACTGATCGGTCCCAAAATGTGCCAAAAGGTCTCAAAATCAAGGAAAGGGCCTCCCATTTAGGCCACCCCTTCCCCTCGAGTATTTTTGGCAATTTTTTAAACTAGGTATATTTTGGTAATTTTGCCTAAAAAAGATAAGATGGGTCATTCCGGCCCAATAAACTGCATAGATGATGATACAACAATTCATTGGCCCAACACATGTTAACTTGCAAGGGAAAAATCTACCATCTCTCAAGGACTCGGGACAACTATGAATCCACACAGATAGCAAAACAATTAGAAATGCTCTTTTTTAAGGACCCTGTAAATTCAACTTCGACTCAATAATTTGATATAAGAAAGCTATGACCTCTACCTTCAATTTCCATGATTCCACTTCTCCTTGGACTAAAGTTGCAAGGCACCAAAGGAATATTCTAATACAGTCAGCAGTGATGAAAGATGATCCTTTTTGGGTTTACTTTTATTTCAGGTTTTTTGGAGTCTGCTTTTTGGCTCTTCCTTTGCCTAGCCCAGGCTATTAGCTTCTTTGGCTTGGCCCAATCTGTGGGTCTTGTTGGCTTGGCCCATTTGTGGGTTCTTCGGTTTTTGCTCCTCATCAGGTGGTGGTTTGCTCCCATGTATTGCAGCTAAGAAAGAGCACTTCCTCATTCTTCTGTATCTCTTACTCATAGGAATATACTTTCCATTGAAAAAAAAAAAAGAGATCTACTTGATCCATGTTTTAGAGTATACAGGTGACACGAGGCCCACATTTTTGGCAATGTAATTCTTTCATGCCAAACAAAACCTAAAATGTAATCCATCAAGATCAGGTCTACTCTATCAATAGACTAGTCATTGCCCGTGCCTGAACGCACGCACTACGTTTTGAGCACAACTAAATATGGGAAAAATCAAACCCACACCGCCCATAATTTAATAAATTTAACCTAAATTTCCACACCGCCCATAATTTAATAAATTTAACCTAAATTTTCTATGTGGCCCATCGGATCAATCAGCTTCAAATCAAGCCCGACTGGATTTTTTTTTTAGGTAAAACAGTCCAGCCAATTGGACCCTTGTTTAACCACCATTGAAAACCAGAGTGGCCCACTACTATAAGCAGTCTAGTTCAATTGTATGCAAATCACGTTTGCATCTACTACCAAAACAATCCAAGTTAGCTCAGATTCCACAATCCGTGAAAAACAGCATAATATGTGAAGGGGCAAACTGGTAAGTTGTGGGCCCAAATTCCACACCGTTCAATCATTCAATTGCAATCATAGCCGTGTATTTAATCATATCTTTACTTGCATGGAAGTTTTAAAAGAATAATGGCACGTTTCGTAATTTCACAAAAAACTAAGGGCACTCCCATATCCTCTTGGAAAAGATAATGGTACGTTTCGTAATTTCACAGAAAATCAATGGCACTCCCATATCCTATTGTGCTTTGTAATAAAATCTTGAATATCTTCTCAGCCTTAAAATTTATGTACGAAAATATGTACATAAATCCAAGGGTCCAAAATATCTAAAGATTCAAAAACTGAGCTCCCTTATTATATAAATATTATATTTTGACAAATGTTGCATATATATAGATATTATTAAAGCTGTATTTTGGGATGTGTCGATGAGATGCAGATGGGGTCCGTACATTGTGTGCAGTGAAACACTTTTTTAAGCAAGAAAACAAATCACATTAACTGATTGATAATCCTTACTTGAAATCACAATCTTCTACGCCACATTCGATGTCCTTGAAAATATATAAAATCGTAACCCTCCTATCTTTGGTCTGAAAATTGAATTTTTATCAATCCATGCCCAATTAGTAAAGAGGTCAAATATATATATATATATATATATATATATATATATTACAGTTTGACATACAAATTACTTCAAAAATCATTTGGTATCATCTAGCAGAGTGTTGGTGGTTGGATACAAAATGCAAGGGTTTGGAGTAAGGTTGAAAATCGTTCATATCGTTCATTGCAAAAAAAATTAAGTCAGAAACAATCAGCGTAGACACTCGGAAGAGTCGTACTTTTTTAAAATAATTTTTAAAATATTTAAAATAAACTCATTACTTATAAAATAGAAATATGCATTTATTCACAATTTAGGGGTGTACAGGGATTGGATTGGTACGGATTGGGCCAAATCCGTCACTCATCCGCTACATACGGATTGATGGATTTGAAATCCGTCACCAATCCATAGCTGTTAAAAACTGATTCGATCCGATCCGTGAAGGACCAAATCAGATCAGATTAATCCGTTCAATCTAATGGCAAAAGAAAGATATCAAACATGTTGTAAAAAAAATTCATATTTGACCATATTTAATGTCAACGGATCGGTTCAAATTGAGTCCAATAACTTGATACAATATTGAAGATCGGATCGGGATTTTTCCGACGGCAATGACCATACCTTAGTGTAGTATATCATCTATAAAATTGTCAAAGTAGGGAGTTTTCCAATCATGATTTGGAGTACTATTGACAAATGGGTTCCGACGACTGACCATCCGACTCTTCTATTGTCTTATATCACTATGATTGTCATAGGACTAGGAGCGAGAAGCCTCAGCTTTTACATATCGAATTCTCGCATGACTCGTGGAGTTGCAGTATCTCGTTTCTTATCACGTGATTTTCGGGGGTTATCAGATCAGTCACTCTGCTTATCATTATTTGTATTTTAGACATTCAAAGTGCCAAGCTGTAAATTTTGGACGCATCGTACGTGGCCACTTCCGTTACTTCCTAATTCTGTGCTCCAATTTAACACCTGTCCAGGTGCAAGTGCAAAAGATAATGTATGTTAAAAATAGCTTGGATGTGCATTTGAAAAATCTTGCCCTTTGATTTAGTGGGGCCCGCCAAAAAGCATTTTAGGCACAAAGGTGATGGGTGACAGCCAGGGTGAGTGATTAGAAGGGCACAGGGATTATGAATTAGCCAAGTATTAAATGCAAGCATATCATCTTACCCTCTAAGATTAGGGTCTTTGGGTCTCAAAGTCTCAAGATTTTCTTTATGTATATTTTTATCATGATTTAATCCAACGGCAACGGCAGATAATTGTTCTACTTAGGTTAATTGGAGTCAGTTCTCCTAAGCTCAAGTTTAGGATAAGATAAGTTCAAGCATTTAGTGGGGCCCACCTGGGGACCCACATGGGGATAGGGATGAGGGGATTCCAAGGACTCCATGAAAATCTTCCTTTTTGTAAAAAATTAGCCCCAACCGTGATTTCTATCATCTCCATATGGACCCAAAAGTTTAATGGTTAACAGTTCATTCGGATCGATACATAATCGATCCAACGGTCTAGTAAACTCGGATCTGACCGAAAGTTGGTGGACATGTGCAATTTAGGGGGGTCATGTGTTTGGTCCATTTGGATGGACCAAAGGTGGGCCCCACAAGCATGAGCTTACGGAATCTTATCCTAAGCTTGAGCTCATGAGAGCCTTACTATATCTTTTAAGTACCAAATTATTTTATATTATTGATCAACTCTTTGGGATTTTAAGGATTTCTATTTCTATATAAGAAATCAAAGATGAAGAATCAAAAGTGGGTTTCCAAAAAATGACAATCAAAATAATCTACCATATACGCAAAATCGAATCAAGATCTATGACGACCCTAACAATTCAAATTCTATGAAAGTCAAAGGACTCGTCTGTATCATTGCCTATGTTCTTTACTTTTGATTCATAACCTTCACCCTTCATCCATTTAATAGTTTTTTGGTGGAGCTTATTACTTGACCGTGAGTTCGTATATTCAAATACTTCTAAGTACTCTATCAAATAAATAAGCTCTAACTCTTTGTTGTCGTAGTTTATAGTGTACATTTCCTAGTGTGTAAAACATTTTTCAACTAAGCTTTAGATGGAGTGTTCATAGATGATAGCTTGAAAATTTAAGGTTATGAGTATATCTTTAACGGGGCTTCGGCCTGAGGTCCCTCAAAGTATGACTTTGTTGCAAACAGTCCACGAAAAAAAGTCATAGAGCTAAAAGTCTTTCCCACACTTTTTCATACCTGAAATGTCTAATTTATCCTTTCTTTAAATTATAACCCATGATTGGTGGGATATCTCATTAATAATGGTCAACTAACATTTAATTGCCCACGATTAATGGAACCCCCAGATTTTTAAATAAATTCTAAAAACACACAAATAAATTTCAAAATAACGAAAATAAATTTTAAAAATGTAATAATTTTTAAAAAATACAATAAATTTAACACAAATAAATTTAAAAATATGCAAATAAGTTTCAAAATATCCAAATAAATCTCAGAAAATATAAATAAATTTCAAAAGACTCAAATAAATCTCAAAAGATCCAAAGAAAATTTCAAAAAATACAAATAAATTTAAAATAATGAAAATAAATTTTAAAAATGCAATAATTATAAAAAAACGTAATAAATTTGAAAATATGCAAATAAATTTAAAAAACGCACTATAGATTTCAAAAAACGTAAATAAATTTTCTAAAAAACTTAGATAAATTTTGAAAAAAATTCAGATAAATTTACCAAAAACACAAAGAAACATGATAGAAGACAGATAAATTTGAACAACACTCAGATAAATTTGACAAAAATTCAGATAAATTTGAACAAAACTCAGATAAATGGAACAACAACTCAGATAAATTTAACAAAAACTCAGATAAATTTGATAAAAGAGATAAACAGAGCCAAAGAGCAATGAGACTCCCATCTCTCTCTTCCTCGCAAATGCTCCTCTTTATAGGAAGAGGCGAAGCTACAGACTACAGAAGAAGAAGAAAGAACATCAGACTCCCATCTCTCTCTTCCTCGCAAATGCTCCTCTTTATAGCACTCTCTCTCTCCTCCCCAGCCGCTCACTCACAACTCAAACCCAAAAAAGACCCTTACAACCCCTCTCTCTATCTCTCCACAAAAATAAATAAAACTTACCACGAGAAGAAGCCAAGCAAGTAGTAAAACGGCAGCAGCATTAGTTACAAAACAAAACCCCTTCACTAATGCTACCATCATCCTCCAACACCTTTCTCTGTATAAATGCAAGAAAGGTCCGATTTTTATCAATATGGTAGAAATGGAAGAAAAGCCCCAAATAGAAAGACTCTTCCTTTTTCCATGACGTATACAAAGAAGAAGAAGAGAGAGTATAGAAAGGGGTGATCTGGCCACGGCGAAGGCTGCTGCATCGATATTGGCATTGGCCGATGACCTGACAACGCGGTACGGAGGCTTGGTAACAGTTTGGACAAATGCACCAACAAGATCTACGCGACGGACGTCCTTGCGTACATCCTGACCATCGTTTATGCCCGGGTTGATGCTGATTAGATCTAGGCCACTCGTCATCACAGGACAGACAAACAGTGTTCCTAGAGACGCACATCGGATCCGGATTTTCTTAGCTGGAGATTCATAGAACAAAGACGACAGAAATCTGCACACCCTAGCAAATCTAGACTCGTTGTAGAAGAAGAGGGATAATATAATATTTGAAAATTAAAAATTTTAAAATTTTATGCCTAAAATGGTTGAAAGGGCAATTTAGTCCTGAAAAATGAGATCATGTGGATTAACGGACCTAAGGCTGCAAAAAGTCTAGCTAAGTGGACCAGAAGCCTTAATAAGTTTTTCCTTGGACTAGAGGCTGGAAACATTGACTTATAGGGACCTTTCGCTAATTTTCTCTATCTTTAATTCCTCGTCTCAATCTAAGTTTCCTTATAAGCCCATGATTGTTATAGTACTGAGTAATTATTTTTTTCATTTTTGCAATCAATTTCAAAATTGAGATCGATGGTTAAAAACATAAGATGATGTAAGCTTAATTTTGATCGATGACAAGACCAGATTGTCTCCCATTTCATAGAGCCATTGGACCATACAAAAACTAGTATTGTGGCTTGATTTGCTGGCTAGCCTAAGAAGGGAATCACCAAAGATTTTTTATACTCATTCTCAATTTCATTATTTTATAGTGATCCAAGTATCATTTACTCAGACTATGATGAAACTCCATTTTATGTCATTTTGCTATGACACTTCTTGAGAAGCTCGTTCTTCTAGAAATATATCGAGCTATTTTGATGACACTTTTTTGATTTGTCATGAACTCGCAATATACTTTCTTTAAAGTTATTGGTCATATCACATTCTATTGCTTGCACATGAACGTAGTTTTAGACAACCTCATGAAATACAATTAGTTCGAGCCTTCACTTTTAGATCATGTACGGGTGGGTGGGGTGGAACTCACTGTGGGTTCAACCTATCAAAAAATTGATGGGTTGACCCGTTTTAAGGGATATTGATCGAATGGCTGTCCTTATACTTCACAATTGTCCAAAAACAGTCGAAAACTACATAACTCTCGAAGAGTTATTTGTACAGGAAAGAACGCTATGAAAGTTACAATTTTATCTTTAAATTTGTGTAATATCGTAGATATGTAGGATATCGCATTGTGCAATATCCTATGGCTGTAGGATATCACAGAAATTCAGAAATTTTCACCTGCTTCCTTTCTACTGAAGAGAGGAAAAGCATGCTTGTTGCTTTATGATAAATAGAGAAAAAGAATAGCGATAAAAACTCTTCTACTGAGGTCGTCTTCTTCGATTGAAATGAGAATTGTGTTTTAAAAAAATGAGATAGGCACAACACCAAAAACAGGAAATTGGAATGGATTACCGTTCCTAATCCTTCTGTTCCTAATCCGTTAATCCGTTCCAATTTTCTATTTTTGGAACGGATTAACGGATTAGGAACAGTTTAGGAACGGATTTACGGATTAGGAACGGGCGGATTAGGAACGGTAATCCGTTCTAATTTCCTATTTTTGGTGTTGTGAGGGCCCACATACCTCTTGTGATGAATGAAATGAATGAATTCTAGATGATAGAAATAATATTGTAAGAGCCTAACTCTAGAATCTACAAAAGTAGAAACGATGAATATAAAATAGAGTTCTGAATTCGTTGTGAATATGTGCTTTGGGCTTGGGCGGGAATGGGGAATTGAGCAATATGGATGTAGGATATTGCATGGTTCGATACCATGAGATATCCTACCGCCCTAAGATATTGCAAGCTTTAAGGGTAAAATCGTTGCTTTTAGAGCGTCATTTCTTGTAAGAATAGTTCAGCGGAAATTATTATCTTTTGGCCGTTTTAGGACAATTGTCAGGTTTAAGGGCAGCCATACGGTCATCATCCACTATTTTAACTCTCATCCAGCCTGTCAACAAAGCCCTCCACCTGCCCCACAATCCGCACCCCCCCCCTCAATTTATTTATAAGACACTTGCTTTAGGTTATTTCTCATTCTTCATCGCCTATCTCTCTCGTCCCTCTCTCCTATCTCTCTAATGGAATCTAGAGAGACTGCCCAAAGAGAGAGTACGAAGAAGGAGGAGGAAGAGGACATCTCTATGCTCCATCCGCAGATCAAGTAAGAAACTCTCATTAACTATTTATTACTTCACCGTTTTCTTTTTCTTTGCATCTTTCTTTATGTACGTTCACTTTTTTTATTATGGTTACTATTACGGTTCGATTAGGTTTTGATTGGGGGTTTTATTTGGAAGTTTTATTAGAATTTCTCGGAGCCTTTGATTTGACTCAGCTAGAAATATAATTAGGGTTTCAGGGTTTTCAAGTAGGGTTTGATGAAAGGTATTAATTAGTGTATGATCTTGAGTTTTGACGGGGCTTTGATTAGATATCTCATGAGATATAAATTAATTAGTTTTTCACTATCGTAGGGCTTTTGATTGGGTGTTTGATTAGGGATTTTGGCTAAAGACTTAATTATGGTATTTAGGGTTTTCGATTGGGTTTAGTTGAGGGTATGATTTGGAGTCTTGATCGGGTTTTGATTAGATATTTTCAAGAAGGCATAAATTAATTAGAGTTTCACTCTTATTAGACCTTTGGCTGAAACATAGTTGAGTAAAAAATATTGAATTCATAAAGTCGACTCCAAATAAATGAGATGAAGCTTCAAGAATGATGATTTATCTTATGTTAGGACTTTGTAAGGGTTTCTAGTAGAAGTTTTGATTAAGGTTTAGTTGGGTGTTCGATTAGGGTTTCATTGAAGGTTTAACAAAATTTTATTTAGAGACTCAAATAAAGGTTAGAACCTCAATCTTCTATAGACTTTTGGCTAAAAAAAGGTTAAGTTATATGAAATTAAGCTTCAATGATGATGGATTTAATTCAACATTTTTTTTTAAATAAAATTGATTCAACTAGTCGGTCCACTCAATTGGATTGAACTGCCGCATATTGCAAATGAGTCTAATGAAAACTATTAATCTTTTGAATCATATGAATCATGAAATTCAACAACTTTCTAAATAGAATCATGTGATTAAACTTATGAAACTATGGGAGAGAGTAATGGGGCAAAGACTTAGACTAGAGACCAAGATATCTGAAAACAAATTTAGTTTTATGCCAGGGAGGTCAACAATGGAAGCTATTTTCTAACTTCGGCAATTAATGAAAAAATATCAAGGAAAGAGGAAAAGTCTACACATGGTCTTCATCAGTCTAGAAAAAGCCTACGACATGGTACCTAAAGATTTAATTTTGTAAGTTTTAAATAAAAGGAATGTTCCAAGAGGTTACTTTGAAATTATTGAAGATATGTACGAAGCAAAAGTAACGAGTGTGAGAACTACTTGTGGAGAGACAGGAGAGTTCCCAGTGACCATAGGTTTACATTAGAGTCAACCCTAAACCCTTATCTCTTTGCACTGATTATGGATGCCCTAATTGCTCATATTTAAGAAGAGGTACCTTGTCTTAATAATTAATAATGATTTGGAGATTGATGAAGATGTCGAACACAGGATTAAAGCGGGATGGTTGAAGTGGAGACTTGCTTCGGGAGTGCTTTGTGACCGACGAATGCCAACAAAATTGAAGAGATTTTTTTCACAGGATAGCGATTAGACCAGTTATGACCTATGGAGCAAAATGTTGGCCAATCAAGAAGTAACATATGCACAAAATGGATGTAGCAAAGATGAGAATGTTGAGGTGCATGTATGGTAAAATTAGGAATGATAGAATTAGAAATGAATGCTTTAGAGAGCATGTAGGGGTAGTAATAATAGAGGATAAAAGTGGAGAAATTCGTCTAAGATGGTTTTAGCATGTCCAACGTAAGTCGGTAATGACGTCAGTAAGGAAAAGTTTAGCCATGAAGGTTGATAGCCCACCAAGGGGAAGTGGTAGGCCAAAAAGGACGTGGATGGATGTAGTAAAAATAGATATGAAGAAGTGTAACCTATCTAAGGGTTTCACTCAAAATAAATTGGAATGGAGAAACAAAAATTCGTGTAGCTGACCCCAACATAGTTGGGACAAGGCTTTGATGATGATGATGGAGTTCGATTTTTGTACTGTAGTTTAATTTTATTTCATTTGAACTGATTGCACCAATTGAGTTACCACTCTTATTTCTCCGTATTCCTTTGATGTGCTCATATATAAAGCTAAGTGGGTGTTCGTTTACGGGAATAAATGGAACTTTAACTGGGAAGACTATAATAAGAACCTGTTTCTTTAGCAAAATTTTTAGAATTCTTGTGTCGAGAATTTGAAATTTTCCAAATGCTTTCCCCCACATGGAACTTGAAATCCTAATCGTCCATCTATCATTTGAAACACTGAAACTCAAGAAATCCCAATAATATTTGTAAGATTTTAGCCGAGTTAGAAGGATTGAAATTTATAATTCTTACAACAGGATAGGAGTTCTGCTAAAGAAACATGCCCTAATTTGACCAGATTTTATCTAAAATTTGAGAAATCTAACAGGCCCAAAATAATATATATATATATCTACTACTATTATAAAAGAAAGCAATATGCACTTTTTTTCACTACACACCTAGCCAATCAAATGCAAGATGTGAGCCCCACTTACTTTTTATACTTTTATTTTTTTCTATTCTACATCTACATCTACCTTTACATCTATCTACAACTTTTTACTTTGGGCCCCACTTAAGATAATAATAATATAATCTATAATATTAAGAATATAAAAGAGAAGAACTTGTGTGGGCCCCACCTATATAATAATAATATAATCTATATATTATTATTATTATTATTAAGAATAAAATGACTTTATTATTATTATTATTACGAACAAAATGACATAACTTTTAATATTATTATTATTACGAACAAAATGACATAATTTGTGTGGGCCCCACTTAGATAATATTAATATAATTTATATATTATTATTATCCTTTTAAAAGAGAAGAACTTGGGCCCCACTTATATAGTAATAATAAGATTATAAAAGAGAAGATCTTGTGTGGGCCCCCACCTATATAATAATAATGTATTGAGAACAAAATGACATAACTTGTGTGAGCCCCGCTTAGCTAATAATAATAATATAATCTATATATTATTATTACCCTTATAAAAGAGAAGAATTGGGCCCCACTTATATAATAGTATTAAGATTATAAAAGAGAAGAACTTGTGTGGGCCCACCTATATAATAATAATATAAACTATTCATTATTATTATTATTATTATTATAAGATTATAAAAGAGAAGAACTTGTGTGGGCCCCACCTATATAATAATAATATAATCTATATATATTATTATTATTAAGAATAAATTAAAATGACATAACTTGTGTGGGCCTCATTTAGATAATAATAATATAATCTATATATTATTGTTACCCTTCTAAAAGAGAAGAACTTGGGTCCCACTTATATAATAATAATAAGATTATAAAAGAGAAAAACTTGTGTGGGCCCCACCTATAAAATCATAATATAATCTATACATTATTATTATTATTATTATGTCTCTATATCTATATCTATCTATATCTATATCTATAATACCCTTATATAAAAGAGAGTAAAGTGTAATACTTTTTCACTACACGCCTGCCCAATAAAATGCAAGAAGTGGGCTCCACTTAATCTTATTATATATATATATATATAGATATGCCCAATAAACCTGCCCAATAAAATGCAAGATGTGGGCCCCACTTAGTATTATTATTTTTCACTACACACTTGCCCAACAAAATGCAAAAAAATGAATCAAGTGTATTTTTCTTACTACCTTTTGGCGTTCAATACTTATAATTTTGTGGGCACTTTAAATACATCGCCATCAGCTTAAAAACCAGTTTAAAAATTGCGACAAAAGGTATTAGCTAGCTTGCTACTGTTGTTATTGTTGTTGGTGGCCAATTGATGGTTGCGTTATAATTCAAATATTAAATTGACTACACACGAGAGAATTAACATTCTCTTTTTTTTTTACCTGAAACAATGCTAATTTTGCAAATAGTTTATATTTATTTTTTTATTTTATTTTTTGGTGAAAGTAAAAGATAGTACATGATTGGTATTTGTATTTGAAACTTGAGAGTTAAGGACATTAGAACTTGAGAGTTAAGGACATCAGAGGGCTCCGGAAGTTTCCAGAAGATATGAAATTAGTTTCTTTGTACGAATGTAACCCTTTGTTATTATTTTTTAAATATTAACCCTTTAATCTTTTGTACACTAACCTTAAATATTTGTAATTTAATGTTCCTTCAGTTGTATATTATTTATGATGGCCTTTGAAAAAGGTATAGGGACCTCCAAAACTTATAAGCACATCCCATACATACAAGTATTGCGTTTGCATTATTGCTTTATGTTTAGTTTTCATTTTCTTTTTTACAAAAAATAGCACCTGATAAAATATCATAAATAAGAAAGTGAAATGTACAAACTTAAACTCATTTTATGTCCGCCCTGTTTTTTTCTCTCTTTTAATGAAAGTTACCATGATTTTTTTTAATATTCTTTTCCCTTTTGCTTCATGTGTTTGTATTTTATTTAGTTAGAATAATTGAGTTTTCAATCTGACATAATAGTTATATTGATCTTGGTTTATACCCTGTTGGAAGAATAATTACAAGTTGGATAATGTGATAGCTACTACTAAATATTAGTTCTCTTCTAATATTAATGATTGCTAGAGATAATTTTATAAATGCAATTTAGCGGTAGGTCTTATAGATTGCTATCGTAAAATCAGTGTAAACAATCAAAATAAGTATTTAATGCTGAGCTGCAACAAATTCAGTTTGTTTTTGTTCGCTTTAGATTTTTCTTACTTTGATCAACACTCCCATCCTTTATACAGAACAGAACAGAAGAGTTGATCTAGAATACCTAGGTTACATTCTTATGTATATCTTAAGAGGAAGGTCTAATTCTGTTGCCAAATTTGTATTTGTAGTTTTTTATTTTTTGGTATTTTTCCCTATGAATATCTCTATTTGTGAGCTTTCATTTAACTGAACTTCTATGATTACTTTGTATTATCCTTTTCTTACTGGGTATAAAATATAACACTTTGTATCAAGCAAAAGAAGATGCCGACTCTTGGAGAGGTATTGCCTCTTTTCACCTGATAGTGATCTGTCTTATAAAATAAAACAAAGCACATGTTAAATACTAATATTGATCAACAGGTGCTCTGCAAATCTTACCCGTCAGAGTTCATATTATAGTTCCACCATTGTTGATCCCTGTCGCTTGAGGACAGGCCAAACTACTTCATTATTCTTGACGATCGGTGTGAGATGTTATTCTTCTTTGTAAGTTAAGACTAAAATCACCATCTCAGTTTTTTTTTTTTATTTTTTTTTTATGATGTCCTTAGGTAGGATATAATTAATTCTTTTCCTTAATAAAATCTGATTTTGTAGTGAACATATAATGTTCATGGTAATTAGTTAAAACAGTAAGCTCATCTGGTTCTTAGTTTTTATTTTTATTTTTTATAAAACTGCAGGTAATCAATTTGACTATACTTTCGAATGGACTCCAACTTTAGCAGGTCAAGTCTATCAGGAAACTGATAAGTCAATTAACCTGATAGGTTAAATAAAGTAAATTTAAATTTCTTTGTACACATTCGTGATAAAATATTTAAAAATATGTGATTTATATACTCAAAGAGTTGTATAAATTCTATATTGATTGTTTTTTTTTGAGATCTCATTTTTTTCACTATATCATCGTTTTATTGTTTTCAAATGTATAGGAAAAAAGTAGTATTAGACATTGCACGAGCCTTGCAATTTACAATCACTCATTTTCTGTTGAAATTTAATATTTAAATATATTACAGCTTCTACTAAATATTTTAAAAATCTTACTTTTTAAAAATTTTCTTGTTTGGTACATGTCTCCACTAGTATATTTTAGACGGTCTAACAAAGCAACAATGCATGCTTCATACCAGGAAAGTCAGTATCCTCCTTTGGTTTGAGAAACGTGCGCTAAAAACCGATGTATCGCGAATAACCAAACCGCATAGAAAAACTCCGAGAAGTATATAGTCCGAAATATCATCCTGGAACATCAAACCATAAGCTGCACGATAACACGAATATCCAAATTCATTTGAATTCCGCGCTTGGTTCTTTCGCCTACTTCTCTGATAAGTCTACGTACTTATATGATCAGTCTGAGTACTTCTCTCTGATAACCAGGCTAAAAAGATAGATAGATAGATAAGAAGACAAGGAACGAACCCCTGCAAAACGCATCAAAGAAAGCGAGACTAAGTCGCTCTTTCCACTCCTTTTATATCTCTTTCCGCACCTTCTCTCCTTCCAGATGCAAGGACCCAAAACCCTAGAAATCTCAACCCAAATTACAAATTTGCCAGCTTCTCTCCTATAAATCCCGATTTTTCTAGCTCTTTCTCCCTCCTTGTTTATCGATTTCTCTCTGGCATTTCTGCAATCAGTCTCATTTCATCGTTTTTTTGTTCAATCGCAAAAACCCTAGCTCGCGATCTAGCGCGAGAGAGATGTCTTCGTTGAGCAGAGAGCTGGTGTTTCTCATCCTCCAGTTCCTCGATGAGGAGAAGTTCAAGGAGTGTGTGCACAAGTAAATCCGAAACCCCCCCAATTCCCGATTTGTTTTTGTTTTTGTTTTGTTTGTTTGAATGTTGTTTTTGTCTTAGGATGTGGGGGAATCCGTGAGCACATTGGGTGGGGTTGGGGTGATATTTAGTTTCATCTCCTTTCACAAATTAAGGTTTTTTTTTTTTGATAGAAAAAGTAACGGTTGCGTGGGAGAGTTTTGGATGGGTTGTAATTTGGGGTAGACTAAAATGAAATGGATGGTTAACTGTTGATTGAGTTTTGTTTGATTTTATGTAGGCTTGAGCAGGAGTCTGGGTTTTTCTTTAACATGAAGTTTTTCGAAGAGAAAGTGCTGGCTGGAGAATGGGATGAGGTTGAGAAGTATCTGTCTGGGTTTACTAAGGTTGATGATAATAGATACTCTATGAAAATCTTTTTCGAGATCAGGAAGCAGAAGTATCTCGAAGCTCTTGATAAGTATGTCTATATATATAATTTTGTATGAATTTTTTTTTTCTTTCTTGTAATTTTTATATTTAAATATATACATATTTTTTGGATTTTGAAGGTATGACAGAGCAAAAGCGGTGGATGTATTAGTGAAGGATTTGAAAGTATTCTCATCTTTCAATGAAGAACTATTCAAAGAAATCACGCAGCTTTTGACACTTGACAATTTTAGGTATTTTTTTGTTTGTTTGTTTGTTTTTTGGTATCTAGCTCTATTTGTGCCTGAAATTGAGATGTTGGCATCCATCCATTTCCTCCTTCTAGCACGTAGTTGTTATCTCGAATTTTCTGAGTGATAAGAAGGCTGGTTTGGATACTGGCCAAAAATGTTTTGGGTGAGTTAATTCTGCCAGTTTGGATGCCATTTCTTCATGTCATTTTTTGGAATGGTACGCTATTCTGTTAATTGAATATTAGCAAAGCACAAAGCTCAAATTTTTTTACCGGCATATTCGAGATTTTTTTAATGATAGCATATTGAATGTACTGGAATGAAAATATCATTGATATAACTAGCAATCAGGTTCAGTGTTGTCCATTTTCTCTAAAAAAGGTGATCTGAGAATCATTTACAGAAGGATTGTGCTATAACTAGCAATCAGGTTCAGTGTTGTCTATTTTCTCTAAAAAAGGTGATCTGAGAATCATTTACAGAAGGATTGTGCTATAACTGGCAATCAGGTTCGGTGTTGTCCATTTTCTCTAACAAAAGGTGATCTGAGAATCATTTACAGAAGGATTGTGCTATAACTGGCAATCAGGTTCGGCGTTGTCCATTTTCTCTAACAAAAGGTGATCTGAGAATCATTTTCAGAAAGATTGTGCTGGATTTTGCTGTTGGTGGAGAAAGGTGGTGACTAAATGTTCAACTCACTCATATTGTTTGACAAAAAACTATAATGGATATTTTCTCTCTGTCACTTTATTTGGTCATTATGCTAGATTCTCAGGAATGCTTTTATTTATTTATTTATTTAAAGGATGTAGCTCAAGCATACTCTGTGTTATGGATTAGAGTGGATGCTTTTATCATCTGCAGCTGTTTACAGAGTACTCGAAGTAGTTATTGTAACTGTGATGTTCTGTCACAGCCACAGGCTAAAGTTCTCTTCGGGGAGTACTGCATTAGCCATGTGCATGAGGAGTGGAACATAATCAATGTCTTACTAATATTTTAGTCTACCAATTTGTGAATAAAATATAACATTACATGCACAAAATCTCACAAGATAGCCCACAGTTTGTTTAGGTGCTGTTTTTAACTTCCTCTTCTCTTCTTTGGGATCTCCGGTTCCATTTAGGGCTGTGTAATGCTGGGATTTCACGCTTATGAAACTTGATTTCTGTGGGGCATGGAAAAGCGGTTCCGACCACCAAGGAAATGGATTTCTGCAAAATCAAGGAAAATTAGTTCAAATGCTCCCCCTTTTTTTATGTGGAAAAGCACCGCACCAAACCAAAGAAAATTTGCATCCATGATAAATTAGGGCATTTCCGCGGCATTGCCTGAATCCTTGGTGTTACACAATCATATCCTTGAGCATTTTTCCTTTCTGATGTTATTGTTAATCTTTTCTTCTTCCTTAAAATAAACCCCTTAATACGGCACGATAATGGTTGTGCTTGTGTGCTTTCATTAGCATTACATATAATATCTCACTGCCATTTGCTGCTGACTAATCCCATTTCTTCATTAACTTAATGCTGCTCTTTCATTTGATCTTGATATTGAAACTTCACCTTTTCATTTCTTTTAGCCTAATGTTTTCTTTTCTTTCACTGCAGGGAAAATGAACAATTATCCAAGTATGGTGATACCAAATCTGCTCGAAGCATTATGCTGATAGAGCTTAAAAAACTGATTGAAGCAAATCCTTTATTTCGAGAAAAGCTGGTATTTCCCACTTTGAAAACATCAAGACTGCGAACTCTAATTAACCAAAGGTATTTTTTTTTTAAAATTATTTTGTAAGCTTTTGAGCAGCCTTTACTTGTGCTCTGTAAGCTACATGTTCTATGCAATTCTTGTACAGTGTAGCCTTTTTACTCGCTGAAAGATGTCTGCTACTATTTATTGATTAAATTCTGATACATGTGGGTAACTGTTATATTGGATTTCATGTGAAGTTGTGTATTGGGTTCACCGTTGTTTGCTTGGTTGTTGAGTGCTGATGCATGGTTTGATTTCACAGTTTAAACTGGCAGCACCAGCTCTGTAAGAATCCGAGGTCAAACCCAGATATCAAGACACTATTCACAGACCATACTTGTCAACCTTCAAATGGAGCTCGCGCCCCTACACCAGTTACTCTTCCTTTTTCAGCAGTTGCCAAGAGTGCCACATATGCACCCCTTGGAGCACATGGAGTATGATTATTCTGCATATCTTTTGCATTGTTTGAATGAAGAATGCTTATCAATGAACTTATCCAATGGTATATTATTGTTTGCAGCCTTTCCCACCTTCAGCTGCTGCGAATCCCGGTGCTTTAGCAGGGTGGATGGCAAATGCTGCTGCTTCCTCATCAGTTCAGTCTCCTGTTGTTGCTGCATCATCATTACCCATTCCACCAAATCAAGGTTCGAGATTTTTTCCTGTTGTGTTGGGTGTTACGGCTGTAATGTTTTGATTGGTAGGTTTCAACTGTAGTTAGAAAAATGGAGAAAAGATATCTTTTTAGGCATATCTATTCTAATTTTCTTTTGCGGACATTTTCCTAACAAAAGTTCATCCCCGAAGTGATAAGTTCAGTTAATTATGTTCGCTAAGCATTGTTATTTGTTGACCTTTTAATTTTAAGGATTCAAACTGTTAAGAAAACCTCTCTTTAAATTCTCTCAGAGGATGCTCTGTTTGTATCGGCTTTGTGCAATTATTCAACAACTTAAGAAATGTGACGTTCCAGCCTATTTATTCTTTGTGTTTTTTCCCGTGATTGGTAATAGTAACTTTCATTAGAAAGAAAAAATTTCAAACAATAAAAGAACCCAACCAAGAATGGAAGGGGAAGGACAAGCTATAAAAGCATTATACCTTCACCGGAAAGGGAGCAACAACAGAGAAAGGACAACAAAAATTACATGGTAAAAGCAACATACGGAAGGGGTCTATAGTACTCTATCCATTACTTGCTCGACCAACGAGTTGGCAAAGGCATTAACCGATCGCCCAACATAATGGAACTCCACATAAATTGAATAGGACGACACCCTGATATCATTGATCAGCAAATTCCTTGGCAGGTGGTCTAGCTAAACAATGGGTAGATAGAGTATCTCCCTGGGTGACCTATGTAATGTAATTGTTGTTTGTTTGTTTGTTTTGTCTTGCTTGTTGGGTATAAGATTCTTTTTTTCTTTTGGTTTGGTTTGTATTGGTTTCTTTGATTAATAAAATCATTTATTGTTTTACCATTTACACAAAAGAGTAAAACTAAAATCTTCAAGGGGGTGTCGTTGAAGAAGACACCCAAGATATGTCATTGTTGGAGTCGCCTTCCACCACTAACTTGGAATGAAAAGAGCAGCAAAAATCTGAAAGTGCTTCTTAGATATCCACCGCCTTCATTTCATGAGACTACATGCAACCCACATGCTTAGAAAACAAAGCCAATATGATGCCCTCACTATTGTAGAGCATCCCACTTGTTTCTGCCCTGACCTGGTTTACATTTAGCCGCTCCATCCATATTGAACTTCGAGATGCCTAGACTTGGAGGATCCCAAGACACCATAGACCACCTCACCTTCGTAGCCCCACTACAAAGAGAGGCTTCTCGATTATGTAAGACCCCATCCACCCTTAAGCTATCAATCTCCGTTCTGCTGGCAACTCACTTTGCTATACACAAAAACACCAAGTGCACTACATCCTCCATTGCAGCGGACACTTACCTGAAAACTCACATTTCTTTCTTTCCACACCAACCATAGGATGCAAATGGTAAAATCCTCCATGAGACCACCCCACTGCCAGAAAATGGACTCAGTCTCCATGCCTCAAATAGATCTGCCAAAGACCCTAGAAAGCACCAAGAGACGACACAATTCGCAAGAAACCGGCATCACACATGATAAGAAAACTCACAGTAAAGAAATAAATGATCAATCACCTCCCTATCCTTCCCACATAATGGACACATATCTAAGATCTCCTCCAAAGAAATGCCTCTCCTCCTGAGAACATTGGCTATAACCACCTTCCCTGAGACAACAAGCCAACAAAATACCTCTACTCTAGGAGGAGCCAAGCCTACCCACACCAGAGAAATAGAAGGCTTAGCATCTGGTACCACTTCCAGGCCCCTCAGAGAAGACTTCCATAGAGAATTCACCAGACGGGCACGACTTCCTAATACAAATATCCACCTCTCCACTGCAAATACAAATGTTAAGAGGGAATACTCAATGACAACACGTGTTCATCTCCTCACACTGATGCAAACTTCTACTAAAGGGCACTACTCAGGACGCAAAAACCTCCCCACCCACATAATTCTCTTTTACCGTGCACATTTTGGGTCATTTATTTTAAATTCCCCTTGGAAAGAGCATGTGTTATGCATTCTTCCTATGTACGGACAGCACATCTTCTTTCTTCCCTTCTTGAAGAAGCTATTGCCCTCTGTAGTGTTTTGTTAAGTATCTATTTGCATTTTCTCTTCTCAACAAAAAAAGAAAAAAATAAAAAAGAGTGGATACCTAAATATCTCTTAGAAGAGAAATGATCCTGTGCTGATGCCCAAATGCTGTATTCCCAAGATAACAATCTGCTTTGACCCATGTGGGGCTCACGGCTTGGAAATCCAAACACTACATGTCACATGTGCTTTGTGTATAGGCGTGGCCTAAACTTTACTTAAATTGGAAATAATGATTGATCTTGTGTCAGACAGTGCATATCACTTTGATTGGAGTGATATTTGGCCAGCGCTTTTGCTTTTCCTTTTTGGGAGGGGTGGCAGGTGGTGTTTGGGCATGTTCTATAAACATGTTGGATCAAGCAAAGGCGGCTCAGCATAAATCAGGTGGTGAGTACGGTTTCGCAGCAACAAAGGATCATTCTCCTCTAGAATAACTGCATCTCCTAAAAGATGGACTGGAAGAATTCTTATGTGCTAGGCACTGCCATTTATCACCATAACTTAAAATGCTCAGGAAAGAGTTAACTCTTTATTTGTTCTTTCTTCTAATAGTTTCCATTTTAAAACGTCCGAGAACTCCTCCAAATGCTCTAGGTATGGTTGATTATCAGAATTCTGAATCTGACCAGCTTATGAAACGTTTGAGGTTTCCTTCACAACCTCTTGATGAGGTAACCCTTCAGAAATCTCTTTCTCTCTCTCTCAGTGTGCATATATATATATATATGTATAGCTCTCACCTTTGTAAAGTTTGGACTGTGGGGCCAACCTTCATGGTGGCAGAAAGCTGGTTCTCGACCTCCCCTTTGATAGGTGAGGGGCTGATCAATGATCTTAGTGATATTGATTGTTCAATTGAATACCAGAAGGCGTGTTTCATCTCCCATGACTGATGGAATCAGGTCACCCTTTTGGAATAATTTTAATGGTTCAATCCAGTGAATGTCATTCTGATCGGCCATTCAAAAAAAAAAAAAAAAAAACCCATTATGATCAGAGTGATTTCTGGGTTTATGGGGTATGTTTGGAATTAAGATCCCATGGTTTGCTATCATGGAAGTGGGGCCCCAAACCCAATCTAAAAGAAGTTAAAAGGGGGTATGTCGTTTATTTAGGTACACTGGATTATTGTTGTTTAATATGTATATATATTACTATTATATTTACTTTATTTTTTTATTTTTTTGGTCATATTCAGGTTACATATCCAACCCCTTCTCCGCATGCTTCATGGTCACAGGATGACCTGCCAAGAACTCTAGCTTGTACCATTAATCACGGATCCAATGTTACAAGCATGGATTTCCACCCTTTGCATCACACATTACTTCTTGGTATGAACTTCCATATCTTGTGTCTCAGCTATGCAGCATCTCCTACTTTTTATTTTATTATGATTCTCAGGTTCTTTTATGTAACTTGGATCTATCTTTAAACAGTTGGTTCTACCAATGGTGAAGTTACTCTTTGGGAAATTGCCCTGCGGGAGAGGCTAGCATCAAGGCCATTTAAGATATGGGAGACAACGGTTTGTACATTGCCATTTCCGGTTTCTAACACATTTTGGAACTAGGGAATTTGTAAAATATTATCCGAAGTATTTAATCTGTCGAGTGAATGCAATTATGTTGTTCTAAGACTTGTAAATTTCTTTCTTCACTTCATGGAAAGCCTTATTTAATACTTTTGTGAGAATGGCTGGATTGATGCTACACATCAGAATTCATTCAGCAATTCTTTTAGATTACCAATGCAATGTGAACACCATTGATGTTTTGTCAAGCCTTTTGCTAAAGAGTTGGTGATCTGTTTAGCTTCTACGCTTGCATGAACATGAGCTTGATTGTTTATTTTGGTCCTGAGGTTAGAGTCAGTAGAGATAAATTTTGGATGGTTGGCCATTTGAGGAATCTGTGTCAAAATACACCAAGTCTAGTTCCCCCTATAACATTTCTTCAATTTTACAATTTACGCTTCTGGTTTGAATATTAAATAACCGAGATCATTTATGTGATAATGGCAAGCCTATGAACAATTCTGATTTGAATATTAAATAACCATGATCATTTATGTGATTATGGCAAGCCTATGAGCAGAAATAATGTGGTAGGTAAAATGCTTTTTTGATAAAATTTAATTAATTTTGTTGGGAATTTATGCCTTTCTCCCAAAATATCTAGTTAATGTTGAAGGATTCTTCTTCTCCTCCTCCTTGGATTTGCTTTTAGCAGCCTTTTTGTGAATTATTTAATTTTTTTGGCAGGCTGCCATTGCCAAAGACTCATCAGTCTCCATTAATAAAGTAACTTGGAGTCCAGATGGAACTTTGATTGGTATGTATTCCATTCCCCTTTTATAGTGAGGCTTGAATCTGGTGCATGTTAAGATTCCTATACAATTGTATTTCTTGTTGCAGGAATTGCATTTACAAAACATTTGGTTCACTTGTATACTTATCAAGGACCTAATGATCTACAACAGCATTTAGAGGTTGGTTGATTTTTCGTTCATTTTCTTTTGCTGCCTGCCTTAACGAACAACTGTGACTATAATTAACTTTTTTATCTGGCAGATTGATGCTCATGTTGGTGGAGTCAATGACTTAGCATTCTCTCATCCAAACAAGCAACTTTGTGTTGTAACTTGTGGAGATGACAAACTGATAAAGGTGTGGCCAGGAGAATATTTGTGTTAGTTTTTATCTTTGCTTAACCTTTATTTTTGTGCCATTTCTATGTTCCTAAGTGAGGAGGTATATGTACTCTAGGTATGGGACTTGACTGGTCGGAAGCTTTTTAACTTTGAGGGACACGAGGCATCTGTCTATTCTGTATGTCCTCACCACAAGGAGAGTATTCAGGTAAGAAGTTCCATTTTTTGAGTTCATGCTATAAATAAATTATGTGTTGGAACTTGAAAAATAAAATAAAAAATTTATAAAGTTCAATCATGGGAAAATTCTGTTATATTTTCTACATGCTTTTGCTTTGCAGTTTATAAGGTGAGATAATAACCTTTAAGTAAAAAGAAAAGTATGTTACAAATTATATGATAGAGGTCTTCTTTCTAGGGATTAACCTTCAATCCTTACTTAAAGCAGCCCAATATACTGTTCGGTTAACAGTGGAGATTCTATAGATCATGTAGGCTGTCAATTTTAATCTACAGTTTCACACTCTGCCGGTTCTGAATCTACACAAGGTTGGATTGACTTGCAACAACCCAATATTTGGTTATAGTGCAAGAATGTTACCTGATCAAAATTTAGGTTTTGAAAAGGCAGAAGGGTTTCAGTTTTCAACTTGATAAATGCTGTAAGAAATATGTAAACTACATGAAATTGAGTGTTTGAAGAGATCTTAGCTCAGCAATGGGAGTTCCTCAAAGAAACAGATCCAGTAATTCACCTGAATCAGTTATGCTTCAAAGCTGGGTATCTGGCTTACTGTCAGATGCTCCACACGACCGCAACCTACCTACCAGGTCTCATTGAAGAAGAAAGGTTTTCCTGGAGTTGATTCAGCAGTAGCAATGCTGGTTGAACAATTCGCCACACATCCCAGGTTCTTGATATTCATCAATGGACCACAGAAAAGCTAGGTTAATGAACTTAAAGTCCAATAGTCCATAGGAAAAGAAGAACCCCAAAATACTCTTAATTCTGAATTAATGAAAGATATCTGTAATTATTTTGTTTGACCACTAAATAAGAGAAGAATTCCTATTTTTCTAATAGTAAATGTTAATTCTCCATCTTATCTGCTTAGTTACTAAATATAGACAGTCAAAACTTTTTTTTTTTCTATATAACAGAGGGTGTCCCAGTCCTTTGGGCCGGACTTATCCCTATGGGCCAAGGGGAAGCCGGGTAATTCCCTTGTGGCCCCAGTGTGGTAGCGACTGTCAAAACTTGTCTATACATAATAAGAAACCTAAGTTAATCAAACATGAAGGATGATCGTTTTGAGAGGACCACCATTCTATTATCAAACTGTCAATTGGCTGGCTAGGCTATTGTAGGTTTGACGCTATGGGAAGAAACTTGTTGGCCTTGTTTCAGTTGATCTCATACTGGGCCTGGATTGTTTTGTGCTTAGCCGATGTACTCTTGCTAGGGCTGCCTGAGAGAGGGGTTAATGGAAGTGCAGGAATAGCAGTAAGATCTGGCAGTTTCATCAACTGAAATCTGCATGAGCAATGTTGTGACCATTCATCATTTATATGCAGTTTATTTTTTGAAGAATTTAGCCAATTGAAATTTGCCTGAGCATGGACCAGTGACATTTTGAATATCTGTCATTTGTTTGCAGTTTATATTTTCAACTGCTCTTGATGGAAAGATAAAGGCATGGCTGTATGACAACATTGGATCCAGAGTTGACTATGATGCACCAGGACGCTGGTGTACTACAATGCTGTATAGTACTGATGGAAGTAGGTAAGATTATTAGATTGTCCGTAATATTATTAGATTGTAAAACATAAGATATAGAGGATGTGCATGGATATTCCCTCTGATTTGAGATTTATTGGTAAAGGTCACCCAGGTCAACTCTGCTTTCTGGTGGCATGGAAATAAGAAACTGCGTTAGGAAGAGTTGATGCATTTCTATATTTTTGGCCAAATGCCAAGTCTTGATTTATTTAACCCGAAATGAACCATTAGTTGTTGCTGCGTTGGTGGAAAGGAATCCCACCCATGCGTGCAAGGGCATATATTAAAAAATGCTTACCAGTGCATATATTAAAATAAATAAATAAATGAATAAATTGACGTCTAATGTGATTTTTCTCAGATATTAATTAATTTATTTGTTTTATGATTTTTTGGTTGATTCCTTGTTGATTTTCGTTTTCTACAGATTATTTTCTTGTGGGACAAGTAAAGAGGGGGATTCTTTCTTGGTTGAATGGAATGAAAGTGAAGGAGCAATAAAGAGGACATATTCTGGGTTCAGAAAGAAGTCAGCAGGTGTTGTGCAATTCGACACGACAAAGAATCGCTTTTTGGCTGCAGGTGAAGATAACCAGATAAAATTTTGGGATGTGGACAGTGTCAATATTCTCACAAGTGTAGATGCTGATGGTGGACTACCGGTAAGCCTTCTATCAGTTAGCCTTTCACTTTCTATAATCTAAATTGGCGTAGTTGGTATAATTAGTTATTTGACATCAGCTCATTGCTTGTTCCAGAGTCTTCCTCGTTTGAGATTCAACAAAGAAGGAAATCTTCTTGCTGTTACCACAGCAGATAATGGTTTCAAGATACTTGCCAATGCTGATGGTGTGAGGTCTTTGCGAGCAGTTGAAACCCGATCCTTTGAAGCATTGAGAGCACCTGTTGAACCTGCTCCAATTAAGGTTGCAGCTTTCTGTTTGCAATATGGACCTAAAAAGTTTCTTTCCTGACCTGTGGTATGTTTGTTGATCAGGTTTCTGGTGCTCCTGTGGTTCCAAACATCAGTGCAGTTCTTACCAGAGTGGATCGCATGGATAGAAGCTCCCCTCCAAGGCCTTCTGCTCTGGTATGTGAGGTTGAAATTGAAAGAGTCAAAACTTTAGGTGTTTTTTCCAGTGAAATGCTAGGTATCACTGGAATAATAAGTTAATAACTAACAATTCCTTTTCAAACCAATAAATAAATCACAATGTTGCTGGCACTTGGCCAGCATGATCTTGGCCTTCCGGAAGGTATCATTTTGGCAGATTTATTTCCAGGTGTTGGTGCCTTTCAGCATGAACATATTAAAAGATAGATTTAAACTTATAATGGAAATTTTCATAGACTGCTAGGATTTATTAGCTTCAGTACTAAGATGGCATGGACTTCCTTGTTATCTCTGGTGAACTGGACCTAGCATACCTTTCCCCCGTCCTCTCTCCTCACATCTTCACGTATTTTTGAACCAGTTACGATTGGCTAATCCAATTCATGTATGACTTTCTGCATTTATCAGTTTGCTTTGTGGGGAATGGGATTGTTGCCCCAGTTGACCATTTTGATTTGTCAACATTTAATTTTTCTTAGTGACTTTTGTAGAATGGGGTTGATCCTACGGCTAGAGGCTTGGAAAAAACAAGAGGTTTGGAAGATGCAACTGATAAAACTAAACCCTGGGAGTTGGTTGAAATTGTGGATCCTGTTCAGTGCCGGGTTGTTACCATGCCAGACAATACAGATCCTCCAAGCAAGGTATTTTGGTTCTATTATTTTCCCAATTTTATATTGATATATCCCTCTTTACCAATCTTATAATGCCATAACAACCCAAATCATGCCAGGTTGCGAGACTTCTGTACACTAACTCAGGGGTTGGCTTATTGGCACTTGGGTCAAATGCAATTCAGAAACTATGGAAATGGAGCCGCACTGAGCAAAATCCAAGTGGCAAGGTAACTTTCAGGATCCTTTTATAGTAAGTCAACACCATGTTAAGGTTACTTTTTTTTTTTTTTTGTCTCAACATGATCACACCTGTCAAGATAATTTGTTGCACATATAACTTTGCATAGAGATCCTGATTTCGTAGATAATACTAATTTTTATTATTTGTTTTTTGGTCTCAATGTGATCACATCACACAGATAATTTGTTGCACATATGAATTCATAGATTCATAGATAATACTATTTTTTATTAACATAATCTTTTAATTTTTAGGATTTTTTTCCATATAGTTAAAATATTCTATCAAATGTATTTTTTCATATGTTTGAATGGTTGTGTCGGTATATTTGGTTTATTAGAGTTACCTTGTCCAACAGTGCATCCAGTGTTACCTAGACACTTCTACCTTTCTTCTTTTTGCCATGTCAGCATGACACTTCAAAAGTTGTAGAGACAGTATCCTCGTGATGTTGCTGAACGTGCTGTGTGTTGGGCACTGTGAACAAAGTCTCTGATAAATTCCTTTGTTAATTCATAAGATTTTGCATTTAGATAGCCGTGTATCAGTACTTCGTCATGTGTCCATTTTGAACCTTGGCAACAAATGGTTGCTCAAATAAGCAGTTGGCTGAAAGAAATTTGCCGACCTTCATTATGAGTTCTACTTTAAGTAGAAGGGTAGAACTTATAAAGTTGCGCCCAGATAATGGATGTGACAAGGCTTAATGATGATAAAGAAGCTTTACTGACTAAAAAAGAAGAACGAAAAAAGGAGTAAAATAAAAATGATGATAATGAGGCTTTTGTTTATAGCTTCTTTTTGCTCTCTCTCTCTCTATATATATATATATATGCAAGTTATATTGTTTTAACTTAGGGATTGTCAATTCTGACCATCAATGCTTTCTCTATGCTCTTTGTGAGTCAGCATTGAAGAAACAATAAGGTCTCCTCGTTTTCGTTTTGCTTTCCATTTTTCAGTACTAGATTGGTGGCCTACATATCATATTGCACAATTAATGTTTGATTTTTCTTCCTGTCCAGAAGTTTGAACATTTTAATGGGGCAGTAGATATTCCGTTAATTCAGCAGTTTAAGTTATGGATATTCTGTAATTGATTTTGATTATTTTCTTACAAAAATATCTTTTTGCTTTTGTACTCTTTATAGTCTTTACCTAAGAAGCACAGATACGTTAAAATGGGGGGCGTATCCGTATCCCGGGCGTATCGGACATGGATACGCCAAAAATACGTTCAGGATACGTTTTTTTTCGTATCTGATTTTTTTTTTAATATCGGATACGTGTGGGATACGTCGGGGTACATGCGGGATACGCACATGGCATTTCGGGATACGGGCGGGACACGTTTTTAAGTGAAAAAGAAAAAACGAAAGGGGAAGAAAAAAGAAGAGAAAACGAAGGGAGAAACCCTAGACAGTAGCCACCATCGCCTCGCCTTGGAGAAACCCTAGACAGTAGCCACCATCGCCTCGCCTTCTCCTCCTCCGACGAGAGCATTACCGGCCAGCACGCCGTCGTCCTGCTACATCGTCTGCCAGGTCGTCATCACCGGCAAAAAAAAAAAAATGAAAAGAAGGGGAAGAGCAGAAACCCTCCGACGATGACGAGAGCATCGCCTCGCCTTCACCTCCTGCTACATCGTCATCCTCCGAGGACGAGAGCGTCACTGTGCCGTCGCCACGTCGGAGAGTATTGAAGAGGATGGGAAGTCTGAGAGCAGCAGGTGGAGAGAGTGGAGAGAACGATGATAGAGGGGCCAAGGGGCTGCTGTCTCTGAGAGACGAGGGAGATGAAAGCAATGGGAGTGAGATCACTCTCAAATTCTAGGATTCGTTGGCTAGGGTTTGTTTCTTGTTATTTTGAGGAGGATAAAGAAAGAGAAAGTGAGCGTTTGTTTCTTTTGCTTTTGGATGTCACTGTTGCAAGGGGAAAAAAATTTCAGGTTTGGACTATTGAGGGTTTTGGATTTTAGCGGGCCTTTTATGTTTTGGCTTTATGAATATGGAAACGAATTGGGTTCATGAGATTAGATCTAAAAAGGGTTGCTTGGTCCTTTTTTCCCTACTAGAGGTGCTGCAATGCTTCTTGCTTGGACAAAACCTGGCTACCAAGTACCTACAGTGGGGGTTGGCAATGGGTCAGATAGTGTTGAGTTCAGGTTGGGTCAGCCAAGTGAGCAAAAAATTTGACCAAACTGAGAGTGCTGCTGTGCCGTTTCATCTCCACTTTCAGGTTCTTCTCTTCTTTCTTTCCTTTTGTTTCTTTATTTCTTTTCATCTTCATTGGTTTTTTTTTTTTTTTGGAAGGCAGGCTATTCTGTAGGGTTTTTTTCCCCCTTAAAATCATTTGGATTTTAGGGTTTTTTTTTTTTTTTTTTTGGTGATGCTTTGTTTACTGATCTTCTCTCTTTGCTTTTTTTTTTTTTTTTTGGTTTGCTGCTGCTATTTTTCTGTAATATGCTTTGCTGCTGCTATGCTGCTGTGCTGCTTCTTATTTTCCATTTTTTCTATGCTGCTGTTGCTATTTTTTCTGATGTAATGCTGCTATTTTTCTACTGGTCCACTCATGCTGCTATTTTTTTGATATATGATGCTGCTGCTGTTTCTTTTTTTCCATTTTTTCTTGATGCTATGCTGCTGCTGTTTCTTTTGTTTTGTTTTTTTTTTCTTTTTTTCTTGGTGAGTAGATCTTCTTGTAACATTTCACTTTGGTCACTCTGAATTGTATCATGGATAGAGTGGATTTCAACCTCCCTCTGGTTCGTATGTTACTGGTTTGTTGCTGTCCGACCACAATGGCTTTCCCTCTATATTGTTAGATTTGGCTATTTTGATTGAAATAATGTTAGATTTTTATTACAGTCATATAAAAAATATTTAAAATAAAAAAAATTCAACGTATCCCCGACGTATCGTATCCTACTTTTTTGAGAAATTGCGTATCTGCGTATCCGTATCGTATCGTATCCGTGTCTCGTATTCGTGTCCGTGCTTCATAGGTCTTTACTCGTAAATTTATTTATTTATTAATTTCTGTGTGGAAGTGTCCCCATGTCTAGATTTTTAAAGTTAGCACTCTCAGACACATGAGGACACTTTGACACCTCATACCCATGCCATATTTCCAATTATACCATGTTTGGGTAGAACATTCTTTGTTTTATTTTATGAATTATGTTGAATATTTACATTTAAACATTTATTGTGGAAGAGAATTCTGAATCCCATTTGTGGTTAAAGGCCACTGCCAGTGTTGTTCCACAGCATTGGCAACCAAACAGTGGTCTTCTTATGACTAATGATGTCACAGATGTTAATCTTGAAGATGCAGTTCCATGCATAGCACTTTCGAAGAATGATTCCTATGTTATGTCTTCTTGTGGTGGGAAGGTGTCTCTCTTTAACATGATGACTTTCAAGGTAAGCTGGTAGTATTTGTATATTGTACAGGGTGGTTTGTTTAGTGTTGTCATATGGTACTAATGTTTTGATTGACCATGCAATTCCTTTGTTCTACAGGTAATGACTACATTCATGTCACCTCCTCCAGCTTCAACATTTTTAGCATTTCATCCTCAAGACAATAACATTATAGCAATTGGAATGGATGATTCAACCATTCACATCTACAATGTTCGGGTGGATGAGGTAACTACCTTTTTGCATCTCAACCTGTTTTATATCAGGATTCTGAACTTTCTTCTCAATAGAAACTGATTGGCTTTTGCAATGTCATGTTAGGTGAAAACAAAATTGAGAAGTCATCAGAAGCGCATAACTGGTTTAGCATTTTCAGGTCTCCTCAACATCCTTGTTTCTTCAGGTGCTGATGCTCAGGTGAGTCACGAGGATGGTAATCTTACTAATTGTTTGTCATATCATACCATTGCTTTATAGATCATTTGTGTGACAATTAGCGTATCCTAAAATGTCATCCAATTGCATGAATTCCCATTTTATCCTTTCCATTTGTTTGGACAGTGATTACTTTCTTTTGAACCTGCAAACTTTTTCAACATTGGTGTTTTGTTTTCCTAGTAGAGCACACATGCATTCAATGGGTCAACAAACTATTAGATGCTTAAATATATGCTTGCATTGGATACTTTCTTGAACTGTAGTACATGTGGATCCAACCAGAACTTTAGCAAACATTCTTGCAAAAAATAGGTGGATAGAACTTCAGATTTGGTGGCTGTCTTATAGTGTTTTTTTTTCCTTTGGTTTTGGTGTTGGTGTAATTCTTTTATACTGGGTTTTTGCTTTTCCTATGTTGGGTAGGGCGTTTTGATTTTCTTTATACTTTTTTTCCCTTGTTTAATATAATTTTCAGTTACTGATAAAAAAAGTAATAGCAAACTCTTCAAACATATTTGTAAGCTGTTTTTTGCATTACTTTGCAATCCTATAATCATTCTGTGGCATGCATTTGGGTTGGGATTCCTTGGCTGAATGTTATCTGTTCTATCATGTGGGGATTTCTGTCATTAGGTTATTTTAAATCCTCACCTCATTTATTTGCTTTGCTTTCTGAAATCCTTAGATAAACTTCTGAAAGGTACCAGAATCCACAAACTTGAAACATAACTGATGCATTCTAAGGCAAAAGTGCAAAAACCTATATTGTTACTTGTCTTACAACCTATACCTCTATATTGTGTTTCGGAATCTTTTGTTTTTACAGATCTTCCTTCCACTGTTCCTGTGTTGGTATTATTATCCATAATTTACATTGCTGTCTTAAATTCACTGGTCGTCACTCACTGGGCTCACTCTAACTGTTCTTTTTATTTTCTAAACGTGCCATACTCGAACCTTGTTGTCTCTATTGTATCTTTTTTTCATAGTTTGGTTACAGATTTTCCGTTGATTTCATTTGAGTCTTAACAAGTAACAATGAACACTTTTTGGTTTCTATAAAATAGTTGCCCACCTTTGGCACAGGGTCCTACCATAAAACATGGTTGCTAGTTCCGGGAACTGATGATTGTGCTCTAAAATAAGCTTTCCGGTCCTATTTAAATTCTCTCTCTCTGATTTTTTGCTGACCATTTTTGCTAAATTTTATACTCTTGAAAATTCAAATTGTCATATTTCAGTGAAAGGACCAAGTGACTTTGTGTAGTTCCTATTTTCACTTTTGTCTTCTTCTTCTTCTTCTTCTAATAAAATGCTTGTACTCTAGAACTGTTAAAATTACATATTTCTCAAAAAAGTCACATCCATGTTCTCCCAAATCCCAGCCTGTATTAGTATAAATTTATAACTTTGATATTAATCTGACAGTGCATTGGCCTCATGTACACTGTCAACATTCCTGGTCTTCCCAACCAAGGATGAAAAAAGCGGCCGCCACGTAGCGTGGCGGCCGATATATCGGCCGTGGCGGGGGATACCGCCACGCCACGGCCGAAATATCGGCCGTCGCATCCGTGGCGGCCCGTAGCGACCGCTACAAAGCCACCACGTACTGTGGCGGCCGCGACGTTTCCTTTTTTTTTTTTTTTTTTCGGGGGCGCTGCCCCCTGGACCCCCGCGAGGTCAGCTCGACCCCCGCCGGGGGATACCCCCGGACCCCCTCTGCGAAGCGCATGTTTTTGAGAAAGTGGCAATCAAGAAGATAAAAGGATCATACTTGACCATGATAGCTAAGACTCTTTTACTGGTTGTCTTTCCATTTTTGTGCTTGGATGTCTATTATTATCATAACTTGCTAGATAAGATATTAAACCTGTTTAATTATGTTTGAAATTGTATAGTGGTAAAGATATAGTTACCTATTACTACTAGATTTCAAATTGGTGTTAATTAAATTATTTTATAAAGAACCCTCATTGTGCTGGTGACTAAGGTATTCCTATTTCCTTCACTAACTCTCTACTCTGTCATTTTTAAATTGGTGTTGAATGTTGATTATTGATCACTTCATAACTTCATAGTTCATTCACTTGATTGAGTTTGAACCTAGAATGTTGAAGTATTGATATTTAATTATTCAATGTTCATTAATGAGTAATGACCTAACTCTTAAGTCTTATGCCTTTATTTCATGTTCTAGGATTTTTTTTTTATGAGCTTTCCATTACTTTCTAAGTTAGTATGACTAAGAAACATGCATACATGTGAAAAAACTAATCATTACTATTATTTTCTATTTATACAGCGATACAGGACTTCATATATTGAGGGCACCGCTACACCCCCTTTTCTTACTTACTTTTGCAAAAGAACCACATATTCTTTCATTTTACAATTTTCTGGATTTTCTGAAATTTTTTCAGATTTTTTAGGCAATTTTTTCAAATCGCACCGCTACGCCGCTACGTATCCCCGCTACGCTACGTATCGCCCGCTTCGTAGCGGTTTGGCGGCGGGCCGCTACTGCCCGCCGCTACCGCTATTTTCATCCTTGTTCCCAACTCTTTTTTCTCACAGTATTCCCTGTCAAGTTAACTCAATTTTTTTTTTTTTTTTTACATTAGCCTTTCAGTATATTTTTTGGGAGTGTGAGTTTAATAATAATTATCGTGCAGATTTGCATATGGAATGCTGAAACATGGGACAAGAGGAGATCAATTGCAATTCAATTGCCTGCAGGGAAGGCATCCAGTGGTGACACTCGAGTCCAGTTTCACTCCGACCAAGTCCGATTGCTAGTATCCCATGAAACTCAGATAGCAATATATGATGCCTCTAAGATGGAACGCATTCGGCAGGTAGACTTCAACTCTCTTAACATGTGTTATAAACTTGTAAGCATCACCCACAAGAAACATCATGTCTTCTTTCATTGCAGTGGGTGCCACAAGATGTCCTGTCTGCGCCCATATCATATGCAGTATACTCCTGCAATAGCCAGCTAGTATATGCAGCCTTCTGTGATGGGAACATTGGAGTGTTTGAAGCTGATAGCTTGAGACTAAGATGTCGCATTGCCCCAGCAGCATATCTGTCGCCGGCAGTTGCAAACAGGTAATTTGAAAATTGATATCAAGGACAACTTATATTGTCAAAGGATTATGTATTTTTTCTTCAAATCCATCAGCTTGAAAAAGGAAAAGGAAAATTAAATCATAAAATTGTTTATTCATCTTGCCTTTGCATGATAAATATTGAATTTCATTTGATTTTCACCACTCAGAATATCATCTTTTCGGTTGATTATTGTCACATTCTAACTTGCTGAAAAAATGGTTTACCTAGATTTTACTCCCATTGTTATATTCATTTCTTGACATTTTTCTGCTGTGGCAATTTTTAGTTATTTATTTATTTATTTTTTGGGGTTAATCTCATCGTTATTGATAAGGTACATTCCCATTGCACCTCATGAACTTCATATTGTCAACTGTTAATATTCCTAATGCATTTTCTTTTATCATATTTCTAGATCTCATCATTAGGTGAAAAAACTGCAATATCTTTCTTTTCAAATGAATCAATGAGATTTAGGAAATCAATGACAACTTTGGCTACCTGCCACACCATTTTTTAATGAGCTAACTATAAGCGTGTATGGATTCATGTATGGATTCACCAATATAAGAGATTTCTTTTCTGAATAGATTCATCAATCTCTTGGTGGTGTTACTGTTTTTGGTGAGCCTTGGTCCAGTCTGAGCATGGACATGCACACAAGATGAGTTTATGATGGTTATGAAGAACTTAATGACAGATTTTCTTGACGAGTTTCTTGCTGTGTGTTGTTTACTAATGATCTGGTACTTAATAATGAGACAAGAAAGCAAATAAACGATAAGGTAGAGCTTTGGGGAAGGGAATTTTAAGTCAAATGGGTTGACAAGAGTTCATAATACAGTTGGGAGGTGCTAAATTATTTCAACCATTAGGTTTTGGGCTCGAGTTATGTTGGTAATAAGAAAAAGCAGATCAAAGAATGTATGGATACAACTTTAGTGGATCTGAGAATAGGGAAGATGACTTGGTTAAAAATGAAAATTACTTGGCGTCACTTAATTTTGATATTTAGCATCAATTATGGAACAACCTCAACTGTTTAGGTTAGAGATAGCAGATAGGATTAGCACTTGTTGCGTCAAGTGGAGACAAAGCTATTGGAGTGTTATGTGATTGGTTGAGTGCCACTCTGATTAAAGGGGAGGTTTTATAGGAGTGTAGTTGGACCTATATTATTCTATGAAGCTCAGTGTTGGCAATGAAGAAAGAAGCAGCAGCTAAAATACCCGTGGGTTAGACGCGCATGCTAAGATATATTTGAGTTACAAAAAAGGATAGAATTATAAATGAGTAGGTCATTACCCAGTGCGGTCCGACCGAAGTGGGTCCTGGGAGGGTCCAGATTGGAGACAGACCCAAAGGATGTGCATGCTAAGATGGATTTGAGTTACAAGAAATGATAGAATTATAAATGAGTAGGTCATCACCCAGTGCGGTCCCACCGAAGCAGGGTCTTGGGAGGGTCCAAACTTGAGACAGATTTAACTTTTGGTAATTTTGCACAAAGTGGCTGCTCGCAGGTCTCAAACATGCATTCTCACGCATGTCACCCGGGACTTTTACCATTGCACCAAAGCAATGACCCCAGAATTATAAATGAGTAATAAGAGGAAAATTAGAGGTAGCATGATGGAAGGAAAAAAAAAAAAGCAATACTGTTGCATGCATGTGTGCATTTGTATGTTTGTGTGTTGTATTGATCAGAGATGAAACTCACAAGGTGTGATTCATGCCCATGTTCTTATATCAAACTGCTCTGTAGGTGAAAATTGTGTATGCATGTGTCATATTTAGATCTTACCTTTGGATTATGATCCTGAGCATGCTTTGTCATATATATTCTTCCTTCACTGCTAACTTTTGTTTATTTTTACAGTGCCCAGCCATCGTACCCTCTTGTCATTGCAGCGCATCCGCTTGAGCCATATCAGTTGGCTATTGGGATGACGGATGGGGCAGTTAAAGTGATAGAGCCTTCAGAGTCAGATGGAAAGTGGGCAGTGGCAGTGCCTGTTGACAACGGTGTACCAAATGGGAGGACGGCAGCCTCATCGACCAACAGCAACCCAACTACAGATCAGCACCACAGGTGATGCGATGGGCCCCATGCAAAACTCTGCCCATTGTTTCTCAATCTGTATCGTATCCTGTGTACAATAGTAGGTTGCTGCTTTTCATATGGGCTTGCTGAAAGCTAAGCGTAGCATAGAAGGAAAAACTAAGATAAAGAAGAGCTCCTATTTATTAAATGTTTGCATTAAAATACTTGTTCCAGCTTCTTGTTCAATGTTGTCTCAGATTGATCCCATCATCGGTATATAATCCAATTTGATAATTTCTTATTTGCAATGTTGTAAAGCTTCATGATACTGGTTCTTGTGGATCTGCACAAGAAAAATGGGGCCGGATATTACCTCCATGTGGTTAGCCAGTGGTCCTGGACTGATGTCCAGATGCCATGGTACGACTTGGGCCAGAATGGGTGAGATTGTGACATAGGTTTGACATCTTTTGCATTGAGTTGATATTATTCTGGCCAGACTGTTAGCCTGTTTATTGCTGTCACATACTGGGCTAGGCCTGCCTGTGCTCTGGGCACTGAGGTCTCACTGACCTGTTCAACCCTAAAGTCTTGTTGAATCTCAAATTGGGTCATTTATTTTTTCTAGTTTGGCACCATCTTAATGAGTTTCTACAATGCGAACTTCATGATAGTTGGCGTTTCTGGGGGATTTTCTGAAAACATTGGACTGCTTCTTACTGGTAAGCTGCTCACAGAATTGGTTAAGGCTTTGATGGTGATGACCACTTAGTGGTCCAGTTTTCTGGTGAACCTAATTTGTCATGGGAAGATGAGCCGATTAGATAGATGAGCTATATCGGATCATCCAGTTAAGATACACCTGGTCACTATCATGTTTGCACTGTGGACAATCTCAGTTGGTTATGGTTGTTCAATGGCCTGGTTTCATTCATTTATAAATTATGAAGTGTCATCAATAGGGCCTATACTACTGATAAATAGAGTAGGGCCAGTGTTCAATGGCCCAGTCTCGTTCACTTGGAGAAATGTATGGGTTTTTTAACACACAGTCCTGTTTTCTTCTATGTAGAATGTTTCTGCATAATTGAAGGTATCCCCTGCCATAAAAAATTGAAGTTGTTCGCCCATGTCAAATGTGTTAGAAATGAAGGCTCTTGGTCATTGATGCTATCAAGTGCACAAGTAGTTGTCGGTGGCAGTTGGAGACAGGACTGCTGTTACCAGTACATGGCAGGTGTAAGTGGTCTTGACAACTCATCTGGCCCTCCATAGCGGGAGATGGTCCGCACATGGTTGACAATGTAAGAATTGCATAAAACTCTCTTAGAGGGAGGCCCTGTATGTGTTTATACGAATCCTTCTAAATACACAACGATTTTTGTCTTTTACACACATAATCTTAAAATTTTTTTATTACATTTATTTACCTTTATGAAATTATCAAAAAGGACAATCACCTATCACACATGCACCTCTAATTTCTCTTTGCACACAGTCCCATTTCACTTTCATTATTCCATTCCCATTACTCTCGTTCCTCCCATTCCACCGTCTTATTTATCCCTTTACTCTCATTCCCTTCTTCCTCCAATCTCATTCTTCCCTTCACATCACCATCTCTCTAGTTATCACATTCTACTCTCCCTTCATATCCTACCATTGTCAAACATATTACTTCTTAGTGAAACTTCACTCTCAATATCATTTTTTTTTTGTCTAATAGATGAGCAAACTAATGAGCAAAATGTAGTTTCCTAATATAACATCAGTGAGAAGATGAGTTGTTGTGTTGTTTATTTTGATTTCCGTCATTTCTCGAAGTTTGTAAAGTCTTTTTTATTTTTTGTTGTCGCGAAACGTTTAGACTTTCAGTGCAGAACAAACTGCCAATGTTCAGCTTCTTATAGCTGAACATATCAATTTTGTTCAGCCGTAGTTGGCCAAACAAAAAGTTTATGTTCAGCCACATAGGGCCGAACGAAACGATTCTGTTGTATTAAACTCATGGTGAAGACTTGTTGTATTAAACTCATCTTTTTTGAATCGTTTTGTTCAGCCCCATGTGTTGAACATAAACTTTTTGTTCAACAAGATACGAATGAACAAAATTGATATGTTTAGCTATAAGAAGTTGAACATTGGCAGTTTGTTCTGCACTGAAAGTCTGAACGTTTCGCGGCAATAGAAAATAAAAAAGGCTTTACAAGCTTCGAGAAATGACGAAAATCAAAATAAACAATACAACAACTCATCTTCTCACTGATGTTATGTTTGGAAACTACATTTTGCTTATTAGTTTGCTCATCCATTAGAGAAAAAAAAAAAAGATCTTGAGAGTGAGGTTTCACTAAGAAGTAATATGTTTGACAATGGTAGGATATGAAGGGAGAGTAGAATGTGATACATAGAGATATGGTGATGTGAAGGGAAGAATGAGATTGGAGGAAGAAGGGAATGAGAGTGAAGGGATGAATAAGACGATGTAATGGGAGGAACGAGAGTAATGTAAATGGAATGATGAAAGTGAAATGGGACTGTATGCAAAGAGAAATTAGAGATGCATGTGTGATAGGTGATTGACCTTTTTGGTAATTTCATAAAAAGAAATAAATATAATATATTTTTTTTAAATTCTGTGTGTAAAGGGTTCAAATTGTTGTGTATTTAGAAGCCCTCTATTTATATTAATAATCACAAGATACAATTACATGAATACCCTTAGAAAAGGGTTTAAAGAAAGAATGAGCGTTAAGGGTAATCTAGAATTCCTAATTTACAAGTAGTTATCTAGAGGGACTCATATTTAAGATATTATGTTTCTTAGATGTATCAAAATTGGTACTCTCTTCACAGTCCCCTTCAAATTGATGCGGGTCATCGAGACACATCAATTTCGGTATTAAAAAATTATGATAATCCCGAGCCATGGCTTTAGTAAATGAATCAACAATTTGCGACTTGGTTGGGACCCATGGACTTGTAATTCTTTCAGCTTCATAGCACTGTTATTGTCTGCATAGATAGGAGTAGGTTTAGAGATGGGAATATTAAATTCTTTAAGTAACTGTCGAAGCCATATGATTTTTCAATATGCAGAGGACATGGATCGTAGAGGATTTTCGAGGAAGGCCAACCGGCTGGTCCTTGAACGATGAGTGTCAGAACATCCTGCTCAATTAGCATCAACATATCCAATAAGTTATAAGGAAGAGCTCTTTGAGAAAAACAAGCCGCATATAGAAATACCATGTAGATAACGAATTTGCGCAAAACAACACTATAACGAAGATGTCAAATATCAGACATTAATTGGCTGACAATTTGAACAACATGAAAGACATCCAGCCGAGTTCTGAGGAGATAGATGAGACGACCAACCAATGTTCTGTAGAAAGTAGAGCGTAAAACTGATTCGCTACTGTTTTTGTTGTGATAAACATTCAGCTCTATCGGAGTATCAAAAGTCGAGCCACGTCAATAAGATCTTTAGTGTACTTATTTTGTTACAGAAAGATCCCACGAGCATGAATAACTTCCAATCCAAGAAAATACATAAGATGTCCCAAATCTTTTTTCATGTTAAAAGATAGATGTAACATTTCTTTGAGAGAAACAATGCCTAGCATATCATCCCCACCAGAGATCAAAATATCATCCACACATACATGTATAATAATACTGTAGGTGCAGAAAATAATGACCCACAATAACTGGGGAGCCTTAGAGGACTTATCCAACGATGGTGATGACTGGGTACCGTCCGAAAGCCTGAAAGAGAAGAACACACGGTCAGAGGACCCTGGCCTGGGCGGCGCAAGGCTCTCCGATGCCAAAGTCAGTGAAGGAACTGGAACGATGGAAGGAGAGGAGGAAGAGAGGCAGAGTAACAGCTCTCAAGTGTGTATATTGCGTACCTTGCATGTGAATTGCAGTCCTTTTTATAGATGTTTCGAAAGATATCTTGGACGATATCTTGGCATGGGTCTCATGATTCGACAGGGAAGTCATGATCAGCACACGTTGTAATTAATGCGGTCCAATCCAGCCCACTCCGCATTAAATGCGCGTCGGATCAGCCCACGTCGCATTTAATGCGCGTCTTGTTGGGCCAGATCGTGTTAGACGCCTTTGGCGGTGGGGGTACCATCGGATCTGCCCTCGGGCCCTGCCCTGATGTGGCCTCAGCCGCTGGATGCCGTTCTGTCAGGGATCTGGCGAAGATCGTGAGCGGCTGGACGTCGCATCTGTCTTATTAGCTCGCGCTCCTATTCCTCCACGTGCGCGATGACGTGGGGGGATGAGGGGCGCAAATGGAGGCTCTTTCTCACTTCGGCTTTCGTCCCGGCTCTTTCAGCCGAGGTGGAGCTCTCTGCCGAGATGGGCGCTCGTGGTGGCCGAGCTCGGCGCTAGTGGCCCGGATCTGCTTGACTTCGGCCGGACCTCCTATTCTGGCAGCCGGGGTGAGCCTGGTGCCACGCGGATGGCACGCGGATGGCTCGTGAGAGTGCTTAGCCTCATCTGATGGCTGTGATTAGCGTAACCCTATGGCTCTGGGAATCTTCCCACACAATTGCCCCCTAGCTTTTGACCTCTTAAGCGCCCTGGCCTTTAGTGGTCGAAAGCTAGAAGACTCGTCTGGGGATGCGACGGTCATTGCCTGGTGTCGCTTCAACTATCCTGAAGCAATGAATGCTCTGTCCTGTCTGTACTGGGAAGCGAGTCGACGGCTACACGCGTCGCCTTTTCACTGATTGCGCTGTCTTATTGAGGGAATGGGCGCAGATCGCGAAATCCGCCCTTTCGAATTTCGAAAGCAGCGCGCGCCGAGGGTTTGTTTTCCATAAAGAGGGTCGTTTCCTCCCCTTCTTGTTTCTGATTTCTCTTCGCCTCTGCCTTCATCTGTGATTTCTGCTCTGCTGCTCGAAATTTCTTCTAGCGAGGACGACCATAGGGCGTGTCTGGATCTGTACTTGAGTCGCCCCTTCTGTCTCTGTAAGTTGCTTCGCGCCTCTGTGTAGCTTTTTTTTAGGGTTTCGCAACCTTTAGGGTTTATCTTTTGCTGTCCCCTTCTTTAGACATGGGCACCCCTAGGTTCAATCTAGATACCGAAGAGGGAATAGCTAGATTTAGGGCCGCTTTTGAAATTCCGGAGCGAGTCCTACTCAAGCCGGCGGACTCCGTCGACTATGCCACGATGCGCTGGTCCGGCGGCTGGATGCCGTTCCCTCTGATCTCCGTGATCGAGGGCGAGGTCAGATTTCCCCTGCACCCTCTACTTAGAGCTTGCCTCAGTACCTGGTCCCTTACCCCGTGCCAGCTGATGCCCAATGGCTATAAGGTCATCATGGGCACGGCGAAGCTGAATGAGATTCTGGGGACCGACCTAGGTGTCCATGATATCGAGGACACCTACGATATCTGCAAGGCCGGGGAAGGGAAATATTATCTCCGGGTGAAGCCGCAGCGAAGAGGCTTCGTCCTGGCCTTGGAAGATTCAAGTAAGAATGCCGAAGAAGCCTTCTTCTGCGTTTCGGGGGACTGGGAGTTCGGCGCTGGCGAAAGTAGGAGGCTAACGGTCCCGCGCCGCCCCGGGACAGTCCCAAGTAAACATCGCTCCTTTTCACTCATCTTCTTTGCTTGATTTCGACGATGCCGAGCTGACTCCTTTATTATTTGTTATGTAGAGGCAGGTGCGAGACGACGCCGAGCTGCGAGTGAAGGCTGGAGGAGGAACCCCGACGACATCAACAAGGTTGAGAGGTACAAGGGGCACGAGACTAGGTCAGCTTGGAAGCTGCTCGGATACACGCCGAGATACCGCGGCCACTACCAGAGGACCGGGGTACCCGAGGTGGACGAAGCGCACCTTGATCGTCCAACCGTCTCCCTTGCTGTACCTGCCGGGATCCCCTTGGACGATCCTGCCGCTAGGCGAGCCGCGTCTGGGTCTGAGGCGTCCACTTCCAGTTCGGAGCCGCCGAACCTGAGGCAGATAGTGGACGCTTACTCTTCTGATCAGGAAGAAGATATGGCGGGAAGGTCGAGGGAGCCAGTCATCAAGGATATAGCGGCCAAGTTCAGGCGGGGGTCTTCTTCCTCTGCGACGCCATCTTCTGCCAGCACCCGAGCAGCTTCGAGCTCGGGAGGTGCTGGCGACACTTCCGCTCCTGCTTCCGCTCCTGCTCCTGCTTCGAATGCGGGAGTTCGGTGACGCTCGCCGGAGCGCCCGAGGGAGGGGTCCCCGCCAAGGAAGAAGTCCAAGGCGGTGGAGAAGGACTTGGGGGCCGAACAACCTCCGAAGGGCAAAACCCCTGCGCGGGCCCCCGGAGTCAAGGCTCCAAATGAAAAGAGTGCACCGGCTGAGAAGAGTGCACCAGCTGAGAAGAGCGTGCCGGCAGGCAGGCCGTCCGGCGGGACGACTCGCGAGCACACCATCTCGGCGGGGCAAGGATCCGGGTCGTCCTCCGGACCCCGAACTGCCCCAGCGCCATGGAGGCCGAGGATGGAAACGCAGCCCGGTAAGCCTCTGAACGTCGAGGATCGGCTGATGGGGAACGCCGATGTCATCGGGGCTCTCGCCAAGGTTTGCGCTCTGCCGCGGGATATGGAGACGCGCGAGAGGTTCGATAACGAGAGCCTGATGGTCTCAGCGAGTCAGGCTAACCTCCTGGTAAGTGCTTTCAGTGTTTTCCTTTCAAGTGATTTGGCTCGACTGCCCCAGCCATCTTTCTCCATTTGCAGAACGTTCAGAGGCTCCTGACCGTGGTGGGGCTGAGTGATAGGAACGCTGCACGGGTCACTCAGCTGGAGTCCGAGAGGGACAAGCTGAAGAAGGAGCTGGAGGAGCTGCAGGCGGGAATGGAGGGGATGAAGAAGGCCAGCGCTGAGGAGGCTGCTCGGCTGGCGTCGGCCCTGGCCGGTGTCGCTGAGCTTACGGCGAAGACCAACCAGCTGAAGGGCGAGGTCTGGGCAAGGAACAAGAAGACCACCGAGCTGGAGTCGGAGCTGGCCAGATTAAAGGCTGAATCGACGGCTGAGGGGACGAGGCTGCGCGGGGAAGTGCTGGCTGGGCGAGCCGAAACAACGAAATTGAAGACGGCGAACGCCGAGCTAGAGAAAGAGAAGGCCTCTCTTCTGTCTGAGGCCCAGTCCGCCTTCCAGGATGGGGTGGATCACGCCACTGAGCTGTATGAGAAGCAGGTGGAGGAGATCACCGCCATCCTGTTCGAGGAAGGATGCCTGGCCGCACTAAGACGTGCGGGGGTCCCTGAAGATCACCCTATCTACCGGGACCTGCCGAAGTACTCGGACCCGGCTCCTGAGCCGAGCTCCGCTCCTGCAGCCGAAAGTGCCCCTGTTGAAGCTCCTGCAGTTGCTCCTGCTTCGGAAGACGCTCCAGCTGCCCCGGCCCCGAGCGATGCCCCGGTCGCCAGTGACGCTTCGGCCGTGCCTCAAGGTGATGCCTCCTCTGCTCCTGCTTCGGCTGAGGTACCAGTTGAAGCCCTTTCTGCCAGCGACGTTCCAAGCAAGGTCGCGGTTTCGGCCGAAGCTGCTGGTTCGGCAGATATGGTGATCGACCTGGTGGAGTCGCCGGAACCACAGTAGCTTGTAATATTTTTGCTTTCTGCCTTGTAATACTTTTCTATTATCAATGAAAAATGGGTTCCTTTACTTGAATGTTTCCTCTCTTTTGTTTTTGGATGTGACATTGAATAGCATTGAATGCCTTTACTGCGACGCATGACCATCGAGGTAGAGAGAGTCACACGGTCTTCATAGCTGTCTGTGCCGATTCTCCGTATTCTGGAGATCATAAATAGCAGTAAACATGGTATTACTGCCGACGAGGGAAACGGGCGGACGTCTCCACGTGGCGCCCTAGGGATCGCTGGTCACCAGTCGTGCACCCCAAATAATGCGTGGGAGACTTCGCCCCTTAACTTCCTTCGGAGATTGAGCCCTTCTTCTTCCTGTGTACAGCGCTTTTGCGTTCTCTTTTACTTTCCCTGTACTGTTCTGGAACACTTGTGTTTTTGTGCTGCTTTTCTGTGTTTAAGTGCTGGCCCAGCTCTTTCTTTCTGAGATACTGACCTTGGCCGAAATGGCTGGCTTTGGAAAATGACCATGGCCGAGATGATCTGCTTGTGCCGAGGCGGATTTATCATTTCGCTGGCCTCGGCTATGAGAGCATGAGTTCGGCACGGTCTTTGGGAGGTGTATAAACCCGGACTTTAGGAAACGGCCGAGTGTCCGAACTCCAGACCATTTACAGGGCGGTAGACCCTTGTAGAGTGGGATAAATCCCTAAGTTTAGGAATTCGGCCGAGTGTCCGAACTCGAGGCCTCCTTCCAGGGCTACGAACCCTTGTAGAGTGGGATAAATCCCTGAGTTTAGGAATTCGGCCGAGTGTTCGAACTCGAGGCCTCCTTCCAGGGCTACGAACCCTTGGAGATTGGGATAAATCCCTGAGTTTAGGAATTCGGCCGAGTGTTCGAACTCGAGGCCTCCTTCCAGGGCTACGAACCCTTGTAGAGTGGGATAAATCCCTGAGTTTAGGAATTCGGCCGAGTGTTCGAACTCGAGGCCTCCTTCCAGGGCTACGAACCCTTGTAGAGTGGGATAAATCCCTGAGTTTAGGAATTCGGCCGAGTGTTCGAACTCGAGGCCTCCTTCCAGGGCTACGAACCCTTGTAGTTGCCGGAGTCAGTGAAAGACGATAGATTGAAGACAAGGCGAAAAGCTGCTTTCATTGATTCAGGATTCATTACATCTTTAGAAATAGAATTTCTTTAGGTGGGATGCATTCCACGGTCTCGGCAGCGGCTTGCCTTCTAAGTCTTCGAGCTTGTAGGCTGATTTCCCTGCTAGTGAGACCACCCTGAATGGGCCATGCCAGTTCGGAGCCAGCTTCCCTTCGTTTGGTTCTTTGTCAGCTGGCAGGGCCTTCTTTAGAACTAGCTCTCCCACGGAGAATCTTCTTTCTCTGACGTTTTGATTGTATGCCCTGGCTAACCGCTGCTGATAGTCGGTCAGTCGCAGGGCTGCTGCTTCTCGTCGCTCGTCTGCCAGCTCCAGCTCCATCGCCAGGTTTGTGTCGTTTCGGCCTTGGTCGACCAGCTCTGTCCTCAGGGTGGGGAGGCCGATCTCTAAAGGAATGACCGCCTCCATCCCGTAGGCCAGAGAGAAAAGTGTTGCCGAGGTGGATCTCCTTGGAGTCGTTCTGTATGCCCATAGCACGCTCGGGAGCTCCTCTGTCCATCTTCCCTTTGCCTTGTCCAGTCGCTTCTTCAGGCCGTCCAGGATTACTTTGTTAGAGATTTCTGCCTGGCCATTACTCTGTGGGTATGCCGGAGTGGAGTAATGGTTCTTGATCCCGTGCTCTTGGCAGAAGTCTTTGAAGGATTTGGAGTCGAACTGAGTCCCGTTGTCCGAAATCAGAGTCCGGGGGATACCGAACCTTGTTAGGATGTTTTTCCAAATGAAGTTCCTGGAGTCCCTGTCCGTGATTGAGGACAACGGTTCAGCTTCTATCCACTTTGTGAAGTAGTCTGTGGCGACTATCAGCCATCTCTTGTTTCCTGGAGCTCGGTGAAAAGGCCCCACGATGTCCAGGCCCCATTGAGCGAAGGGCCATGGGCTAGTGAGGGGACTCAGATCTTGTGCTGGCTGGTGGAGAGAGTGGGAGAACTTCTGGCACTTCTCGCACTTCCTGGCGTACACCTGCGCGTCCTTCTGCATGTAGGGCCACCAGTAACCCTGGCTTATTGCTCTGTAAGCCAGTGATCGGCCTCCTATGTGACTGCCGCAGATTCCTTCGTGGATCTCATACAGGAAGTCGTCCACTTTGCTCGGATGGACGCACGGAGGTATGGACCTGTGAAGGATTTCCTGTAGAGTTTGCCTTCGGGAGAGAGCCAGAATCGAGCTGCCTTGAGTCTGATCCGGTGAGCTTCAGCCTTGTCCTCAGGGACCCGGTCATCCTTCAAGTAAGCGATGATTGGATCCATCCAGCTCGGGCCGAGATCAGCACAGAGGACAAGCCGAGATGAATGGAGTTCTAAGCTTGACCTTGATACTGACCCAACCTCGATGGTCCTTTTCTTCCCTGCTTCGACGGCGGAGGCCAGGCTTGCAAGCGCATCTGCATGCGTGTTGGTATCTCGGGATATTTGCCTGACCTCGGCTTTCTGGAAATGAGACAGCAATTTTTTCGCAAGGGCTAAGTAGGCCGCCATCCTGTCGTCCCTAGCCTGGTAGTCTCCGGCGTGGGCGCTGTTCAACCCTGCTATCAGCGCTTCATATTCTGCCTCATTGTTTGTCGCTTTGAAGTCGAGGGTGAAAGCCTGTTCTATGACCAGACCCTCTGGCGATTGGAGGACTATGCCGGCGCCAGCTCTCTTGGAGGTGGACGACCCGTCGACAATGATCTTCCATGCCATGGTGGGAGGCTGCTCGACCTCAGTCAGCTCTGGCTCGTGCCCTGTGCCCCCCAGTGCCGTGCCGAGCTGGGTCGGAGCCGGGTTGGGGGAGACGAATTCGACAATAAAGTCTGCCAGAATCTGGGCTTTGACCGCAGTTCGGGGATGGTACTGTATTTCATACTGCCCAAGTTCAACTGCCCACTTTGATATTCGCCCTGAAAAGTCAGTCTTTTTGAACACTGAACGGAGTGGATGCTCCGTGATCACCACAATGGTGTGGGATTGGAAATAATGGGAGAGCTTGCGAGAGGCGCTGACGAGGGCCAGCGCAAGCTTCTCCAATAGAAGGTATCTGGTCTCGGCATCAAGCAGGGTCTTGCTCGTGTAATAAATTGGTTTTTGAATTCCCTCGTCCTCCCTGATGAGGACGGAGCTCACTGCGTGATCCGAGACCGCAAGATACAAATAAAGAATCTCCCCCGAAGCTGGGGTGGAGAGTAAGGGTGGTGTCATTAGATAGGTTTTGAGCGCGGCCAATGCCTGGTCGCACTCGGGGGTCCACTGGAATTTCAAGTTTTTCTTTAGAAGCTGAAAGAAAGGCCTGCACTTATCTGATGACCGGCTGATGAAGCGGTTGAGTGCTGCAGCCATTCCTGTGAGCTTCTGAACTTCCTTCGTGGTAGAGGGGCTCTGAATGCTCTGGATCGCGGTGATCTGGTCCAGATTAGCCTCTATCCCCCTCCGCGTTACCAAGCTGCCGAGGAACTTGCCAGAGGTTACGCCGAAGGCGCACTTGGAAGCGTTTAGCTTGAGCTTGTATGCGCGAAGGATGTCGAAGACTTGGCCGAGATCCGCCAGATGGTCGCCGGAATGCACTGATTTGACGACCATGTCGTCGATGTACACCTCTACCGTTCGGCCGAGCTGAGCATGGAACATTTTTGTGACGAGGCGCTGATAGGTCGCCCCCACGTTCTTTAGCCCGAAGGGCATCACCTTGTAGCAGTAAGTGCCGCGGGGGGTTATGAATGACGTTTTCTCCTCGTCAGGCTCGTAGAGCGGGATCTGGTGGTAGCCTCTGTAGGCGTCGAGGAAGCTCATTCGGTCGGACCGGCGGTGGCGTCGATCAGTTGGTCAATCTTTGGAAGGGGGAAACTATCTTTAGGGCAGGCCCTGTTCAAGTCCGTGAAGTCCACACATACCCTCCACTTGCCAGTTTTCTTCTTGACCACCACCGTGTTGGCCAGCCATACCGGGTACTGGACTTCCCGGATGGCTCCTGCCTTTAGCAGGTTGTCGATCTCTTCGACGACCGCATCTGTCTGCTACAGCCCTGTCCTTCGAGCCCTCTGCACTACCGGCTTGTGGTCGGGGTCCACATTCAGCTTGTGGCACATGACCTCAGGATCGACCCCAGGCATTTCGCTTGGGCTCCAAGCGAAGACGTCGACGTTCTGCATCAGGAACCGTGAGAGTTCGGCCCTTTCTTCGTCTGGCAGCTGGGTGCCAACCAGGAAGAACCTGTCTGGGTCTGCCGGGCTCAGCTTGACCTCGGCCAGGTCTTCGATTCTCTTTTTCTCGGGATCACGGCCGATTTCATCTAGGCCTTTTTCGAACTCGGCGAGGTTGACGCGCTCTGGCTCCTTCACTGCTGGGACTGCGGCCAGCACGCACTGCCTGGCTTGCTGCTGATCTCCCTCCACTGTAACCACTTCCAACTTGCCCTCCTTGTTCTCAAGGACGAACTTCAGCTTCTGGTGGAGAGAAGAAGGGACTGCTTCTAACTTGTGGAGCCACGTTCTGCCCAGAATGACGTTGTAGGGAGAAGGGGCGTCCACGACCAGGAAGTCGGCTGACACGGAAGCTCCACCGACCCGGGTTTCCAGGGTGATCCTACCCTTGGGATAGACTGGCGTGGCGGATAACCCTAATAGGGGTGCACGGACCTCCGTGAGGTCCGCTTCCGAGAGGTTCATCTTCTTGAAGCAGTCGTAGTAGAGGACCTCGGAGGAGCTACCGGAGTCGACGAGGATCCTCTTCACTGTGAAGTCTCTCAGCTTCATTGTGAGGAGCAGGGGGTCGTTGTGAGGGAGCTGGATTCCCTCTAGGTCTCTGTCTGAGAACGAGATGGCGGGTCGGTCGAGGCGGGCTCTCTTGGATGCCGGAGCGAGCTCGGCTTTCATCACTTCCTTCCCGTGCGAAGCCCGCCTGGCTTCGGCGCGGGCCTGGGAGCTGCCCCGAGACGAGGGAGCGGGGGCTGAGGACGCCAGATGGATCACGCTGATGATCTTCTCTGAATCCTCACTGTCTGGATCCTGGGCTGCGCTCTGGTGAACTCGGCCCTCGCTGCCGCCGGCATCTCCTGCTTTGACGAACTCTGGAATGTGGCCCTCCTCGGCCAGCTTCTCCAGGTACCACTGCAAAGACTTGCAGTCCTCGATCATGTGCCCGCTACCCCTGTGGAAGGAGCAGTAGAGCTTGCCCCGGCTGTCGGAGGTGGGCTCGTGCTTCAAGGGCAGAGGCCACTTGAAGAACGGCTTGGTCTTTATCTTGGCCAGGATGCGGTATATCGGCTCCTTGAAGACGACGTTGACGCTCTGACCGGCGCTGGAGGGAGGTCTGGGCTTCCAGGCGCCCCCAGACCTGGACGACGCAGGCTTCGCCGAATTGGAGACCCAGGCCTGCTTGGGCTCCTGCTTCTGGGAGGGCCTCCCGCCTCTCTGCCGAGGCTGGCCGCTCTTCTGCTCGGGCTCCGGACGCCCGTCCTCTTCCCGGGCTCGGATCTCATCTTCCTCCCGGGCGACGAAGCGCTTTACCCGGGACATCAACGCTGGTATGGACTCTGGGGGGTCCCCGACCAAGTCTTTCCGAAGGTCGTGACCGGGGATCAAGGCATGTTGGAAGGCGTAGATTGCTATCTCCTCCCTGGTGCCCTCGATCTGGCTGTAGACCGCCCAGAATCGCTGAGCGAACTTGGCGAGGGTCTCGCCCTGTTTCATTCTCAGGGCGAGGAGGTCCCCTTCTTTCTTGGGGACGACGGTGTAAGCTTGGAACTTCTTTAAGAAGGAGAGCTGGAGCTCCTTCCAACTGGAAACTGACTTCTCCGGGAGAGAACAGAACCATTTCAGGGGGAGGTCACCCAAACTGGAGGAGAAGATTTTGCAGTTCAGGTGACCCTCATTCCCCCAGATGGACATTTTCTGGGAGAAGTGTCGAAGGTGAGCGGATGGGTCGGACAGTCCGTCATAAGGGACGAACCGTGAGACAGAGAACTTTCTGGGCAAGGGGGTGCGCTCGATCTCTTTTGTAAAGGGTGAGCCCCCCAGATCAGTGTGACCACAGATCTGCTTCTGGTCTCGCACGTCCAGGTTGTGCTGAAGAGCTAGCCTGACGCGTTTGTTGAACCGCTCCTGCTCGTCGTCCTTCTCTGGAGTCTGGGCTCTTGGCTTTCGCTTGGAGTGGTTCGGGCTACGATGGCTATGAGTTCGGCCATCGCGGCTATGATGACTCCGGCTGTTGCTCGAGCCTTCGTCACGAATCTGGCTCTGCTTATGGTCCAGATGGTTTCTGAGATCCTCGCGGGGAGGCTGGGCTGCCCTGCTGGGGGCGTCCCTCTTCTTCCCTTGAGGCTCAGAGACCTGCCTCAAGGAGGCGGTTTGCGCTGCCCTCAGCTGCTGCTGGAGCTCGCGAATCAGCTGCTCTTGCCTCTGGAGGAGAGCAGTTTGGGCTGCGACAACCCCTCCAGTGGCAGGGGGTTGAGCGTGGCGCGTCTCTTCTACGGCCACGGCTTTGTCCTTACGAGGACGCTCATGCCGACGCTCATCGCGTCGGGGTGGCATGACTTCTTCTGCTGAGATCGAGGTCTCGAGTCCTTCTTGAAGGGGGACCTCGACAAAAAGCTGCGAGCCTAAGCGGCCCTCGCCTGCTGACGTGCCATACACCGTGCGTGAGCGCCCTTGAGGAGGGACGTCCGTCGACGGTGGTGGCAGCTCGAGCGCTGCTCTCGAGGATTCTACGCCCTTCCTAGCTTTCGGAGGCATGGCTTCTGAGAGATTGAAGTTGAGAAGGTTGGGAAGGCTGGGATATTACTTTCCCACAGACGGCGCCAATTGTAGGTGCAGAAAATAATGACCCACAATAACTGGGGAGCCTTAGAGGACTTATCCAACGATGGTGATGACTGGGTACCGTCCGAAAGCCTGAAAGAGAAGAACACACGGTCAGAGGACCCTGGCCTGGGCGGCGCAAGGCTCTCCGATGCCAAAGTCAGTGAAAGAACTGGAACGATGGAAGGAGAGGAGGAAGAGAGGCAGGGTAACAGCTCTCAAGTGTGTATATTGCGTACCTTGCATGTGAAATGTAGTCCTTTTTATAGATGTTTCGAAAGATATCTTGGACGATATCTTGGCATGGGTCTCATGATTCGACAGGGAAGTCATGATCAGCCCACGTTGCAATTAATGCGATCAAATCCAGCCCACTCCGCATTAAATACGCGTCGGATCAGCCCACGTCGCATTTAATGCGCGTCTTGTTGGGCCAGATCGTGTTAGACGCCTTTGGCGGTGGGGGTACCATCGGATCTGCCCTCGGGCCCTGCCCTGATGTGGCCTCAGCCGCTGGATGCCGTTCTGTCAGGGATCTGGCGAAGATCGTGAGCGGCTGGATGTCGCATCTGTCTTACTAGCCCGCGCTCCTATTCCTCCACGTGCGCGATGACGTGGGGGGATGAGGGGCGCAAATGGAGGCTCTTTCTCACTTCGGCTTCCGTCCCGGCTCTTTCAGCCGAGGTGGAGCTCTCTGCCGAGATGGGCGCTCGTGGTGGCCGAGCTCGGCGCTAGTGGCCCGGATCTGCTTGACTTCGGCCGGACCTCCTGTTCTGGCAGCCGGGGTGAGCCTGGTGCCACGCGGATGGCACGCGGATGGCTCGTGAGAGTGCTTAGCCTCATCTGATGGCTGTGATTAGCGTAACCCTATGGCTCTGGGAATCTCCCCACACAAATACATTTGAATGTCTTCCTAAAGTTCAATGAGTGGTTACAACGACTTTGTTTGAATCCATATTTGAAAATAGTGGTTCTCAATTTCTAAAACCATGCATGCGGGGTCTGTTTGAGCCGATATGGAGATCGACGAATCTACAAACATATGTAGAATTTTTAACTATTTCTTTGAGATCTCCATGTAAGAAGTAATTTTCACTTCATGTTGAAATATTTTTCATGATTTGGCAACTAAAGAGTCAAAAGTGTACAGATAGTTGTCATTTTGGAAATAGGAGCAAATGTTTCATGATAATCCAATGTCATTTTCTTGATCGATGATATCTTAATGCAACAATGCGAGCTTTGTCTATCAGGACTTCCATCAAATATCAACTTGATCGTGTAAACTCATTTACAACCAATGAGCTTTATCTGTTAGGGACAACACAAGAAACAAAATCCCATATGCTGTAGTCTTGGAGAGAATGCAACTTTTCATTTGTAGCACACTATCAACACTTATGACAATCAATAATTTGATGGCTTGACTTCTTATAATATTTACAGAACGTTTTTTTTTTCTTGCATCGAATGGCAACATTGGCCGAATTTCTTCCAATTAATGCATTGTACTTGATCAAGGGAATGAGTCACCTATTTCCCTTTATTTGAAATGTACTCACGTCCCCAAATTGGATTTTCTTAATGGTTCCAATTTTGAGACGTAACTAGTGTAGGGATTCTGGTCATTTCGACTCCAACGTAATATTACCCCAACACTTAACCGAAAGGGTATCGCGTGTGAGGATATATAATGCATTTTTTCAACACATATTTAAAACTCTCATGGGAAAGCATAAATGAACAATTATAATAGATAACATATCTCATAAGTAAACACATCAATTGAAGTCTCAGAATATTTACAACATAGGGTGTTTAAGTTTACAGTATAAAAGAAAAGAGTTTTATATATACAATCCCAAAACATCTAGTTCATCACATCTGTCCTAAAAAAACTCTCTCAAGTGACAAACTCTATCCCATGTGACATCTAACCACAAAACACTATCCCATGTGACAAACTATTGAGACTAGATGATCAATCAACATCATCTGCAGTCCACTCACTCAGTCCCTGTGGAGTCTCCTCAATTGTCTTAGTCTCCGTGGCATAGGCAACGGTGCTATCTCCTATAACGCTAATAGTTATATCAGAAGCAGAAACTGGGCAAGTAAACATGTATAATAACCATAATCGTGATGTACCAAATATAAATAAGTGAAAATCATAATAAATATGCATGAATGTATGAGAAATGAGAGAATTAGATAAATACACATCTAGCAGTGAATCCTAACAAATTGACATTTATCCACGTAAGATATATTTTCTCAGGACAGTTATAACTGTGAAGAGAGCATGATTCATAATAAATCATATTATGATGAGTAAACCTAGGGCGGTTTCAAACATAAGATATGGAGAGCAAACACAAACACTCCACCAACTCCCAGATCCATAAAACAAGATGGTAATTATTATTATCATTAGAGGATCTTACTAAAAGAACCTACTAGATGGCCCGTGCACGAAAAAGGATCTCATAGTTTCTAGTGCACAAAAAAGGCCCCTGCCAATTTTAATATCTTTTTTAACCTTTTAGACTGAGTAATGATATCATCGCTCATTTCAGTTGAGCAACAATGTTGTCACTCATATCTTCTTCTTTCTTTCTTTTTTTTTCTCCTCTTTCTTCATCTCTTTTCGCCCTCCCCTCATCGAGCATTTGTAACCGCACGATTGAAGAATCAAATCTACGACATCATCATCGACATCAATGACAATACCATCGTCTCGCACTGTTAATACGATGGTTATGGGGACCCCATACCCACTTCAGAAGAAGAAGAGGCTGTGAATGTGCTCCCTTTCTCATACATGCCATTTCTATAATCTGTTAAAAAGAGAGGACTGGACATAGCAAAAGTTGTTGGTGAGACATTCTTAGGATGTTGGTTCGGAGAGAGAAATGGGAAGAGGGTGGCAAAGGTCCGATGCTTTTACTGACAGGGCACGGATAATCTCTATATGCAACCTTTGCATATCGTATTGGTAATGGTGGGTTTGGACGAGATGGTGATATTGGGACTTAAGCAATGGATTCGTGCACCGATAACTACATAGAATGGATTGTAGATTGGGAATTGAGGTATTGTGGGTGGTGAGTTGGGTGAGAAATGGAGTGGGGAGAGAATGATAAAAGAGGAGAGAGAAGAGGAAGAAAAATCATGAATGACGATATCGTTCCTCAACTGAAATGAGCAACGATATTGTCGCTTAGGGGTCGTTTGTCTACACCCATTTACATATGTAAATAGTGAATATGCGTAATATTTATCCATTGGTCATGTTTGTCTACAATTATTTACGCATCTTGCGTGTAAATCGGATGTATATATCACACCAAAATTTGCACACCTGTTGAGGTGAAGAAATGGAGAATACCAAAACACATGCACTCCCGAAGAATACTCGTTAGGCGGACGGTTTGTTGTTGGGGTTCTGGTTTCAAAACCCCCTCCAAAGCAAAAAATAAAATAAAATAAAATAAAAGAGGTCTCAAAGTTGGGGCATTTTCGTGAAAGAGGTTTTGTGTTCGAAACCCCCCTCCAACGCATTAGAAAAATAATAATAAAAGAGGTCTCAAAATGAATGATTTTAAAGGATAAAATCTGTAAGACAAAAAACATATTAGAAAATGAAAGTGGCTCCAATGATTTTATAGGACAAAATTTATAGGACAAATAATATATTGATAGTAAGAATTTTAAGGGACAATCTATAAGATAGATATCTTAATGATTTTTCTATATCAACTTTTAACTAGTTAATTACCTTATTATTTCAGTTTTCTTTTAATATCTCAATGATTTTTCTAAAGTTATTTATTATTGCAATACTTTAAAAATATTTAAACATGTATATATGAATGTAAGAGAGAAGGAAGAATGTATTTTATATAGCATTATGGCATCATTCAAAAATCATATATAAATGTGATTTTATCTAACCATAACAAATTTGTGACACTTTTAATATGAATGAACTTAGCCACAAAATACTCATTTTAAGAACTTTCTATAATTGATTAATATTAGCATAAAGCCTGTGAGATGCATGTGTTAAGTTTTATGCTAATTGAATAATGAATTAAGATCAATATTGAATTAAATATTAATTAATAAAAATATTAATAATAATGCTATTTTCTTAACCATCAAAATATAAATATTTCATATTTTCTTAACTAAACATTGTGGAATTCATTTTTGTAAAGGTGATCGTTGATAAAAATATATTTTTTGAAAGTATATTTCATGTTGAAAGATAAATTCCTTTTGAAGTATCTAAAATGCAAATAAAAACTTTGATATAAAATGGACATTTTTGTCTCATTTTCAAATTATTATAGTAGGATTTAATTTAATGAATAATAAGTATCATTTAAAAAAATCATCTAATACATTTACACATATCATTGAAACAAACATAGTAAAATAAATTACATATGTAAATGATGCAAAAATGATGTTATTTGACAAACGTTGTAAAAAAATGCATGTGTAAACATTACATACTTAAAATTTGAATATTCGTCATTTACATGTATAAATTATATTTACATATCCCATGCGTAAAAGACAAACGACCCCTTAGTCTAAAAGGTCAAAAAAGAGGTTAGAATTGGCAGGAGGGCCTTTTTTGTGCAGTATAAATTATAAAGTCCTTTTTCGTGCATGGCCCGCCTAAGGGGTTTTTCCCGTAAAACCCTTTTATCATTATTAGTACTAGCAGCAACATAAACCATATCGCACAAAACTAAGGTGATTAAAAACCGCAAAGCAAAAACTGAATTAGTTTCACAAGATCTTTTGTAGGAAAATAAGAAAATAAATATTAATAAAGTGATCTATCGTAGAAATTGCAATGTGTGATATTTTAAAAATATTTCATTAACCTTAAAAGAAGACTCTAGGACGAGAGAGAAACTCAATATTATAATGAGAGTTATAAAATATAGTTAAATCTTACAATTCATTATATGATCTTCATAGTTAAAATGGCAGAATCTTAGAGTCAATTATTACAAACCATACAATGGAGTAGGCACACCTGTATCAAATATTCCAACTTAACCTAAGTTGGATTAGGTACGCTTCATATTTTGCAATTTTAATCACCCCATTTATCATCTATTCTCATATACTTTAACAAATAAAAAAACCTCATGCGAGCACCGCATGCCTAAATACTCGGTGGAACTCATCTGGTGATCCATCTAAGTGGACCATAAAATAGAGACTTCATGTTATTCATTGATCCTGGATTTAGCACCCATTCAAATAGATTGGATCATTAGATCGATTGTGTACTCGTTTTGAAAGGTGAAAACTTACCGATCGTGGATCAAATGGGGTTGGAATGATGATCCGAGCCTCTCCCGTATAAACAGTTGGCAGGTGTTGGGGGTGGACTGGGTGGGCTATACAAAAAAAAAAAGGATATTTATTACTGTGGTGATAAATAATGACCCGCCAAGTAACAAATTCGAGTCAGTCCAAAGCCTGGTGAGGCGGTGCGGGCATAGCAAACCAGACGAGTTGCCATCTAATACGGGCGTGGTGAGTATATCCGAACCGAAAGGGTATTTCCGTTATATCCAATTGCGTCCATCAACTGTCAATACATGGAACTCGGAAGGAATAAAAAAAGAGAACTCAATTCAAAATCGAAAAAGTTTAGAGGCATTATTGTCATTTCGTCCACACAAAATAAGGAGATGTAGTTTAAGTGCGAATTAAAAAAGAAATTTTTTTTTCCTTTCCCCATATAAAAACTAGTGCTAGAAAAATTGGAAGCAATAGACATTTTATTTCCAAACAAACCAGAATTTAACATAATTAATAACTTATTAATATTTAGATGTTCTAATTTGTGATGTCACAAAGATAAATCATTGTTGTCCGAAGCTTTAAATGAGGACAAAAAGGCAGAAAAACTGAGAAAATAAAGGAAGAAAAAGAAGATTGTTGTGTCATTAATTCCAAAGTAAATAGTCATCCGCTGCTCTGCCCTTTCCCGATTAATTAGCTTCCCAATTGATTGGTCCTATATGAAACAACCATCATGGGAAAACAAAATAGAATAGTCTTTATAAATTAACAGACTAGCTAATAGATAAACGATTATGAGATAAATAAGGAACACAAAGAACATCATGCAAAGTGAGTGAAGAAAGATGACTATCACCAACCTTGGAAACAATCATCTTATCCCCATTGGTAGTGTGAGCACAAGTTGGTCTGGTATATGACTTAAGATTGGACAAATCTTGGCTCATCATAGTCATATGATTTGATGAAGCATAATCCATATACCATGTATTGCAAGGAGAGGCATTTGTTATTCTATTATTAACATGAACCCTAAGATCGAGAATATCATGATAATCACATGTAGGATTTAATCTTAAATAGGTTGAAGATTACCTCCAGATATCCTGATGCAGAGAGCTTTCTGATCCTGCTTTCTGATGCCGTTGTTGATTGATGATGAGATCCGTCCAAGAAGAGTTTAGGGGAATAATTTCGGTTTCTCTCTCCTTGCCTATAAACCTTAATGTGTTGAGTTTCGTGAGTAGTCTTTGTGATGGAGGAAAGACTCTATTTTATAGGTGGAGAGAGGACGGAATTTTCAATTAGAAATTCATTAGTTTTAATCTCAACCGTCCATCAAGGTAGAGAATATTATGGAATATATCTCATTAGGAAACCGTATTTGAGTAATTGATAGCATGTATCCTATGAAAACGAGATTTCTATAATGACCACATTTCGGGAAAGGCAATGACTTGTGGTCCAAGTAATGGACCTGAAGTTAATTTCCTTACAACATTACCAAGGAATCCAATGGCAGAAAACACCTGAACGATATGTTGTAAGGCTTCAGGACTATGAGTAGCAGGTAGGATAACAGTAGGGTTTGTAGGATGCAATGACTGAAGACGAGTGTCATCGATAGGAGTAGATGTTTTAGTAGTGACTTGATATGCTTGGCTTGTATGATTCTGAGGTCGGCGATGACAATCAATAATTCGATGGCTTGATCACTTCTTATAATAATTGCAGAACGGTTTTTTTTCTTGCATCGATTGGCAACATTGGCCGAATTTCTTCCAATTAATGCATTGTACTTGATCAAGGGAATGAGTCACCTATTTCCCTTTATTTGAAATGTACTCACGTCCCCAAATTGGATTTTCTTAATGGTTCCAATTTTGAGACGTAACTAGTGTAGGGATTCTGGTCATTTCGACTCCAACGTAATATTACCCCAACACTTAACCGAAAGGGTATCGCGTGTGAGGATATATAATGCATTTTTTCAACACATATTTAAAACTCTCATGGGAAAGCATAAATGAACAATTATAATAGATAACATATCTCATAAGTAAACACATCAATTGAAGTCTCAGAATATTTACAACATAGGGTGTTTAAGTTTACAGTATAAAAGAAAATAGTTTTATATATACAATCCCAAAACATCTAGTTCATCACATCTGTCCTAAAAAAACTCTCCTAAGTGACAAACTCCATCCCATGTGACATCTAAGTGTCTAACCACAAAACACTATCCCATGTGACAAACTCTTGAGACTAGATGATCAATCAACATCATCTGCAGTCCACTCACTAGGTCCCTGTGGAGTCTCCTCAATCGTCTTAGTGTCCGTGGTATAGGCAACGGTGCTATCTCCTATAATGCTAATAGTTATATCAGAAACAGAAACTGAGCAAGTAAACATGTATAATAACCATAATCGTGATGTACCCAATATAAATAAGTGAAAATCATAATAAATATGCATGAATGTATGATAAATGAGAGAGTTAGATAAATACATATCTAATAGTGAATTCTAACAAATTGACATTTATCCACGTAAGATATATTTTCTCAGGCCAGCTATAACTTTGAAGAGAGCATGATTCATAATAAATCATACTATGACGGATAAACCTAGGGCGGTTTCAAACACAGGATATGGAGAGCAAACGCAAACACTCCACCAATTCCCAGATCCATAAAACAAGATGGTTATTATTATTATAATTAGAGGACTTTACTAAAAAAAAAAACATATTAGATGGCCCGTGCACGTACGAAAAAGGACCTTATAGTTTCTAGTGCACAAAGAAGGCCCCCGCCAATTTTAATATCTTTTTTAACCTTTTAGAATGAGTAACGATATCATCGCTCATTTCAATTGAGCAACGATCTTGTCACTCATATCTTCTTCTTTCTTTCTTTTTTCCCTCTTCTTTATTCATCTCTTGTCGCCCTCACCTCGTCGAGCATTTGTAACTGCACGATTGAAGAATCAAATCTACATATCATCATCGACATCAACTGCATCTAAAATGGTTATGGGGACCCCATACCCATTTCAGAAGAAGAAGAGGATGTGAATGTGCTCCCTTTCTCATACATGCAATTTCTACAATCTGTTAAAACAAGAGGACTGGACATAGCAAAAGTTGTTGGTTAGACATTCTTAGGATGTTGGTTTGGTGAGAGAAAGGGGAAGAGGGTGGCAAAGGTCCGATGCTTTTACCGACAGGGCATGGATAATCTCTATATGCAACCTTTGCATATCATATTGGTAATGGTGGTTTTGGACGAGATGGTGATATTGGGACTTAACCAATGGATTCGGGCACCGATGCCCACATAGAATGGATTGTAGACTGGGAATTGAGGTATTGTGGGTGGTGAGTTGGGCGAGAAATGGAGTGGGGAGAGAAGGAGAAAAGAGGAGAGAGAAGAGGAGGAAAAATCATGAATGACGATATCGTTGCTCAACTAAAATGAGCGATGATATTGTCGCTTAGTCTAAAAGGTCAAAAAAGAGGTTAGAATTGGCAGGATGGACTTTTTTGTGCAGTATAAATTATGAGGTCCTTTTTTCATGCATGGCCCGCCTAAGGGGATTTTCCTATAAAACCCTCTTATTATTATTAGTGCTAGCAGCAACATAAACCATATCGCACAAAACTAAGGTGATTAAGAACCGCAAAGCAAAAACTGAATTAGTTTCACAAGATCTTTTGTAACAAAATAAGAAAATAAATATTAATAAAGTGACCTATCGTAGAAACTGCAATGTCTGATATTTTGAAAATATTTCATTAACCTTAAAAGAAGACTCTAGGACGAGAGAGAAACTCAATATTATAATGAGAGTTATAAAATATAGTTAAATCTTACAATTTAAATATGATCTTCATATTTAAAATGGCAGAATCTTAGAGTCAATTATTACAAACCATACAATGGAGTAGGCACACCTGTATCAAATATTCCAACTTAACCTAAGTTGAATTAGGTATGCTTCATATTTTGCAATTTTAATCACCCCATTTATCATCTATTCTCATATATTTTAACAAATAAAAAAAAAATCATGTGAGCACCGCATGCCTAAATACTCAGTGGAACTCAACTGGTGATCCATCTAAGTGGACTATAAAAATAAAGACTTTATATTATTCATTGATCCTGGATTTAACACCCATTCAAATAGATTGGACCGTTAGGTCGATTGTGTATTCGTTTTGAAAGGTGAAAACTTACCGACCGTGGATCAAATGTGGTTGGAACGATAATCCGAGCCTCTCCCATATAAACAGTAGGCAGGTGCTGGGGTTGGATTGGGTGGACTCCACAAAAAAATGGATATAAAAGTGGTGATAAATAATGACCCGCCAAGTAACAAATTTGAGTCAATTCAAACCTGGTGAGGCGGTGCGGGCATAGCAAATCCGACGAGTTGCCATCTAATTTGTGTAAATGGTGAGTATATCCGAACCGAAAGGGTATTTCTGTCATATCCAATTGCGTCGGTCAACCGTCAATACATGTAACTCCGAAAGGAATCAAAAAAAGATAACTCAAGTCAAAATCGGAAAAGTTTAGAGGCATTATTGTCATTTCGCCCACACAACATGACATGATGGGTGGGCCATGCATGACGCATCAAACGACTATGTTCTGTCTCTTGGTGAGTCCGGGCTAGCACTTGCAACATGATTGAGGTGGGTCCCACTACTCCTACTGTCACCCACATGCACACATGCATGTCACTTTCCCCCTTCTGTTTTTATTTTATTTTATCTATTTCGGACCCCTAATACCCATATGAAATCCCTCAGCCGATTTTCAAAATTGGACTCTGCCATTAAGATTGTGGGGCCCATCATCCTTCCTATTAATACCTACATCTTATTCATATGAGACCCCTCAGCCAATTTTTCCAAATTGGACTATCCGATTGAGATTGTGGGGCTCTATTATAATGTGTGGTGGAGGTTTTGAAGATTGCACAAAAGATTTGAAAACTCAAAAGCTTCCTATCTAAAATAACTAATTAGAGGATAACTCTGTATCTATCAGATCTATAAACAAGATTATGATGGATTTAGGTAAGCTTGTGATTTTGTGATTTAGATATTGTTTGTTCATTCTTTGTTTCCATCTGTTGGATCATAATCTATCAAAATGGATAACTAATCTATCAAACATAATTTTTGAAATTTTAATTTTAATTTTTTCAATTTAAATCTGACAATCATTTTCTTTAGATAACTAATCCACAAATTCTATCTTAGAATCGAAAATTTATCCTATGTTTTTAGATTCTTCAGATCTATATATTTTCACCAACTTTTACATTCTACCCCTCAGTTTTTCACTATTTTATTCAATACGACAAGAGAAGAGGGTGTGCAATTGTCAGCCACTACACAGTGATGGTTTTTTATTGTTTTTTGGAGGGGCCTCAATCAATGTCAGCTTGCTCTAGTAGTGTAATGAGGAAAACTAATAAATAGAAAGAAGAAAAAAAAAACAAAGGGTAGCCCACCTTGTGCTCAGTGTTGTTTCATCTTCTTTTTTCTTACCAGAGAAGATGAATGATAATGGCATAAAGAACCGTTTTGTAAGCGTGTTTACTGTCGGCTGCATACACTTAAATGCTAATTATTAGGAGTGTTATTGCTAGTTAGTGACCATGATTCTTTCTTATTATATTACCTTCCACTTTCTCCATCCTTTCTGATTATTTATGTATCTGTTGCATGCATAGGTGGTTTTCTTTTTTTATTGTTTCTTTTTTCTTTTTTTTTTCTTGATTTCTCTTGGTTTCTTGGATCACATATAACATCAGCAAGTGGTTTGTTTATGTTTTTTTTTTTTTTCTTTTTTTTTATTGTTGTTGTTGTTGTTGTTCTTCTTCTTCTTCTTTTCTAGTTCTTATTTTTCCTTGACTGGATTGCAGTTCTTTGCTTGTGCTATTGCTGTCTTTAGACATTGTTGGAGGAGGAAGCTCATGAAGAGGCTAGTAAGTACGTTGTTTTGTGTTTTCGATGCTTTTGTTTTGTTCTTTGTGCATATAAGATCTTTTCCAGACATGGCTCTTTTTTCATATTTTTTCTTGTTGCTATTTGTCTGTTTTTTTATATAGTATTTTGAGATGGGTTTTGTACAGTTTGATGATTTGGACACATTTTTAAAATTTTGTTTCATTTTTTGCTATTGGGTGTTGGGTGGATCGGACGATTATGTTATATTGTTGTGGTTTTGGTTGTAGGCTGTGGAGATCTAACTGAGTTTTCTTCTGTGTGGTTATTGTGTTCTGATTGTGTTTTCCTTGGGGATTATGAAGTTTGTACTGTGCGGAATTATAAGTGATTTTCAATGTTTCTTTAAGTGGTGGTTGTGTTATGTTTTAATTTTCTTAGGGGTGTATGAAGTTTATGCTGAGTGGGTTTTTAACTTTCTCATGTTCTGTTTTCTGAGTGGGTATTGTGTTGTAGAATATTCAATCAGTGTCTGAAGTTATGCTTTTTGTTTGGATGGTTTCCATTTGCCATTGGTGGCTCTATGCTTGACAGAATTTGCTAATTTGAAGCTTTTCTTGTCTATCATGATTGTTTATTATGTCTTTTTGTTGCCCTGTTTTTGTGATCTTCAACTTCTGCTACTTCTGTTTTCTTTAAATGTATGTAATCATGATAGAAATGCTAAAACTTTGTCTTTATTTAGGGAATAGGCAATAGTTTAATTTTTGTCTTTGGTTTCTTCTATTCCATTCTGTTTTTCCAATTATCTATTTCATGCCTTCCATTTCTTGTGAGATTATATACACTCACTGCTAATGTTTGTTTAACTTGTACATTCCTTGCATGAAGGGGTTCTGTAAAGCTTCTTTCTTTAAATTGGTTTTAGTCTCAATTTAGTTTTGTTAACATGTTTTGGAGTTGTAAATATCATCAAAGTAACCTCTGCATTTGAATCTGTATAGGACATCTGAATTGTTTATATTCCCCTACTTACTGTCCTTGTATTCCTAATTGGCCTTTTGTTTTTTTAATTTCCTTCTCCTCATTGTGAATTTCATTTTAAATTTCCTTGAATCAATTCTGTCTTACGTTTACTGCATTAATCAATGGTATCCTAGATGGTGTTATCAGTGGATTTTTATTCCCTTTTTTCTCTCTCTCTTTGCTCTTCTTTTAGTTTTTCTTCAGACTGCACAGCTTTTGCTTCTAGTATTGAGCGGTGGAGTGAAGGGCATTAGAGGAGAGAGCGATTGGCAGTGTAAATACAGTACGGGTTTCTCTTCGACGGCCAGACCTCACAGTGTTTCTATTTTGGAATTTGGTGCAAAGGGAGATGGAAAGACAGTAAACACACTTGCTTTCCAGAATGCCATCTTCTATCTTAGGTCATTTGCAGATAAGGGTGGTGCTCAGCTGTATGTTCCACCAGGCAGGTGGCTAACTGGAAGCTTCAACCTCACCAGCCACCTTACTCTCTTCTTGGAAAGAGATGCTATTATCCTTGCATCCCAGGTCTTTACCTTGTATATCAGTCTCTTTTCATTTAATTGGTATGATTGTATGCAGATTTCTTTGAGGAAAAATGTTTCCAGTCCCGCATGTGGACCTGCATTTGTCGATTAAAACCTTTTGTATGATGGGTCCTATTGTTTAGGGAAGATGAACACCTGCCCCCCACCCCGCATTTCCTCTCCTCCTCCTCCCCTCTCTTCACAACTTCACAATAAATAAATAAAAAACACCCATCAGATGATCATAGACTAGAACGATTGAATTTGTCCTTGAACTGTAGGCTATTTGCTATGATGCTTATTTGCAAACAACCAATTGTGAGGAGGAATTTTTTTTTTTAGGGAAGATATTAGGTAGCGTTCATCCCATGATGGTGTTAAAAAAGAAATAGATTTGATGTTATACATGAATCAATGCAGAGTTGAAAAACCAATGGCTAAAATATATGTAATCACAAACACATACTAAATGAAATGGTTTAAAGGCATGCCTGTACCCATGAGATGAACGGTTTGTATCTTTGTCTGATCCTTGGATGGCCAGAATAAGTCTCAGAAATTTCACCTCTATTCCTCTTATAGACACCGCCGGTAGGTAGATGGATATCTGTGTTTCATATGAGGTTGGGACCGTGAGTGTTAAATAAGAATCTGAATGCTTTCTTAACTCTATAGCAACCATTGGGAAGGGACTTATGTTAACTAACCCAACAGGAAATTTATAGGGTTTAACTTTAAATGAATCAAGAGACTTAGGAAACTTATTTTTATCTTTAAGCAACCCATTAGGAAAGGGCTTAAGTAAGCTACTAGGAAACCAGCAAGTTTAAAAACTTTGAATGAACCAAGATTAACTCATAAGTTTGTTTGTTTGTTTGTGGTGTTGTTGTTATTATTATTATTATTGTTGACGTGGGTATCCCTGAGGTTTTTGACACAATAGGACTAATCCATTGGATGGTGCCCGCTAAACCCACACAAACACACACGGGGCAAATCTAGGTCGGTTTTGAACACAAGACGTGGGAAGCAAACCCACGCCTTATGACACTCCACAAAAAATGGGGCTCATAAGTTGAATGGCAGATATAACAAAAAAAATGGGCCTCACATGTACCATCCTTTGTTGAACAAAGATATGTTAAAATGCTTTTCTTTACATTTGGTATCACTGTATTAGTCTATATCTTTTCTGTTGTCTCGCTGTTACTTTTATTCTTCTCTTGTCTGAAGAGGTATGACCATATTATGTCTATCTTACACTTTTGGTAGTGTCACTTTAGTTTTGCATCGGTAAGAAAGGAAAAGAAATACGACATTGTATGCTTTAGATGTTATTTGATCATTGAGATAACTGTTTTAGTTGGAATTTTATGTTATAGGAAGGAAAAGAAATTCGGTTATCATTTTTTATTTGAGCTGGTCTTGTATCCCCATACAAGACAAGGGATCCTTTTCTCCCTGAGACATTTTTAATTCCATAACATGAATTATCACAACACAGATATTGTGGATATTAGGAATCTTTTACGTTTTCCTGGTATTTGTATCTTAATTCTATTACTAAGCCTGCTCTGGAGTTGTTCTTTATATGGTAATCAACCCCCAGGGATTTACATTTCCCATGCAAAGCAAACAATTCCATTTTTGTAATTCATCAGACTTTTGTCCTTAAACCATTGAAATTGGTAGGTTCTGAAGTCTGAACTACTTTTTCCTTTCTTTTGTAGGACTCATCTCATTGGCCAGTCATTGAACCTTTACCTTCATATGGTAGAGGGATTGACCTTCCAGGAGGAAGGCATCACAGCTTGATAAATGGCTACAAGTTAAAGGATGTAGTGATTACAGGCATGGTTGCATAGTTTTTATCCAATTTTTTGTCAGCCTTCTAAGAAAACTGAAATGCGATTCCTTATAATTTCATTGGTACCCATCTAAAGTATCTCATTATCTTCCACTAATTAATTGACCCAACAGGCGATAATGGGACCATTGATGGTCAGGGTGCTGTTTGGTGGGAGTGGTTTAACTCTCATTCCTTGAACTATAGTCGCCCTCATTTAGTGGAATTTGAAAGCTCCAATGACATCTTGATTTCAAACTTGACTTTCTTGAATTCCCCTGCTTGGAACATCCACACAGTTTATTGCAGGTATGTTGGCTAAGAGCTCGCTTGGATGTACCTAAATCATATGTGGTTACAAATATTGGCAGAATGGTTATTTTCAGTCCTCTGTGTGGAAGTCCAAAATGAGACACTGTATATGACCTTCTCTCTACACATGAATTATCGGTAATCGCTGCTTGATATTAATTTAGCAGGTAAACTGCGTGCTGTCTAATGTGAGTTTCTAGTATCCTATACATTCCTGCATAGGTGACCATCCGTTCTGCCAAAATATTTGGCCAGTGTGTGATTTTGGGTTAATGTATGTCCCCATGAATTGTCCTGTCTAATATTCAACCTGTTTTGTGAATTAATGTCATTGCTAGAAAGTTTTGAAGTTTCTCTTCTTTCTGTGAAAATTGAACAGAAATTTGATGTCACATTTATCTTGATCTTATGCAGCAATGTGCAGGTTCAGAACATAACAGTCCGTGCACCATCTGATTCTCCTTATACCAATGGTATAGTCCCAGGTTAGTAATAACTGGCACTGGTTATTGATCCTTAACTGTTCTTTTAAGGTGGCAAGTGATCTTTAATACAAGGAAAAGAAAATGCAGATAACTATGAAGGAACCAGGAAGCTTGAAATAACAAAAAAAAAAAAAAAAAACCAAGTAAAAGTTTGCTACAGAACATACAGAAAACATAACTTTCCTTATAGAAAGCATCCTTGGTCACCCCTTATTTGCAGAATCTATTGATATGTGTTGCTTTCCTTTCTGATGCAAAGGAAAAGGAAAGCCCCGCCATCATCAATCCTCATCTATCAATTGAGGAGAAAGCCAGTCTCATGTAATGCATGATCAGGCGGTCTGCAGGAATTTCCTGTTTGTTGTTTCCATATACGTTTTTTTCGTCAATTACACCAAAACATCTTCTTTTGGTAAACCCACAAAACTCTTGCTATCCCAGCTGCCCACTGGCAACCATTTCCAATCCTATGCACATTGAACTAATGCACTCCACTAGAGGGGATGGCCAAACCATTCAAAAACCTGCCTCTCATTTCCTCCCATTACGCTTACCACCAAGATTCAACAATGTCACTCATTTCTCTTTATCTATGAGGGCCTACTTATGGCTCACGCTTTGAAAGCTTTATAATATATCAACGTCTTATCTTTACTACTATGGCCACGAAAAGAATTCTCTTGATGGCTTTGCCTCTAGTGCTGAATGGTACTCCTCACAAGTGAAAACATTGGCAAAAGAAGCTTTGAGAGTCCAGCACATCCCATTTGAAACAAAAAAATGAGACTAGAGTCACTAGACCATTCCTACTTTAACAGTAGTGAACAAGAAGTTGATGTATCATCTCTTTCTGCTTTCATACAAAATAAGCACCATTTATAGGATCATTGAAACTGTTAGAATCTTATCTTTCATGTTTGTATAAGATTTCTGACCAATTCACACCTGAGTCAAAGCGAAGTACCAAACCTTCCAAACATGTGAGTGTTAATTAGCTATCTAGCTGAGAATTCACTTGAATGGATCCACTTCCTCCTTTTCTCCTTACTGTTCCAATTTTATCAAAATTATCTTCAAAATATCATTAAGAAGACGAGATAGATTATAAAACTTGACCAATCATCATCGTAAAGGTCCCTCCTAGATCCCATGTCCCAACCACAGACCAAATACCTTCAGCGCACTTATTGAATGGAGACTCTAATGAAACATTGTAGAACGTCAGACTGAGGTGCCTCATACCTAGACGTTCTCTCAAAATCCCACTAAAAATGAGCACCTCTAACACGCCTAAGGGCACATTTGTGCATCCAATATTCTGTGGAAAAATCATGGAAGATGGAAATACTTTTTCGCAGTGAAAAAAGTTCCACTTTTGGTGAGGCACGGAAAGGCAGAAAAATAAACTAAATTTTATGGGATCGGAATGGGTTTTTGGTGGAAAGAGAAAAAGGTTTTCCACAGAACTGATTTTCCGCAGAACCACAGTCATGCCCTAAATGTTCTCTGGAAGTCTAACTCCATGGATCCAACCATGATTCTACCCCATCCCTGAACTCTTCACCAATTAAATCTCCCAGTTTCACTTATCAGATGAATGTCATTTGTGATAAAATTGAAACTATAAATGATTTCTACAGAAGATAACTAGTAACTTATCTAAGTCATCCACTCACTAGGCCCATCATAAAATCTTGATGTCCTATAAGTATGTGTCCTGAACTTAGCAATAAACATCACCAACCAATTATGTGTACAGTTCCAGATAACAGTATATATAAAACCTGAAATGTTATATGCATCTGAAGATTCTGAGCCACAAATTGAAACCTCTTTTTTCCCCCTTAATTTGGTTTTTGGTCATGTTAATAGTCTATTCAACACTGCTAAATTCATTAATTCATCGTATTAACTTGCTATGTTTAAAGCTATTGATGCCAAAGAATACTGATTTCACTATAAAATCGGCTAATATTACACGTTCTCTCTTCTCAGATTCATGTTCAGATGTATGCATTGCGGCCTCCCATATTAGCGTTGGACACGATGCAATTGCTCTCAAGAGCGGTTGGGATGAGTATGGCATTGCATACAATAGATCCACCTCAAATGTTCACATCAACAGAGTTAATCTACAAAGCTCTGTTGGTTCCGCCCTTGCATTCGGAAGCGAGATGTCTGGCGGTATTTCCAGCATATATGCTGAGCAGCTCCACATCTTTAATTCTTTCTCTGGAATCAAAATCAAGACCACCAGAGGCAGAGGTGGTTATATAAAAGACATTGTCATATCAGATATTGTAATGGAAAACGTCCATGTTGCACTTGAAATGACGGGTCAATGCGAGGACCATCCGGATGACCATTTTGATCCAGATGCATATCCCATCATCAGCGGCATTACACTCAAGAACATGATAGGTTCTAATATCACCCTCGCCGGCAACCTCATTGGAATTCATCAGGCACCTTTCACTGCTATTTGCCTTTCAGACATTTCTTTGTCGGTCACTTCTGAACCCTCTAGTTCTTGGGTCTGTTCTGACATTTTTGGGTTCTCAAAATCAGTGTTCCCTGAACCTTGTTCTGATCTTCAAGCTCCTTATTCGAATTCATCTCTCTGTTTATCCCTCTTATATCCTACTGGTCATGCAGAAGCCTTGTGAAATCCTCCTCATTAGTTTTAGATTCATTTAGCCTTTCCTTTATGTACAATTGAGAAGACTGCATCTTCAAAAATCATATTGGGTTCATCCTCTTCCAACTGCATATGATATTTCTTCGGACATTGTCTGATTCTTTCCCAATAAAAACCCAAATATCATTGATGATTCATATTCAGATCCTTCAAACCATGACTCTTACACTGAGGACGAGTGTGCAGATGAGTGTGCATACATTGTACAGCTTCATTTCTTCATTCACATGTAAGGAAATTTTTTGGTAGTGTTGGGACCATGAGTTGCTTGATAATACCATTGCATTCAATTTTATCTTTTCTGTTTTTTTTTTTTCCCTTAAATTAGTACATCATTGTACATTTTATCTGGCATGGTTACAGGCAGGTTTGAGTATGAGAAGTGTGGACATGTGTATGAACCGTGAAAGGACACTGATTAATGGCCTGCATAGAAAAGCCTGATTATTGGGAGGATTCATGGGCCTTATCCATGTGCCATGTTCAGATGGCAGCATCTGTAACAATGTAATTAATCCATGGCTTTAAGCTCGTTGGGGTCTGTCTGTGAACCATAAACGTGACTGCCCTTTTCCTATCACCATCAGATCTAAGCTTCCATGATAAACATTACATTTACACAGATGGTAGGAGCAACCAACCTAGCTATGAATAAGCCATCTACAGTGGAATAGTCTTTATGGATTACTGAATTGTATGCCTTTTTTTTTGTCATAATGGGACCCATATAATCTATTTTGATAGATAAATTTGTGGGGTTCACTCCTTTTCTACGTACATAATGGGGCCTATAATATTAATAATCTCGATCAAGAAACCATGGCACCTTCATATATCTCCTTTGGCAAACTAGTTTTTATTCTGTAAACGCTTCGAGTAAACAATGTTCACTACCAAATAAACAGAGTCCCCAAAAGAATATGTTAAATGAAAACACAATTATTATTACTTTATTCATTTGCTTGTAATTACATCCAAACATGAAAAAAAAAAAAAATGCAATACAAAATCAACAAACAACGTTCATCTGCACCCAAACAGCCCCTAAATCAAGAAGGAAAGCTCCTTAACCCTTCTCTAGAAGCTCTTTCAACAGGACCCCCTTTCCATCATGGTGCAGGGCCTCTGAAAAATCCAACGGCCTGCATCTCTTCCCCATCAAAATCCTCTTCGTCCAGAACTCATTCTCACCTTCCTCTGCACCCAACTCCTTCTGAGCCGTTGGATTCAATGCAGATTTCCTTGGTGGGGTCAGTTCTAAATCATCTCCATAACTACTTTTGCTGCTACAGGTGAAAAATGTACTGCCAAAACTAGTGCTTTTCCCATCAGTGCTATCGCTGGTGCTGTTTCTAGCCTCGTTGAAATTCATCAGCTGTTTCTTTCGCAATAGATTGAACGGGCACGATGATAGTTTGAAATGCATGCATGTCTGCTTCCATCTTTTACTGTGTTTTGATTTCTTAACACCAACACCACCCATCTTTCTTTTTCCATCATAGCCTTCGATCTCGGCGTTGGATGAAAGTTGCTGTTGATCACAGCCGTTGAAACTGTTGGGAGTCACATTACTCAAAGGAGTACCCAGTTGGTCCCAGGTGATTGTATCTGAGAAATCGCTGTTTTTCTGGGATTGATCTGCCTTTGCACTCCTGAAACTGATACTGAACGCATCAGATTCATCATCCACGACGTTCTCATTGGTGGGTCTCACATGGCATATGTTTGTGCTAATGGGAGAAGCATCAAAGACACCAATGCTTTGGTCAGTTGATATCTTTGCCACATCAGAAACAGGACTGGTGGTCTCTTGGGTCACTTGTTTTCTATGATTCAAGGCATTATTGGAGAAAGCAGAAGGCAGATTGGCTGAGACTGTCTGTATGTTGCACAATTTCTTGATGCTTCTGTAGCTTCTTATCTTGGAAAAACTGTAGCTTCTTAACTTGGAAAAGCTGTAGCTTCTATTGGAGAGGTTTATGGGAGATGGGTCATTGGTATTTGTTGAAGTTGTGCAGTGGAAGGAGTTGGATTTGAAGAGACAAAGTAAGGAGGTGCGAGTTGTCAGTGACTGATCATCACCATTGCTACTGTTTTCGGCGTCCGTGGAGCAATTATCTATAAGATTGATAGATAGGGACCCCATTAGAGAATGGGTGTTTGGGTTCTTTGAAAGAAGGAAGAGTGGAGGAGTGGAGACGCGTCAGATGAGATCGAATTCAAGTGTTCTAATTATTCATATAAACAGAGAATGACTGGGAAGAGGTGATCAGTTGAGGTGAAGTGAGAGAGATATAAGGATTTGAGAGAGAGAGAGACTTAGGCCATGCAATATTTGAGGGTTGTGGGGAGTTATTTTGGGTTTGGTGGAGGTAGTGGGTTGCGGTAGAAGTGGCTGAGTTTGTTACATGGACTCTACAAATTTGGCTTTTGACCGTTTCTGGCAGTTCTGTTTAGTATTGACAACGGTAACATACAAGGAAGAACCAATTGGCTAGATGGGTGGTGGATCAACTTCTTGGTGGTGGGGTCCATGCGATAGGTGCCCAAAAAAGCATCCTCCACTGGTGTCCGGATCGCCTCTAGAAAGAATTTAACCTAAAGAAATCCTCGTTGAAAGGAACGGGACACTACAGTGATCCCCACCTATTGAAAAAATCAACAATCCAAACAACGAGATTCTAGAATAATATCAAATTGGAAACGGTCAGTCCAACAGCGAGCAAACTTGGATTGGCATAAAATTTGAAAATACCCGTGTAATTGGAGGGCGTTTATTCTAAATGATTTGATTACAATGAGCGGTCCCAAATGTGAAGTTCCACTCCTTTTACTCAGGGTTACTCTGGGATAAGGCGCCAGAGGATCTGGATTCACTCCACTCTCCACTCTGAAAGGAAAGTAAATAAGTTGGATTGAACATGGAAAGATGTAAGGAACCGAAACGAGCTTGAAGATCCCCCTACTGCTTTGCCAACTAGATACAAGAAGGCCCTGGCATTTTATGATCTACATTAAGTTACTAGATGTTTTGAGGTGTCCAATCTTAAGTTATTGAATGTAAAAACTGAAACCCTTTATCTAGCAACCTCCTAAACATATAAAAATCCTCTTTTTGAATGGCTAAATTCCAATGTCCATCACATGGATGGTCAGTGATTCTACAAGATGGGAGGGTTCTTTACGAATTGTCATCTAGTTTGATAGCGGCCATTGGCCAGTGATATAAATAGCCATAACAATTTAATTTTACTCTTCATTTTGTATGCTCATGATTTATATAAGCTATTATCATAATCATATTTTGATTATCCATAGTTCAGCTGGTTGGATTGAGCCGCAATACAATATGAGTCTGTAAGATCGATAAACTTTTAGGTCCAGCACTTAAATTGTTCGAGTGGTTAGAAAGTCCAGTACTGAACTCGACGTCTCCGCCCGAGCTTTTTGGGGCCTTACCCGACACATAGTACCGTAAAGGGGTCCGTCGGTTACTATCAGAGAGAAAAAAAAAAGTTAAAATGATCTTAACTGAAATTGTATCGTTTTTTTTTTAAGTAACTGAAATTGTATTTGTTCTATGGGAAAAATACCGTACGGACAGCCTAAGACCCGAGAATTACCCCATGAAAGATGAAAAATTACAATTTACCTAAAGGAAGGATCGTACACAAAAAAGGCACAAAATGGGACGAAAATACCCTTTTTGGAGCGATATCCAATGGCGGTAGGATATCGAATCGTTCGATATCCCAAGTACTTAGGATATCGCAGAGTTCGATATCCTAGACCTGTAGGATATCGAACGGTCACCTACTTCCATCACATCACCACAAAAAGTCTGTTTCATCTTCTCCATTTTTTCACTGAGGAGGTCCGTTTCATCTCTGTTTTCGTTGAAGACCTCTGTTTCCATCGCACAGTTACCTACTCTCGTTCTCCCGTCCAAAGCTTTCATCTTCCCGCTCGACTTTTCCAGAGATGAAAACACTCAGTAACTTTCATTAAGTCTCATCTCTCTCAAACTCTCTTGTCTCCCTAACTCTCTTTTTCTCTTGGTTTCATCTTGTGCTAAACCTCACAAACCCCATGGATTCAAAAGAGCCATGGTTTCAACTTCAACTCCAGCTCCAGCTCTATCGCAACTGCCGATTCCATCACAGCACGACCCATCTCAGCTCCATGACACATCGCAGCCGACGGCGTCCATCCCTCTCTCTTTTCCATCACAGAAATGAAAATAGCTGGGAGATGTGTGGATATTAGTTTTCCTTGTTTGCTTGTAGGCCCATTTGTTGGCAAGGAATTTATGAATCACGAGGGTGATGTGTGGATATTAGTTTTTTTTTTTTTATCTCTTCTTGAACTTATTATTCATTAAAAATGAAATTATTTGATAAACATTTATGGATCTTCACTAATGTTTCTTTGATTTTAGCATATGAAAGAAATAATGATCCAAAGTTCCCATGGTACTATATTTTGGAGAAGGTAAGGTGTTGACATTGATATATGTAACTGCATATCCTTCTCTCTTTACCTGATTGAGGTTGCTCTATTAGTCACATCAATGTCTTTGGACATCTTCGTTTTTTAGCTTGGACATTTGGACAAGGCAGCACTCAATAAACTGAAAGGAGAGAGACTTTTCACCTATGGGAATTCACATGAAATATGTGCCCGATTCTCAGCTAGTCCCTTCAATTCAGGTGGGTCATCTCTTGTGAACGATGGGGAGAGGATCACATTAACAAAATAAATGGAGAGACCATTTTTGGCAATTTCTTTAGCCAACCCGAGCTGAAAACAGTGGAATCTGAATGACCTTATTCTCGCTATAGCAAGAATTCAGTCTTTCTATAGCGAGAATTCAATCTCGCTACAGCGAGTTCTCGCTATAGCGAGAAGCGAGACCTGGTCCACCCAATTGTGCTGAACTACTTTTTTTAACACAATATTTTTAAATAGACAATAAACTACTTTAAAGGTCCACCTGAAACAGCAACCGGGGTATATTTATGGACATCAATTCTGGTCCCTGATAACATGGATTTAAAACCATTTTAATGATGATTGGGAGACCCAAGAAGCCCACTCGGACAGATGTTAATGTTCTAACAGGCCTCAATGGCTCAATATCTTATCTTGTGTTGTGCTACACTTCACTAATCACCATAAATAGGTAAATAAAAGAATTGATAATCCAATCAAAGAATTAAGTACCATGTATCCTTAATTAAAGCTTATACTTGCAGAACATGTGCATTCTTTTTATATAGATGAAATGGGTGGAGACTTACAACAACACAGACACAGGGGAAGTGACTGGACCGGACACAAAAATATACATTTGAGTACAAATTCTCTTTCTAATTAAAATTTGAGTACACAATCTCTCTCTAATCAAAATCCAACATCTAACACCAATTTAATAACAACCTCCAACATCAAATCCCATTGAACTGCTCGCTACATTGCGGCAAGTTAAACAGAATAAAATTGGAACTAAAAATATGCTATCAGATCTGAAGTTCCCAGTAGCAGATTTGAGCTCCTGACAAGTGAACTAAAGTAGCTGAGGAACATCTTTCTTCTCGGGCCCAGGTGGATCGATGACAACATCTGTTGAAGCCTGAGCATCTTGAGGAACAGCAAGCTTCTTGTTGCTAGCATTCAAATATCTGGTCTCGGTTGTTGCAGAGAGTGAAACCAAGTGTTAGATATCCAAATATCTGCACGCTCCTTTCACTCTGCGCTTGAGGGCCGCCCAACACCCACACTTGTTAGCCATCTCTCTCTCCCACCTTTCTTTTCTCCTCATCAACCTCAAAAGATGCTTTTGCTGGTTTTGAGATTGCTCAGATAAAGCTGAAAGGACTGAGATGAGCTAAACTTCTCGCTATAGCTTTTCACTAAAATTTGCACTCTTCATCCTCAGCAAAAATGGAGAAGATGAAAACGGATCGCCTCAGCGAAAACGGAGACGATGAAAATGGACTTTTTGTGGTGAAAATCTTTGATATGTGATGGAATGGGAGTAGGTAACTGTGCGATATCCTACAACGTAGGATATCGAACTGTTCGATATCCTACAAACGTAGGATATCGAACTGTTCGATATCCTAAGCTCCTGGGATATCGAATCCTTCGATATCCTACAGACCTAGGATATCGCACGAAAAAGGGTATTTTCGTCCCATTTTGACCGTTTTTTGTGTACGATCTTCCATCTGGTAAATTTCAATCTTTTGTCTTGTATGTGGTAATTGTCGGGTCTTGGGCCGTCCGTACGGTAATTGTCCCTTGTTCTATTCCTGAGCCACACCACACCCTAATTACTAATCCCCCTATCATTGTGAATTGTGATTGACATGCATCTAGAAGAGCAGCATGTTGCTGAGTTTAAAAGCTCAAAACTAAACATTCGTGACCCAACTGAGTTCACTTGGCTTGGTTACCTAGTCAGGCGAGTCGAACGGGTCTGGCAGTGTCTGGCCAAGTACTCTGCTCCGCTCACCCGAGTTACCCAACCGTGTATCTTCTGAGTCCGTCGAGTTGATCCAAGTCCGTAAACTATGCCATATCGGGCTCAAATCAGGTTGAGTGGGGGCCAACATACATTGCCAACCATCCACGTGGCTGCCTGTCAGATCAATTATACACTCACAGATGATCACCACGTGAACGGTGGAGATTCTAGAGTCTGCAACTCACCAACCAACAAGCCGTCCAAATTGACGACCAAAAACTTCTTTTTTGACATTCCTCCCTGCAGCCATTTAATAGATATTGCCACCGACCAGCCATCCCCTTATAACTCACAATCCTAACCATTCCATTGATGGGTCATCTCATGGATGATAAGATGCTAAAGAGACTGCAACAATGCCCACTGATTGACGGCCAGGATCCATTCCAATCTGAGTCAACATTAGACTTGTTATTGGGTTGGTGGGTGTTCACCAACTCATCCATTTATTTTTCATATTGAAGGTGGCATTGGGGAGCTTAAAGCTTGAAAGCTTCTCTCTCCCTATAAATACCAATCTATATATCTCCTTCAAGACATACCATTCTCACATCTTCACTTCCATTTCACTGTTATTGTTGTGTTGTAAAACTTGTTATTAGGTTAAGAAATAGATAGTAAGAAAGAGATGGTGAAGGGCAGCTTCACTGAAGAGAAGGAATCAGTGCTGCCTCCCTCAAGGCTATGGAAGGCAGGCATCAGAGATGTGCTCAACCTACTGCCAAAGATCATGCCAGAGGTCATAGCCAGTGCCCAACTCCTTCAAGGAGATGGTGGTGTGGGCTCCATCAGGCAGTTGAACTTCACTCCAGGTCTGCCTAATGCCTAGCTAGGCCACTAAAATACTACTGTTGCATATCCGGCCATAGGGGAATTTGCCACTCCCGAGCCCCACATAACTGCTGTGCATAATTTTCAATCTCGGCTACCCACAAATTGAGATCCCCCTAAATTAAAGGTGGGGACTGAAAATCCTATCTATTGGGCGGCGCATTGGAGACCAAAACCCTTAGGCATATATTGGTTCTAGATATTTAGGCTTATTTTAGTTCATTCTCATCCTACAAATGAGATCTTTAATTCAAATATCTAGAAAATAAAAAATTCTCTAAATCTTTCATTTTAACTGCATTAGGGTGTTTTAGATGTGAATAAAAAACAACTATAGTAGAATGGTTGTGATAATAGAGTTCTAATATATATGTCACCTTTTGCTGGTGTATGAATGTTTTATCTCATTTACATAGGTAAATAACTTTCACAGGGTGGAAGGTAAGAAAACTTTTTTTTGCATCTAAATGAGCTCTTTCTCACACCATTTTCTACCTATTTGATTCGTTTTCAAATGCAAATTCCATGAAACAAACATGTACAAAAGTAAATCTTTCACATGAGTGATGGTTGTATATGTAAAATATTGCAAATAAACGACCCCTTAACTCAATACAGTTCTCGAAACCAACGAAACCACCCTTTGGGGCTTTTAACCTGTGCCATCCCACAGTGCACTCTCTCTCTCTCTCTCTCTCTCTCTCTCTCTCTCTCTCTCTCTCTCTCTCTCTCTCTCCTTTTTAATCATCCCCAAGGTGTTTTTTATGTCATCCTTCTCTCTCCTTTTTAATCATCCCCAAGGTGTTTTTTATGTCATCCCTCTCTCTCTTCTTTTGAATCATCCCCAAGGTGTTTTTTATGTCATCCCTCTCTCTTCTTTTTAATCATCCCCAAGGTGTTTTTTATGTCATCCCTAATGATATCTGACATCTTCTTTGTTGTTTTCAACAAATGAGCAGCTTTTGAGGCTTTCACATATGTGAAAGATCGGGTGGATATCATGGATGATGAGAAGCATGTGTTCAAATACACTGTCATTGAAGGTGGAGCGATTGGCAGCAAGTTAAAATCATATTCTATTGAGATTCAGTTTCAGGCTACTAGCAGTGGAGGCTGCTTGTCCAAGATGACTGTGGACTATGACACCATCAACGACAGCTTGCTGCCTGAGGAAGAAGTGGCCAAGATGAAGGAAGGGATTATGGGGATGGGGAACGCTATGGAAGCCTATCTACAAGCCAACCCAGATGCTTATGTGTGAGTCTACACCATAGCACATTTGGGTACTAGTGCACTAGTGCAGAAAGAGGGGCTTTTTATAGGTGAATTATATAAGGCTTAAGCATGTCTCTCTAATCTCTATATATATATGTTGTTATGGGGTTGGTTTGCTTTATATAGTAATAAAAGAGAGAATATGAGAATAGTTGTGATGCAGTCCTTTGGTGTTTTTCTTGTCTTTCGTAGGCTTCCTTTTCTTGTTCTTCTTTGTTTGTGTTGTGGGTGAACACAATTATCTTATCCATTCATTAAAGTATGTAAGAATAGAAGATGGGTGAACAAAATTATCTTATGCATTCATTAAAGTATGCAAGAATAGAAGATGGGTGGGCTTGTTATTTTGTGTGTTTGATTGGGGGCATTGGTGGAACCTACTTATATAGGCCGGCAGATCGATTGGACGGACATTAATTTAGATCCCTGTTAAAGGGCATTGTGCTCCACTGTCGTTGAAGTCAATGTGCCTAGCGATTTAGATTGTTTGGCTATAGTGTGAAATCTAAACCAATCAAAATAAAATAATTCTAATGTGTTGACAGTAGGATAATATTTGATTTTGTTGGAGTAAAAGTATCATTAGATTTGTCATTTGTAAAACAGTTAATTTTTTTTCCATTGCATTAAAAGTGAATGACTTGCACGATAACCATGCGTTTAACATGTAATCCATCATATGTCGGGCCTACTTCTGTTAGATTGAAGTTTGGCCTAGCTCCAGTAAAGGAGATCAGGTGAGAGACTGTCATTGATTTAAATGGTTGTGCGTAGAGAATTAATGTAGTATCTTGGTTGATAGTTCACCATGGACAAATCATATTTTAGAATTCCATTTCTCTCGGACTCTTTTTCTTTACAACTATGGTTGTAGATAGCTCTCGATGGCCAAAGCAAAAGAGGCTATATGATGGCCACATTGAGGGTTTCAGATGTAATTGTTATCGGGGGATTTCAACAAACACATGAAATGTAATGTAATTTTTAACACCAATCACCAATCAAATGCTACGGAAATGCAACTAAAGCAATAAAAATCAAATTGACGTTCATGTTGAGATAAGAAAACAAAAAAAAGAACATATGAGAAACAAGATATATGTGGTTCGGCCATAATATGTGACTTACATCCATAGGGGAACAATACAAAGCTTTCTTTCTCTAATGAAGATTAATTACAAGATAAATAAGAGAAGCTCTAGAGAACCTACTTTCAAATACAAGCTTACAAAGCTTGTTTTCTCCACTTTCTCTTACCTTTCTAAAGGGTAACAAGCTCTCAATCCTTTAATTAGAGTCAATCCAATGGCTCATAACAAAAAAGCGAAAAATGAGAGTAAAAATAGTATAAAGAAAAGTACAAGAGGAAAAAAAAGTATTACACCCCGAACCTATTTTAATCTTGTTTATGCCTAATTAATCATGTTTATAAATAATTAATTGTGCTTGGATACTAATTAAGCTACTTTAGTGTAAATCAATCTTGTTTTAGCATTTTAGTTATGGACTCGATCCAACCCAATTAGATAGAGCCGGGGACTTTTTCGTAAATTTAGATTTTCTTAATTTGCATCGTATACACATCATCTTGGCATCATCGCATGTATCTCATCGAGCTCGTCATCTTTCGTATTTATCATTTTCTCATTTGACCTCAAATTAATTAAGTAGACTCTCATTTGACTCAAAGTGTAAATATGAATTAGATTTTGACTTTCTTTTAAAGTCACGAGAACTTCACTTAAAAACCCACTCCTCCTTCATTCATACAGTTACAGCAATCCTCAAGAAACAGAGTGTTCTTCTTCTCACCTTCCTTTCTTCTTCTTGAATTTTTCGTGAAATTGGAGCTTGCATGTGAGTTTAAACAACAGATTGTGTTTCTCCTTCATCCTCTCTACTCACCAATCTTACTTCCTTGACAAGAGCTTCTTACAACCTTTCTTTTACTCCCAAAGGTAAAAGCTCAAGGACTGAAATTCCGAAATTGGTTCCAATTTGAGTCCAAGAATCCTTCTACGTCACATGCACGCATTTAATAGTTCTTTTGGTACTATCTTCTTAATAGGGTTGTACATTTTGGGGGGTTTTTCCCTTGTTTTGGCTCAAGAGGGAGATTAGTGTGAGAAAGCTTGGTAAAGGCAAAGTATAAACAATGTTCTCAATGCATGTAGTTTTTAATGATTTTTGATTTGAATATCAGTATACATATGGGTATTAGCCTCTTGTTTTAATGGTAATGAAATTGGATTCGAGTTACTTACTTTTTGTTCTTTAAATGTTTAATTAGAAGGGGCATTCGGCGACAGGTCCATGAACATTACACTTTATGGCCTTAGATCCACAAAAAAAAGTCATAGAGCCAAAGGTCCCTCCCACACTTTCTCACACCTGAAATGTCTAGTTTACCCTTTTTCTTTATATCATAACTCATGATTGGTGGGATATCCCATTAATAATGGCCAACTAACATTTAATTGCCCACGATTAATGAAATCCCCAGATTTTCAAATAAATTCTAAAAATACATAAATAAATTTTCAAAAAAATGAAAATGAATTTTAGAAAATGCAATAATTTGAAAAATGCAATAAGTTAAAAAAAGCAATATATAATCAAATAACCCAAATAAATTTAAAAAAGATGCAAATAAGTTTCAAAATATCCAAATAATTTCAGAAAATATAAATAAATTTTAAATAACTCAAATAAATTTAAAAAGATGCAAATAAGTTTCAAAATATCCAAATAAATCTCAGAAAATATAAATAAATTTCAAAAGACTCAAATAAATCTCAAAAGATCCAAAGAAAATTTCAAAAAATACAAATAAATTTAAAATAACGAAAATAAATTTAAAAAATGCATATAGATTTAAAAAAATGTAAATAAATTTGTTAAAAAGCAGATAAATTTTGAAAAAAACTCAGATAAATTTACCAAAAAAACAAAGAAATATGACAGAAAACGGATAAATTTGAACAACATTCGGATAAATTTGACAGAAAACAGATAAATTTGAACAAAACTCAGATAAATTTACCAAAAACTCAAATAAATTTTGAAAAAAAACTTAGATAAATTTACCAAACACGCAAAGAAATATGACAAAAAATAAATAAATTTGAACAACACTCAGATAAATATGACAAAAAATAGATAAATTTGACAAAAAACAGATAAGTTTGATAAAAAAATCAGATAAATTTGCAGTAAAGCCTACAACTAAGCTCTGTCATCACCAATCCATTCTATCTACCTTGAAGATTTCGTCGATAATACGAATCCAACAAAAGAAATGGAATGCAATTCTGAGTCCGGATGGCTCCAGAAATCCAGAAACAATTCTGGCCGTTGAACCCAGTCAAACTGCCACCACCTGGTCTGGGATCTGGGTTGGGCTTCCGTAGCAGGTCAGGTTAGAACTGACCTAGAACTGAACCCAGATCATCGTCTTCTTCTTCCTAGGTTTTGTAACAGGCTGGGGGAGTCTTCTTCCTCCCCAGCGATGGCATGGCACGACGGGACGGCAGCGGAAGAATCCGTCGACGGCACGACAGCAGCGAGACGATGGCGGTCAGCGACGATTGGAATGAGTCCAATGACGGGCGACGGCAGTTTTTTTTTTTTTTGATGACATCAGTGAACAGCCCATGTGACTTAAAGTAAAACATGAGATGTGGGTTTCAACATTCAGCATAAGACATTTTCTTTGGGCCCCTTTCAGATGAAAGGTCGAGTTCTCATGCAAGTGTTCTTCCAACTGGCACGTCGGCGGATACACCACGTTCTGCTCTGTACGCGCAAAACCGGCTCTTTTTTTTTTTCCTATGCTTCTTTCTTGAACGCTACTCCCGTGATTTTTCCAATTTTCTCACCACTAATCATTTTGCACAGAAGATTCAACCACAGATTCCACCTTTGCAGAAGCGGCGCCGCCTTGTTGCTCAGCGTCGTCTTCAATCCTTCCTTGCAGAACAATGAGATCGGGGTGGGTCGTCTAGCCATTGGAAGAGATAGGACTGATTTGCAGAGAGAGGAAAGTTCCTTTCCACAATGAAGAAGAGGGATAATTAAAGATTTGAAATTTTGAATTTCAAAATTTTGTGCCAAAATCGGTTGAAAGGGCAATTTCGTCAAGAAAAATGCAAACATGTGGGTTCAGGGACCTCTCACTGCAAATAGTCTAGCTAAGTGGACCATAGGCCTTAATAAGTCTTTCCTTGGACTGGAGGCTGGATACATTCTCTTATAGGGACCTTTCGCTAATTTTGCCTAATTAGAATGCAATTATATGGATGCATGTTGTAAGGATTGCAACAAATAAGCTCTCTTGATCAGGTCTATGGAAAAGAGAAATTACACGGATGCATGTTGTGAGGTTTACAACAAATAAGCTCTCTTGAGTCTTGATCGGGCCTATGAAAAAGATAAGTGTTGGAAAGAGTTTAGCAGAGAGAGAGAGTTTCAGATTAAAGTTGACTGAATGGTACGTGAGAAAAAAAAAGATTAGTAAAGAAATAAGTTTAGAGAGACCTTGTAGGGCTTACCCTTTTTGGTTCCTTTTAATCATATTGACCATTGGAAAGCCTATTAATGTGTAAAAACCTTCTTGAGGCGAGGGTTTTCACTTGTTTAGTTGTAATTTCACTCTACCATGATTATTAAATTATAGCAATTCAATGTATAATTAATATACAATTGGACACCAATTAGCGAATAACGATACATTGATTCCTATAATTTTTATAATGAGCTGGATAGTAGTGAAAGACGGATATTTAGAATAGTTTGGCTAGTAACGATTCTTGATTTCTAAACCTTAATGCATAAACATCTTGTTTTATATTTCATGCCTTTTTACACTTATCTAGTATTCATATACATAGACTGTATTTCATTTCCCACTCTTAATATATTTGTCATTCGATCTATTGTTATCCGTATTGCTATGTTGAGAAACTTGAGTAGCGTAGGGGATGGATTTTTGGGCCTGCCCGAGCCGTGGTGGGACCCGGGCAGGCCCAAAAATCCATCCCCTACAAAAAGGCACTAGCTCAAGTGGTACCAGGTTTCACCCAGATTATACCTTAAGTGAGAGATCTCGGGTTCGAATCCTGGGGAGGCCCCTGGGATGCATGATTAAGGTTTAAATCACCCGAAGTGCACCCTGGGACAAATGCATGATTAGGGAGTCCGTCTCCTGAAGTGTATACAATAGGCCCTGTGGGGGGCCCGGGTCCCACTGCGGCTCGGGCGGGCCCAAAAACCCATCCCCTACAAGTAGAATTGTGAATGAACATGAACGAATTGAATTGTATCGTATGGAAAGACTAGTGTGGTCTACTCAAGTTCAGTTTGTTTCTTGATTTGAATGAGTCGGTAATACTTAGCTTCGACCGGATGATACTCGACGGGGTTGACTTTTGGTTTAGTTTGTGTACGTCACTGCAGTAGACAACCTTGAGCACCGGAACTCTAGAACCCGAGTAGCCAGTTGAACCTTTGGCCGGGTCACTAGTGACATCCCAAAATGCGTGCCCTCTTTGAGGAGATTTAGCTAATGTGGTTACCAACTAGTGTGTATAAATTTCTGATTCTTTAAGCATGATTTAACTCTGAATGCACAACTGCCTAGTTTTACTTCATATGACCTTTTTTAACCTTTCGTCATAAATTCTGAAATTGATACGGCATATGTAAATGGATTATTGCTTATATTTAGCTGAATCGTCGTATTCATTAGTTATTCTTTGGTGTTACAAACACAGGTCCCAATCCCGGTCCTGAGGAGGCCGTCGAGGTACCTCCAGGCTTAAAAGAGTGGACGACTGAGGGAGCTATCTAACTCTTGTCTTCTGAGAGCGCCATATTTCCTCCTTGTTGATTTATAAGTCCACAAAATTGTAGTTCTCATTCATCATTTTATGTTACTTTGTGGACGTAATTAGGGTAATTTGCACTCAATCTCATATAATTTCATAATTCCATGCATTTGAGCATTAAAGTTGGAATTTTAGTCAAAATCATTCAAAATCATCAATCTTGCATGAATTTTATGAAATCATTGGTTTACATCATCTTAGTATCACACCAATTAGCTTTTTTATTATGGCATCATCAATTAGTTTATGGAAAATCATCCAATTTGGTGCATTCATATGCATAATCTCATTCGGGTCCCATGCATGACATTTATGAATTGTATACATATTATGGCTGAATTATTCTCTTTTAATTCTTGTAGGGAATCTTCAGTTTTTATTTGGGACCCACTTGAAGAGAAATTAGGGAAGAAAGAAAGAGAAAAAAAATAAGAGAAGAAAAGGCCAACATGGGTCCCTTCACCCCATAGCATGCCAACATGGAAGTTCCTTTAATTGCACCATTATTCTCAGAATTTTCAGGGGCAGCAAGTCGAAATGGTCATAACTTTCAATCCGAGTGTTGGATTAGTGCAATCTATGTACCGTTGGAAAGGTCTTTTCAAGTAGATATCCGTAGAGCCTAAGATTACATAAATCGGAGCTATATTGAGGGAGATATAACCTCGAGAAGTTGGATGTTATAATTCTATGCGGGAATTGCAAAACGTTTTCAAATTTGGCAACATGAGAGATGTTTGAGAAGTCAATTTGGCAAGACTTAGAGCTCAAGAGACCACACTTACTAACAAACCCTCTCCAATTCAAATTCTTTCCAAGTGTGAAGCCTAGCTTGAGGCCATTACAAATAAGGAAACAAGTCCTAAAAGAGAGGGGAATCTTTACTAAAAAGGAGGCATCAACATCTATAAAACCAACCTAAAAGGGGGGATGGAAAGGCATCTCACGTGCAACACTCCCTCTCTCCAATTCCCTTCTTTCTTTTCTTCCTTTCTTGTTTTCCATTAGTGTTTTTTCTTTTTCCATTTTTCTTATTTTGGTAGCCTTGGGCCATGTCCAAGGATTTATTTTGAAAGAGAATCTTTGAGAAGGAGAAGTTGTAAAGATGAAGTTCTCAATGAAAATCACATTATTTGCAATGGAGGAGTAGATCCCTGGATCAAAGTGTTAGATGAAGTTAAGTGTTTCTCATCGCTAATCTATGTGTTATTTTTGTCTCTTGCGTATTGATTATAATAATAAATCTGCCTTCTGTCATCGACAACCTTTGTTGTTCAATTTTTTTATTTGAACAATGTTTTAATCATGTATGTTTTCTTAATAGATTATTTTTAGTTAAGTTCACAATTTCATTAGGTGAAGGAGATTTTTGCTTTAAATAAAGTGTGAAAAAATTGTACTCTTTGATAGACAAATTATCCGAATCAGAAACATTGATTTGTTTTTTATTTGAAGGATTTTTGTGACAAATTTATTTTATTGATTGCATAGAATGATGATGGGACTGCTTAATGGATTCATGATATTCTGATATGCATTTTCTCATATTTTATTTCTGTATTTTTTTCAGTATTATTATTATTATTATTTTATCTCTCTTGTCATTATCATTGATAAAAAAATTAGATCTCAGTAAAAGAAAACAAAATAGATTCTAATAGTGCTCCATGTGGGATTCGACCTGTACTTGCCACTATCTCAAAAAGATAGTTGTGCACTTGCAGTATTAAAAGATTAAGTTTAATTTCACATCATTGATAGTATACTTTTTTGTAGTTGAACAAACTAACTTACTTTTGGTATTGGCGTATATACATACTTTTGTATTATTGAGGTGGAATATGTTTTAAATCTCTACTTTTTACTAGTAAATGAAATCATCTTTTGTTTAATGAACTTTGAATGTCTTGGACAACTCATGATTTGATACCTTTATAAGTTTTGATTAATGCTTCCGCTGATAAATGTACAACGACAGGTGTCTCTGAGCATGTCTCACGAGTGGAAATGGTGATTTTCTCCTTCGTGACTCACACTTGACCCGAAACAGGTGTGATGAGCACGGGAGTACGCGTGTCATACCTCAAGATTTTCCTTTGGCCAGGTGAATTCGGGACCGGGACGTGACAAAAAGCAAATAAAAGGATTTGGCTTTACACATATGTTGCACACATGCACACAACACATATATAATAGCAAAGATTATATGGAAGAATGTGGGTGAAATTCGACTCCATCAAAATTTTAGCCACAAGGGAAAATAGAGGCAGTTGGTTTAAGGTAGCTTTTGTGTGGTGAGAGAATTCCATATAGAGAGAAGATTTATTATGATGTTTCGTGCATTCCACTGTTTGGTGCAACACGTTTTTCTTGTGGAAAAGGAAAAAGAAGTGAACCCATTTTCCTCGATGGAGAGGATTTCAATTTCCTATTATAAGGGCATGAATGTAGGATTTCTCCTTTATGTGGAAATACACACCCACAGACCGAAAAAATCATCTTGTTGCATGAACAAGTTCTAAGTGAACGTCTATGCAAGGTGTTTTTTTGTAGAAGTAGAAGTCTTGTTTTTGTGGGATTAGATTTTTGGGAATGTGGGATTTCTCCTTTATGTGGAAATACACACCCACAGACAGAAAAAATCATCTTGTTGCATGAACAAGTTCTAAGTGAACGTCTGTGCAAGGTGTTTTTTGTAGAAGTAGAAGTCTTGTTTTTGTGGGATTAGATTTTTGGTTGTTTTATAAAAAAAGTTTTTCCGCGGAAAATCCCTATTTTAATGAAGTCTTTCTATGCATGGTAGGAATTGGTGTCGGAACATCCTCTCCTAGACTTTCGTTACCGGTTCTGCAGCATTAGACAAACAAGTCTTAAGCTTCGATTTTTGTCATTGAAGCCTGGTGGTGGGCTTGGTTGGATGAATACATCTTTTGATTGAAAATATTACATATTGGGAATGTTGTGATTATTAGACTTTTAAGCATATGTTTAGATGTAGTACAATGGCCATAATTAAGTTAGATTGAGAGATTGAGATAATAGTCTCTTACTATTTTGACTAGGTTAAATTATTATATGAAGTGACTAATTGTAGAAGACATAAAGTTTTTTTGAAATGTTAGGTTTTCATGGTAATAGAGGCTCATCTGTGATCAAGTCAGTTGCAGTCAAGCTTCCTTTTGCTTATGTTGTAACTATTGCAAAACCTTTTGAAAGTAGGTTTAGGCTAAGGTCCCGACTCAGATTTCTGTTATGTATTCAAATGCCAATTTATTAAACCTAGAAGAGATTAACATAGATGAATAAGTAAGCAACCACAAAAGGAGAGGCACACGATTCACATGTGGAAAACCCGAACACGTAAAAACCACGGGTCTTTTCGTCTAGACCAATAGATAAATCAAGCACTATAAATCAAAGGTTACATCTCACAATCTTTGTCCAGTTGAACACAACCTAAGGACCGTAGTTGCACTTGTCTACATCCATGCCATTCGCCTTTTCCAGTGCTTGTATCTTCACGTCTTAATGCTGCTCAAGACAAATTTACTCTGCGAGTAGAAAGAATAACTCCAGAAGATGAAAGCTTTAGTATAATATCAATGAGATGGCTCTCTAGAGAAGATAGATCTCTCAAAGTAATTTCTAGGGTTTAGATCAATGAGAGAGGTATATGGGACAACCCTAGGTTTGGGATGGAGAGTGTTTGTATAGAGTTAAATTTGTGTAGAAGAGCTGCAAAGGGAGTATAATTGGAAAATTCTGAGAGAACTAGAAAGTCCCGATTTTAAAAATCACCGCCATCCGATCGATCGGGTGAGATCAAATAAGGCGTTTAAGCCTCTATCTCGGGGGAAAACTCTGTAAATAGACTGTTATCTTGAAGCAATTATGGATCCGATTGATTGGATACTGTAATTTGGAAATCCGATTAACTCTGCTCCTCTTTCACTTCTCTTTGCGCACGCGATCAATGGTCCATCTAGAAAATGAAAATTACAACTCAATGAACCCAAGTTTTGTCCTTCCTATTGAATACTGCAAGTGCACAACTGTCATATCAAGACAGTGACAAGTACAGTTCGAATCCTACAAGGAGTACTACTGAAATCTTTTTTTTTCTTTTACTAAAATTTGATTTTTTTATAATGAATATAAAAACAGATCAAGATTTAAATGAGACATAAAGCTACTATGCAAGATGAACGGATAACAATAATGACAAAGGTAGATTAGAGCAACAAAGAGTCCATTAATTAATTTCAATTCTCAATCCACATACCTTAATTTAGTCTTTTGCCTTACAAATAACTCAGATCAGAAACAACTCAATGTTTCTGATCTGGAAGATATTTTTTTTAAAATTCAATTCTTAAGCAAAAGAACCCAAGATCTCCATCACCTCATAAAAATATAAATTACTTTGAGAGTCAATTAACAAATTAGGCATAAAATATCAAAGGCGTAAAAACTTAAGTATATTCTATCAACAAAAGATTAACTAATAAAAAAGAAATTTATTTAAAATTTAAAGCAGGGGTTTGCCTGCGGCGCGAAGACAGATCTATTATTCTACTAAACATGCATCATAGGGACATAAAATTTAAATTAAAGACATAGAACAAAAATAAAATGACTTAACTTTACTTTGTGCTCCGATCCAAAAGATCGAATCTAGTCATCCATTGCAAAAGATGAGATTTTCATTGAGAACTTCATGGCAATTACAATTTTCTCTCACGCTCATCTAACCTAGTTCTGGAACAGGGCTCTAGAATACCCACAAAATTTTCTCTTTTTTTCTAGAGAGAGAAAAGGTAGAGAGAGAAAAGAAGTAGGGAAGAGAGGGCTGGACGTGAGATGCCCCTTGAGGCTATGGGACATCCAAATATATAGAGGGGAGCTGCTATTGGCACACAAGAAATCTCCCTTCCCACACACACATTTAAAAAAAATAAAAAAAATCCTATGAAGTTACTTTTTTGCCCACCCTCCTCCTTTCTCTCCCCCCACCTTCCCTCCACCTCTGGCGCTGCCTTGCACCGGCGGCGGCCACCAGCCATGGCCCGAAACGGCGGCAGATCCCTCTCCTCCCCTCCATTCCCTCTCTCTCCCTTTCCCTTCTCCCCTTTTCTTGCATGACAGAATTTGCCTGTTTGGTAGGCCGACATTTCTGACAAGCATTCTGAAGCTGGAATTCCTGGCATTTGAAATCCTAGAAAGCAAGCATTTGGAATGCTAGGTACTCAACGAACATTTGGATTTTCTGAGAAAAAGTGTATTCCGATGGCTACAACAGTCCTCTTTGATTTCAGTTTTCAGGCAAAAAAACCAGAGAAAAAATGTTATTTGTCTGATCTTCTCTCTTCCCACCATCTCTGTTTTCATGTTTTCCCCCATTTTTTCGTCTATTGTCTTTTTCTTCCTAGACCATCTTCTTCATCACCGGAAAGAAAGAGCTTTAATTTTTTGTTGTGGGTCGTACTCTTTGGACTCATGGGTTTGGGAGACTGTCTTCGGATTTGGGGGTGAGGATGATGTGAACATGGTCTTGTTAAAAACCCTCTTTTCGGGGGTGTGTGTCTTTGGATTTGGGGTTTGGAGTGGTTTTAGTTTCTGTCTCTGTATGATGCATAAACGTCGGGTTTGGGCAGTGGGGTTCTGATTCTGCATTTTTTAAGATCTAAGACATGAATGGGAGGGAGAGAAAGGGAGAAGGGAGAGAGAAAACAGTGGGAGAGGGAGGGGAGGAGAGGGATCCGCCGCCGTCCAAGGCCGGAGCAGGTGGCCGCCGCCGGTGTAGGGCGGCGCCAGAGGTGGAAGGAAGATGGAGGGAGAGAAAGGAGGAGGGTGGGCAAAAATGTAACTTCATAGGATTTTTTTTTGGCAAAATTAGCGAAAGGTCCCTATAAGTGAATGTATCCAGCCTCCAGTCCAAGGAAACAATTTTTAAGGCCTATGGTCCATGCAGCTGGACATATTGCGGCGAGAGGTCCCTGGATACATTTTTGATGACTGATTTACCCTTTCAAACGTTCTAGGCATCAAATTTTGAAATTTTAAATTTTAAAATTTGTATTATCCCTCTTCTATTAGAGTGGCGTTTTCCAGATCGAGCACCGTCAAATTGCTGCACGTTATCTTCGTTGCAGAAAAGAGAGATCATCTGGATCTCTTGATTTCCACGTGATCAACGGTGAAGATCGTCACATCACTGTTCCCGGTTTGGACTCGGACTCGCCGCACTGTTGCAGACCAAGTTCTGTTACAGAACCAAACAAGGAAGAAGAAGGGGATTCGCTCAATTTGTTCTTTAGGTTCTGGTTCGCCGGAACTGGAGAAGAAGGAAGTCGCAGCAGTCGTCGTCGGCTCGCCATCTCCGAAGAACGCAAATATCACCGGACAGCAGTTTGGATTTTGTGATTTGCTGAAACCGCCGCAACCATCACGCCTCTGTCCCATCGCTGCACGATCGCAGCCGTCGCCGGAGACTGTCGTCCTCGCCGTCGTCACCAAAACTAGTCTCCTCATATATTTTTCTTCACCATTCTTTGCAGATCCTCGAGACCTTTTAATTTTTCTTTCTGTTGACTTCACTTCATCCAATGGATACTACAAACAATCCTCTTCCTTGAGGTGGCTAAATTCCAGCGAAGGGATTTTTGAGTATCTCGTCAGTTGGATGCTGTTTTGTGTGAAGGTCTAGTTCCAAAAAATGAAGGGTATAAACGTAGGGATTCAAAAGGTGCGTTGCAAAGTTAATGCAGCTTAGTTGTTAAGGAGTTTTGATATGATGTTTTGGGTTTGTAACAAATGATGAGACTTGGGCTCGTCGTCGCGGAAGACAACCGCAAAAGTGACTCGGCGCTGCGTTCTCTGTTCCATGTAGCAGAGAACAAAAATCGAATCGAAAGAGATGAAGTTCTGGGCCAAGTCAGGTCCAGACTTGGGTCAATTTGGGTTAGGTCCGGCCCGCCCGCCAGATAGCAGAGAAGAACGCAATTCTGTTTGGGAAGAAGAAGGCCGATTTTTTGGGGTCAATTTCAGATCCAGGTTGGGCACATCGCCGGAGACGCCTCGTCTGGACCCCACATTGACGGAGAGGGGGGTTGTTGCTCAAATTTATCCTAATATTTGTCAAATTTATCTGAGTGTTGTTCGAATTTATCTGTTTTCTTTCATATTTCTTTGTGTTTTTGGTAAATTTATTTGAGTTTTTTTCAAAATTTATCTGAGTTTTTGGTAAATCTATCTGAGTTTTGTTCAAATTTATCTGAGTTTTTGTCAAATTTATCTGAGTGTTGTTCAAATTTATCTGTTTTCTGTCATATTTCTTTGTATTTTTGGTAAATTTATCTGAATTTTTTTCAAAATTTATCTGAGTTTTTTAGCAAGTTTATTTACGTTTTTTGAAATCTGTATGCGTTTTTTAAATTTATTTGCGTATTTTGAAATTTATTTGTATCTTTTCAAATTTCTTGCATTTTTTAAATTTTATTTTCTTTATTTTAAATTTATTTGCATTTTTTGAAATTTTCTTTGGATCTTTTGAGATTTATTTGAGTCTTTTGAAATTTATTTATACTTTCTGAAATTTATTTGGATATTTTGAAACTTATTTGCATCTTTTTAAATTTATTTGCGTTATTTGATTATACATTCCTTTTTTTTTAAGTTTATTGCATTTTTTGAATTTATTTCATTTTTTAAAATTTATTTTCGTTATTTTGAAAATTATATGTGTGGTTTTAGCATTTATTTGAAAATTTGGGGATTCCATTAATCGTGGGTAATTAAATGTTAGTTGGCCATTATTAATAGGATATCCCACTAATCATGGGATATGATTTTGAAGAAATGGTAAATTAGACATTTTAGGTCTTCAAATTTAAAAAAAGGACCTATCACACTATGAAAAAAGATTGTGGATCTAAGGCAATAAAGTGAAATGTTCAGGGACCCGTCGCCGAATGCCCCTTTTTTTTTTAAATGTGTGTGTGGGAAGGGAGATTTCTTGTGTGCCAATAGCAACTCTCTATATAGAGTTCTTTCCACGTTGATCTCCATGCCATAATAAATGCAAGTGTGATTTACTTCCTTGTTTGGATAGAAGTCTTGCTAACTCAAGCTCTTTCATTGGCCACCAAGACATTCTCCTTTTATCATGGTCATGCTTTGACTTCCTTGCATTCTTAGCATACTTTCCAAGCATAGGTGGTAAGATCCAACATGTCTTCCTTCTTTGTCTCTTGGCTTGCTAATCTTTTGAAACTTCTTCTCTTAGATTCCAAATTAAAGTGGGTTTCTTAACAACTTGGGCCCACATCTAGTTTTAAAAAAATCTAAATCTGAGATTCAGATTTAATCATGCAAATTGGAACACATGAAGGGCCCCACATGGGCATGCAAATCTTGAAATATCCCTGTATGGACGTGGATTGCATGTTTGTTGAAACTTTCTTGAATTTTTTTCTTCTTTCTTTCTTTCTTTCTTTGCATTTCTTAGCCATCAAGAGATCTTGGATTTCCTTCCTTGGAATTTTCTCCTTTTTATTTCTCATCAATTCTCCTCTATCCGCGGGCCCCAAAATCTGAATTTTTTTCTTTCACATGAGAGTGGGGCCGCATGGGCATGAAATTTTGAAGTGGCATGGCTTGGGCGTCCTCTGCAAATTTCTTCTCTTCTTTTCTTTTCAAGGCGGGTCCCAACACAAATTGAAGATTCCCTACAAGAATAAAATTAAAGAATAATTCTGCCATAATATGTATAAAATTTATAAATGTCATGCATGGGACCCGAATAAGATTATGCACATGAATGCACCATTGGATGAGTTTCCATGAACTAATTGATGATGCAAGAATCAAAAAGCTAATTGGTGTGACACTAAGATGATGTAAACCAATGATTTCATAAAATTCATGCAAGATTGATGATTTTGTATGATTTTGACTAAAATTCTAACATTGATGCTCAAATTCAGGGAATTATGAAATTCTATAAGATTGAGTATAAATCACCCTAATTAAGTCCACAAAGTAACATAAAATGATGAATGAGGACTACAATTTTGTGGACTTATCATGTGCCAACACTCAAATCCTTACACTCATATTCTATCTATTTTCTTCTTCACTATCATAAGTTTCTGACCTAAATAAAAATCCTACCTTCCCATACACATTTATAAACATCCCTTATTTACATGATCTTTCAGGTCTTTCGTTTTATCCAATCATTTTCATGGGGATGTTTTTCTTCATAATCCTATTTCCCAAGCATCTCAGAGAGATCATAACAAATCTAGTCAAGTGGGCCACCATCTCACTAATTAGGCCGTCTACAATGTTGGACGTTGCACATAATAATGATGATTATAATTGGACGTTTTCCAAATAAAACTAACAATTAATTTCAAGAGATCAAAGTCAAATTCAATGTAATTAGTGGTTAAATCTTTTCTTGCAAGCATTATACGATAGTGAAAGATTGATAAAAAAAAATTCATATATTCTAAAGTTTGTAGTTGTTTAATATGTTTTGAATATGATTTTTTTTCTTTTTTTATTTCTTAAGAATAGATTCTTACTATAGTCACATCTATCTTTGCTCTATGAATCCAGATCTCAATTCCGACATTGGCAAGATAAACTCCTATAGCATCTTGTCAGGCCCAACTTGCCAGAAGGAAATCCATGAATTACTTTTAACTTAAGTATTTTTCTTCAGTTGTTTTATTTTCTTCTCTTGATGTAATCATCATTACTTATTTGGTAATGTTCTCTTATGCTTATAATATGGTATTAGAATATTGAATAAGCAATTTATATGTTGATCTTGTTTGTATCATGGTCTCTTAGCTCTTATATTTGAGAAGGCTAAGTTCCTAAGAGTCCGGGCGCCAAGATCTTCAAATTTCTTACTAAGAGAAAAAATAATTAAAGTCATGGACTTGAATTCAGCCTTAAGAGTTTTGATTGAAGAGAGAAACACGGTGAGGTAGGTTCCCTCTAGATTGAGAAAAGAATCGTACTTTTTTATTTGAATAAGAATATACTTTTACATGTTGTCATTTAAATATGGATGATTTGAGAGAGATTTTCTAGATCCATTTTATTTTCTGAATTTGTGTGAGAGACTGAGGATTTGCACTATATCAAAATCGGCAAAAAGGTCGTCGTTAATCAAGAAAAATGATGAATACGGCTTAGATATGACCGTACTAGAAAATGCAGTCGTTTAAAAAAAATGACGGCCGTTGTATTTTGAGACGGATCTAGCCGTTGTTAGTTTGAAAAATAGCCGTAGCTTTTATTTGAGATCCCAACGATCAGTTTGGTGTAGTTTATAGGAAAATGACGGCTTCTAAGCTGTCGTTGTTTGAAGAAGAACTGATTTGGAGAGCACCACCCCCAGCATATGACAGAACTTTTTTTATAAGCAACCATTCCACAACAACATGTGAGCAAACATTGGAAGATGAAAAGAAGGTAGCTACCATCCATCCCTAATCAAAAGAGAAAAAATAAAAGAAGAAAAAATTATAAGCTCACAATGCAAAACCAGAGTTTTGCTGCTTTCCTTCTTAAAATGCTACTGCTTCTCAATTATTGGGGGTGACAATCAAAGTTCTTCTAGCACTTTTGAGCTTGTTTTATAGATTTGAAAATGAAAAACCTAGGGTTTCAAATGAATGAGAGAGAGAGAGAGAGTCAAATGAAGGAAGGCATTTCTGCGATGAAGAGTGGGGCCTGGAGAAGACTCAATCTAATAGATCTCTTGATTACAAACAGAGACGGACCTCCTTCGATCTTCAATCTAAAATCCCTTAAAAAATAGGAAGCCAAACTCAATATCACCGCAATTTTGGTGCATATGCCTCATCCATAGCTCTCTAGAATGATTCTCATAGTGAAAAAGAATAAACTGGAAACCGACGCAACTCCAAATGAATCCTTACTGGAAAACAAAAATGAAAATGCAAAACTCCTTCAACAGCTCCAGCTGTTCAATACACAAATGAACTCCACCATGTATTGACTTCAACGCTCAAAACCCCTAACTTCTCAGTAGCTCCATCTTCCAAACCCTTGAAATCCGCCAAGAGATTTCCTGCAAGTGATTGATGACAATAGAAATCGTTTGAGATCGAAAACTGAATCTGCTCGGAATGAATACTCGAAAGAACTTGCAGCAGAAATTGAAGGCCTCCTTCAATGACAATAGAAGACTCAAATCCTTTTAGAAGCCTCGCATTACTATGTGGAATCGTCAAAGGGGAAGTTGATCGACAATTGCGAAAACCCCACTCTAACTGTAGCTCTTCACACTCCGAGATCAAGAGATCAAAGTCTGTGAATGAAATTGAACCCTAGAAATTCTGCCATTGATGACATCAATTATAGAGATATCTGGGTTTGGTATGGAAGCAAATCATACGAAAGAAAAGATGAAAAGTCGATATCCGGGTTCAGTTTGGATGCAAATCACATTAAGAGTCGGTATTTGGGGAGACTGAGATTATCGACTTTGCTTGGTAGTTGTTGTTTCATAAAATTATTCAACGGCCTAATGACCATTGTTATCTTTACCACACAAACAAAGTCGATTAATAGATAAATGAGTTCTATTAAACCGTCGTTTATCCCCTTGTATGCAGTCGCAAATCTACCTTTTTGAGGTAGTGTTGATTTGGTTATGGTTTCTATAATATAAATTGTGTGTGAGGGCTAACCCCAACCCCACTTACCTATTAAAATGTGTGTTGTGTGGTTGACCGCTGCGGATTAGTCCTATCGTGTCAATTACCATGGGGATACTCATTAGTAAACAAAAAAAAAAAATTTGTTGCATTTTAAAATCCATAGTCCAATGGTGTGCCAAAAAGGAATCCTTGTGAACCTTATGTCTTCATGTTTGTGTTGTATCTTTGAAAAAGAAGTTCTAAGACTTTCACTTTTCCACTAAATTCTCCACCTTTTCTATACTGCTCTCCCCTACGCTTTTTCACGGAATACTCCATCTTTTCCATACTACTCTCCCTTCATTGGAGAGGATTTCTACAGATTCAAACAAATAATAATAATATTAATAAAAGGTTCCTTCACTGAAAAGGTAGGTCTATTTTTTCCGTAAATATCGCCTTATACCCTCACTATGAAAAAGACTAAGAATCAATTAAACATGCTTTGTTTATGTGTGAGCACTCAAAGGTTTCTACGTTTGGATCAAGATTACGCTATCATTGTCACAATATTTCCCTTAAGTCAATTTCTGAGTGGTGGAAAGACTGTATGGAATTGGATGATTCTACTAGTCCATCTCTAGATTATCATCCTAAGGTTTGGACTGTAGCATTGTGATGGGCAATCTAGAAATGATTTCATTTTTAGAGGAAAGGAGACCCACCTTAGAAATACTATAAAGGTTGCCAAAAATCTTATCATGGATTCTAATTCTATGACATCAAAAGTGGAGAAAATTATAAAGGATTTTCTGTATAAATGATTACTATTAGACTACTTTTAGATTGGATATGAGATAGGCTGTTGTTTTCTTTGATATTGTTTTTAACAAGCTTGATGGTAAAGTTGGTTTTGGTTTTACCATTTGGTTTAATAGTTCTTTTATAGCCACAGGCTCTCTAGATGGGTCAATAGTTTTTTTCTCCAAAGAAGTTGAGGCGATTGTTGATAAGTCCTTAAAACTGCACATTTTCATGGTTATTTTTTGTAAGTTTAAGGACTTATCAAGCCAAGAGAGCCTCATTTTGTGTCGTATCATAATTTTATGCATTTTTTTATCCGTTGTAGTATATTCATGCATAATTTGCTAAAAAACCATCATTTTTGCATCAAATCATGAAACCTGCCATTTTTTATTTTATTTTTGGAAAGATTTTCTCAAACGTATTTTTCTCATGAAATTAATTAATCATGAGGTGCATTCATTCATCATTTTATGAGAGATGGGCCCGCAGTCATGCAAATGTGAATTAATAGTAAATTTGTCTTTTCACATGAAATTCATTTTTTTTTTTGGCTTGCAGGAAATGAAAAGGTTCCCACACATGTGGGGCGTCCAAGAGGGGGGTTCACTTTCTTCGCACAAAATCCCAAGTTCATTTTGAAGGTAATTCAAGATAATCAAAGAAAACTCATGAAGGGCCAAATCAAGAAAGAAGATTTCCAAAGAGATAAAAGTGGGAAGAATCTACACATATTGGGCATTCAATTTTCTCTTGATTCCAACTTAGAGTTTGCCACCTCATGTATCTCTCATAAATGTCAAGTCAAAGAAGATTTGCTAAAGAAGGAAATATGACAAGTGCATGAAGATAGAATGGAGAAAAGAAAGGAGAAGACTTACTAAGTGAAGAAGATTTTTGCAACAAAGTAGGGACTAGGGAGAAAAAATGGGGCGGCTCATACCCTATTTAAAGAAGGCATTGGACGTCCATTCCCTTTCATGAAGGAAAACGCCCCTCACTAGTGTAATTCCTTCACCATTCTACCCATCTCCTTTCTCTACCATAGCTCATCTCTTTTCAAGAAGGCTTGTCCCAACTTGATGCTTTAACTAGAGAGGTTCCTTTCATCCTAGTATGTAATTGTTATTTTTTTTTTTTGAAATTTTAGTTCTCCTTCTTTTATGTAAAAACATTGCATATTAGTAAAAGCATGATTCTTTTTAATTATTTTTTCTTATGTGATTAATGCTTGAATTGTGTTTCCTTTGTTGTTGTTCTTGGATTGACAACCCAAGATCCTAAGGGCATGAAATAAGTAATTATGAACTCGGTTTGAAAATAAAAAAGAAAGAGCACACTTATCACACATTTATTTTTATTGCAATTCCCACACATTTACATTTATTGAAAAATCCACACATTTATTTTCTTAGTAATGCCACACATTTAATTTTATGCAATCCACACATTTTTTTTTTTTGCACTACATATTTAAATTCAAGCACTTGTTGTTTTCTTTTCTTCATATGCTTCTTATATGTTTATGTGAATTTTTTTATGCATAGTTTATGGTTGGAATTAATTAGCATTGCATGCATATTTATATTGGTGGAGTTTAGATTTGTTTAAGTTGCTGGAATCGGAGTTTTAAATTGAATAAGCAAGAAAAATCCGAGATTTGAGTCAATAGTTTTGGCCAAATATTTTTTTTGGAAATTTGGATCCCAACATAAAATGTACAATTCAACACATTGTTGCAGGAATTTCAGGACATATTTTATGAGAAAAGTTTGCGATTAGAAACCTGATCAAAACACATTATTTTTCGATGAAACTTGGGAAAATTAAAGTTAGATCAGTGTACTTTCAAACCCTAGATTTTCAAACAGAAATAATTTTGGAAAAATGGTAAACCAGTGGCTCAAACATGGCTGGTTGGACCCACCTGTGTGCAGAATTTCTGCACAGTTTTTTTTCTTTTAGGTCATGTTCGTAAACTCATATCTCATTCATTTTAAATTATTTTTCACTTTTATTTTTTTTATTTGATTCATGCATCATTTTAGTTCAAAACCCAGCCATTAAACTCAGTTTTATGTTGCATTTGATTATGAAAAATTATGCAAAAAAACATCCCTGCATACTAATTTTCTAGAATTAGAATTTTCTAACATCTCATGGCATGCATTGCTTTACTAACTTTAGGATTAGTTTCTATTTTTGTGTTTTTGATTGTTTAGATGATTCCCAGAAATAAAAGATCTTTCTAATTTTTGTTAATTAAAAATTTTAACTTAGGAAGTTTCTTGTTGAGCATGTTTTGATTGATTTGGTTTCTAACTTAGGTTTATTTTATTTCTAATTTAGCTTCTAAGTTTTATTTTTGAATTTAGCTTCTAAGTTTTATTTTTGGCTTGTTTCTAATTTGTGTGTTCTTTTGTAGCAACTTGTGATTCATTTTAGATTTAGGGTTTTTTTATTTTTGAAATGTATTTAATTTTAATTTAAAGTATGAATAATGAATGTACTTTTCTAGATTTTTGGCTAAAATTAAATTTTATTTCGGGCAGGTGACAAAGTTGGAAAGCCTTATTTTTAAAGCTCATTATGGATCGACCTGGTCTCACCAGTTTTATTACTACAGTCGCACCCTACACTTGGGGTTCCATCAAGTTTTTGGCACCGTTGCCGGGGAGCACCATATAAGGTAACTCTTCTAACTTTCTTTATTTACATTGCTTTATGGGTGTGCTATTTTTGACATCTTTCTAGATATAGGAAGTGCATGCATGGAATGGTAAACCGCCCTAAATTGGATTAGGCAAGTGCATGGATTGTAAATTAGAAAATACACATCATTGAATTTTTAGAAACTTTCTAAGAATTGGCAAAGTTACTTTATTTTCCAACTTGTTTTAAGTCCTTTTGGAAGAAAGTAAACTGAAAATGACCTAATCGTTGTCCTTGATCATCTCGGTGCCGAAACAAAGACTTGTCTAGAGTGTGGAGACAGCTAGATTACTCTAGGCAAGGGTCCTTTAAACGGGTCCATTCGTGATCCTACCCTTACTTGGGGGCTGAACCGACAGGATTTGTTTCATAGAGCCGGATTGGTGAACCTAGTGAAACTTTTCAACCAGAGGATATTAACTCAGTTGTTTCTTGTGTAGTATAGGTTTTTCTCATTTATTTTTCACAAAAAAAAAAAAACAAAAAAAATCCAAAAAGAAAGTACTAGCCCTCTCCAACTTGCTCACACCATTTGTGCATGAGCAAGAAGTCCAGTTGGCAAAGAGACTCAGCGCATGAATTACAAAGAAGAGAGTCCCCAATCAAAGAACTTATAAGAATCTACGACTCTCCTCAATCTCTGAGTCCATCGAGATTGTCTAACATGTCGAGTGCGTCCGGTAGCAACCCCAACATTGGTGGGCCTGCCATAAATCCAAATGGGGACCGCAATGGGGTAGAAGTGAACCAGCCACCGAGGAAATTATGTGATCTTTTGAACCCAGCACGACACACCACACCATCGTGCATTGTGTTACTCGCCATTGTGGGTCAATATGAAATCAAACCTGGTACGATCCAACTTCTGCCCAAGTTTCACAGGCTAGAATCTGAAAGTGTATACTTACATTTGAGGGAATTCGACGAAGTATGTGCTACACTTCAACTGCAAAACGTGGTGCCAGATGTGCTCAAACTCAAATTATTTCCTTTTTCTTTAAAGGAAAAGGCTAAGGCTTGGCTCCACATACTTAGGCCTAATTCAATTAATACATGGAATGCCTGTGTCACTAAATTCCTGAAAAAGTTCTTCCCACAGCACTAAACCAACACCTTAAAGAGGGAAATCATAATGTTCATGCAAAATCAGAAAGAGCCCTGCTTTAAGTGTTGGGAACGCTTCAACGAGTTGATCCTTGCATGTCCACATCATGGGTATGAAGCACACCATCTCATTGAGATCTTCATTTAAAACCTCACTTTTGAGACACGTCAATTTACTGAGATGATGTGCAATGGTCAATTCGACCAAAAAACACCAGATGAAGCATGGGCATTTTTAAAATTAATGGCAGAAAATGCACAAAAATGGGCCTCCTTTGAGGGGGTAGATCATTCCACGGGATTGAATCAATCTAAGAGTGGAGGTCTATCTCATGTGAACAATCAGATAGACATCCAAGCCAAACTTATGGCACTCACGAGAGAAGTTGAAACCCTGAAACTTGGAAAGAACAAGGATACAATCATGGTTTGTGGTATTTGTGCTTCCGAAAATCATATGTCGGTAGATTGTCCAACTAGACCTGCCTTACAAGAAGCAATTCTGGAACAGGCTAACGCTTTGAATTCTTTTCAAAAGCCGTTCAATACATATACCATGTTGAACACGTACAATCCTTCGTGGCGGAAACACCCAAATTTTAGCTGGAGGAACGGACTGAATGCTACTCCTGAGTATAATCCCCAAAGACCATCAAATTCTGGTGCATATGTGAATCCACAACATAATACATCTTATGCACCACATGCCCAGAATAGGTCATTGGAGGAATCACTCAATACACTGATACAATCTCAGCAGCAGTTTATGCAGAGCCTGCATAATAATCAACAAATTATTCAGAATAACCAGCAGGTTATTCAGAACAATCAACAGGCAATCCAAAGGTTAAAAACCTTTGTCGAGCAAATCAAACGCAGACTTCAAGGTCAGGGGAAATGAACCTTTCCGGCCCAACCCTTGCCAAACCTAAAGGCCAGTTTGAAGTGTCTGACGTAACTAACCCTAATTATCAGGAGCATGTTCAGGCTGTCACTCTACGAAGTGGCAAAGAACTTCAAGACATTCTGGAAAAACATAAACAACATGTCTCCTCGGATTCGAATGAGAAAATTGAAAAAGAAAAGGATAACACTAATGCAAAAACTGTTGTCGACATTTGAAAAAGGTCCAGAACCATGACTATCAAACCCGTTGCCCCTTTCCCTCTAAGGTTAACCCATCCTAGACAGAAGATCTCAAACCAAGAGATTTTGGATGTTTTCAAAGAAGCCAGGATCAATATTCCTCTGCTGGATGCCATTAAACAGGTCCCTACCTATGCTAAATTCTTGAAAGATATTTGCACCGCTAAGCGTAGGGTTCATGTTCCAAAGAAAGCGTTTCTCACTGAGCAGGTAAGTGCATACCTGACTCAGACCACTCATCCCAAATACAAACCACCGGATAGGTCAAGCTTTGCTAGACCTTGGAGCGAGTGTAAATCTATTACCTTACTCAGTTTATGAGCAATTGGGGCTTGGCGAGTTAAAACCAACCAGAATTACTCTTCAACTCGTCGATCGATCTATTAAGAAACCGGGAGGGGTAATAGAAGATATTTTGGTACAGATTAAGCACTTTTACTTCCCAGTGGATTTTTACGTGCTGGATACTGAGCCATTCCGGAATGAAAGTGGTGAAATTTCAGTCATTCTGGGAAGACCATTCTTGGCCACTTCTAACGCGCTAATCAATTGCCGGAGTGGAAGGCTCAAATTGTCTTTCGGGAACATGCCCTTGGACCTTGATATCTTTCAAATGTGCAAATAGCCAAGGGATTGCGAAACTGATTACCATGATGTGGATTTTATTGATACATTGGTTGTGGATAATCTTGAGGAATGCATTAACTCCCATGATCCGCTACTTTTGACTGGAGAGGACATGGGCTATCTTGAGGACTTTCGAGATGACACTGTTGATGATGCCCATGCAGTATGGAGACCCATTTTGAGGAGCTTGTACCATCTGGTACGCCAACTCTTCCATCTCAGGTGAATCCACCTAAGCCTGAGTTGAAGCCCCTCCCATCGAACCTGCGATATGCTTACCTTGGGAATGAAGAAACATATCCTGTGATTATTTCTTCACTTCTTACTGAGGACCAAGAGGAGCAACTGTTGAACATACTCAAACAGCATAGAAGTGCAATTGCCTGGACTGTGGCCGATATTAAGGGAATTGACCCTTTAGTGTGTACGCATCGTATCTACCTTGAAGAAAATGCCAAACCATGTAGACAGATGCAACGCCGACTCAATCCTACCATGCAGGAAGTGGTAAGGGCTGAGGTGCTTAAACTCCTGGACGTGGGTATCATCTATCCAATCTCGGATAGTCAATGGGTCAGCCCTACCGAAGTCGTCCTGAAAAAAGCCGGCGTTACTGTAGTCAAGAACACTCAAGATGAACTTGTCCCCACCCGAGTACCCACGGGGTGGAGGGTTTGCATAGACTACAAAAAATTAGATGCGGTCACACGTAAGGATCACTTCCCTTTACCCTTCATGGATCAGATTTTGGGAAGGGTAGCTAGCCACCATTATTATTATTTTCTAGATGGGCATTCCGGGTATAACCATATCGGAATCGCCCCGGAAGACCATGAGAAGACCACATTTACATGTCCCTTCAGTACTTTCACCTACCGGCGAATGCCTTTTGGGTTATGTAATGCTCCTGCAACATTTCAGAGATGTATGCTGAGTATTTTCAGCGATATGGTGGAGCGAATTTTGGAGGTCTTCATCGACGATTTCTCTGTGTTTGGTGATTCATTTGAGGACTGTTTGAGCAACCTAGAAAAGGTCCTCACTAGATGCGAAGAAAAGAACCTTGTGCTGAATTGGGAAAAGTGCCATTTCATGGCTCGCCAGGGAATTGTCCTTGGTCACATTGTGTCGGAAAGAGGATTGGAAGTTGACAAGTTCAAAATAGATTTGATCGCCGACTTGCCCATGCCCAAAACTGTACAAGATGTCGGATCCTTTTTAGGACATGCAGGCTTTTACATGGGGTTTATCAAAGACTTCAGTTCCATATCTAGATATCTCTGTAACCTGCTTTCCAAAGAGGCGGAATTTAACTGGACTGAGGCATGCAAAGAAGCGTTTGATAAATTGAAAAGTATGCTGACATCCGCATCGATTATGTAGCCTCCAGATTGGACTTTGCCCTTTGAGATTATGTGTGATGCCAGCGATTATGCGGTTGGGGCTGTCTTAGGACAACGTAAGGACAAGAAACCTTTCGTGATTTCTTATGCAAGTAGGAGCTTGAATAGTGCACAGATCAACTATTCAACCACTGAGAAAGAATTGCTGGCAGTGGTCTTTGCACTTGATAAGTTTCGGTCATACTTGATTGGATCCAAGATTATTGTCTTCACTGATCACTTTACGCTAAAGTACCTTCTCTCAAAGAAGGATGCTAAGCCCAGACTCATTAGATGGATCCTCCTACTCCAAGAATTTAACTTAGAAATTAAGGATAAGAAGGGAGTAGAGAATGTCGTGGTTGATCATCTATCTAGGCTGGCTCTTTTTGACACCATTGGATCGACACCATTCCAGGACAGTTTCCCGGATGAACACCTTTTTGCAGTACATCAATCCCCTTGGTACGCTGATATCACAAACTATCTTACTACGGGCAATACTCCTGACCATTGGACCAAGCAAGATATGAATTCTTTCTTTTCTTAGTTCAATATTTTTTCTAGGATGATCCATATCTGTTTAAATATTGCCCAAACCAAATAATTAGGAGATGCGTGCCGGATAATGAGATACACAGTGTCATCTCCTTTTCTCATACACAGGCATGTGAGGGCCACTTTTCAAGTAAAAAGACAATTCATAAAATTTCTCAAAGTGGTTTATATTGGCCCATATTGTATAAGGATGTTTACAATTTTTGCAAAGCCTGTGATCACTGCCAGAAGTTATGCAAAATTTCCAAAATAAACATGATGCCACTAAATCTCATTCTGGTAGTTGAGCTTTTTGATGTATGGGGCATTGATTTTATGAGTCCATTTCCTTCGAGTTTTGGTTATATCTATATCTTAGTGGCTCTGGATTATGTGTCCAAGTGGATAGAGGCTATTCTCTGCTGGGAGAATGATTCTAAAACATTCCAGAAGTTTCTGAAAGAAAATATATTTTCTCGTTTTGGTACTCCACGAGCCATCATTAGTGATGGTGGTTTGCACTTTTGCAATCGGGCATTTGAAACCCTGATGAAACAGTATGGGATCACCCATAAAGTATCTACCCCTTATCACCCACAGACCAGTGGGCAAGTGGAAGTGTCGAATCGAGAAATTAAAAGAATATTGGAGACTACGGAAAGCCCTAATCGGAAAGATTGGTCAATGAGATTGAATGGTGCTTTATGGGCTTACCTGATTGCTTTTAAGACTCCAATCGAAATGTCTCCCTACCGACTCATCATGAGATTGGATGATGCTTTATGGGCTTACCAGAATGCTTTTTAGACTCCAATCAGAATGTCTCTCTACCAGCTCATCTATGGGAAAGCATGCCACCTACCGGTGGAATTGGAACACAAATCTTACTGGGCCATTAAGCAGTTTAACTTTGATATGGATAAAGCTGGGAACAAGAGGAAACTGCAATTAAATGAATTGGATTAGTTGCACAGGGAAGCCTATGCAAACTCAAGAATTTATAATGAGTGGACCAAGATCTTTCATGATAAAAACATTCTGTGAAAATCCTTTCACCTTGAGCAGAAGGTCCTCCTTTATAATTCTAGACTTCATTTATTTCCTGGCAAACTTACCTCTTGTTGGACTGGACCATTCATTGTAAAAGAAGTGTTTCCGTACGGTGTTGTTGAGATTTATGAGCCTAAGGATGGCCAGACGTTCAAAGTCAATGGCCAAAGATTGAAGCCATTCTTGGAAATTGCACCAGCTGATGAGGAAGAAATTCATCTTGTTGATCCTGCCTACCAGGATTAGTCGGCCTTGGATCTGACAATGGCCCATTATTGTGTACAATTTGTATACTTAGTAGTTTAGGTTTTCTTTTGTTATTTTGTTATATTGTCTAACCTTGGACAGGGAGCATCGCGAACACATCCCAGGTGCTTTCTACACTTGACCCTCTCTTACTTTATGCTCCTCATGTCTCATATACCTCACTGCATCTCATTCATTCACACATCGAGTACGATGTTCATGCTAGGTTGGGCGTGGGAACAAGCACACTTATTCATCTTTAGACAAAAGTTTTACATTCTTTTTGGTTGATTCTTAAAAAAAAAACAGAAAAAAAAGAAAAAGAAAAAAAATTCTATTTTTTTATTTTTAAGGTTTTGAAATAAAATAAAATAAAATAAAAGGAGAAATCTCGAGAGAAATTTTATGAAACAAAGATACTTTGAACTTTGGAGTTTTTGGTGCTTTCGGTAAAACAAAAGAGATCAATGGTTTATTGTATTATTTATGGAAATGATTTTTGGAAAGGTGTTGAATTTTGATCTCTCGCTTTCACACAGTCTGTATATGTTTTTAAAGTTTGTGAATGCCAAGCCATGATTTTCGTTTTTCTTTGACGATTGGATTGAAAATATGATGGAAAACCGACCCTTAGTTTCATAATTTCCTGGTTCATCTGGTTTTGTTGGCCACAGAGCTAGTGAATTAATTCGGGCACATGAAAAGGGTTGCCTATTGTTCGGGACCGTAAAAAAAAAGTGTTTAGTTATAAGTCTTGAAAAGAATAAAAAATTATGTGACTAGTTTGGGTTCGGAGCCTTTTTAACTTAAGCCAGTAAGCCCGTAGGGGTATTTACATATCTAGTGCCCTAAAGACATCTATTTTGGGAGTCATTAGCAAAGGTCGTTATATGGGTTAATTAGATAGCTTAAGTGACCTAGGCATTGCACAGTCACATGTGTGTGTTAAAAAAAAATAGTAGTGCGAAAGCCGTCATTGTTGCCTTGAGAGGAACATTGTTTTTCTTTTTGAAGGTTAGGTGGTCCAGAATTTTGGATAGAAAACTGTTTTCACGGGAATCTTGGCGGATCATTTGAAGCTTATGTGTTTTTATGTATACGCACTATTTCACCATGCACGATCAATTTAGCATGAATTCGAGAATTTCGGACCAAAAGATGGGATTTGTGAACAGAGTTTCAAATTTGCCTTTGCTGTGAGAATTTTGAGAATCGAGAATATCCGGTGTTTGTAAATCTTCTTTTGAAAAAGTTCATTTGTTTTTGTTAGGTTTCTACTAGGATTCTTTATTGATATTAAAAAAAAGAGAATTTTGTGGGTAAATTCACTACAAACCCTCACGAGGCACAACTCGTCCACTAGGGGGAACCTAGGGGTTTAAGGGATTACTGCATACACTAAATGCAGTCAAGAGTGCCAGCGAAAGTGGCATTGCATTCATTTCAATTTTCATTATATTTCATTAGTTTTAGGATAGATTATGTCATTATGGATTCCTCATTTTATTCACAGTTTTTGCTAGAGACTAGCAAAACGTTGGTTGGGGGGTGTGATAAGTCCTTAAAAATGTACATTTTCATGATTATTTTTGGTAAGTTTAAGGATTTACCAAGCCAAGAGAGCCTCATTTTGTGTCATATTATGAAACTTGCTCAAAAACCATCATTTTTGCATCAAATTATGAAACTTGCCATTTTTAATTTTATTTTTGGGAAGATTTTTTCAAACGTATTTTTCTCATGAAATTAATTAATCATCAGGTACATTCATTCATCATTTCATGAGAGATGAGCCCACAATCATGCAAATGCAGATGTGAATTAAAAGTAAATTTGTCTTTTCACATGAAATTCATTTTTTTTGGCTTGCAGGAAATGAAAAGGGTCTCACACATGCACATGTGTAAGTCACACATGTGGGGCATCCAAGAAGGGGTTCCACTTTCTTCTCACAAAATCCCAAGTTTATTTTGAAAATAACTCAAGATAATCAAAGAAAACTCATGAAGGGCCAAATCAAGAAAGAAGATTTCCAAAGAGAAAAAAGTGGAAAGAATCTACATATATTGGGCATTCAATTTTCTCTTGATTCAAACTTAGAGTTTGCCACCTCATGTATCTCTCATAAATGTCAAGTCAAAGAAGATTTGCTAAAGAAGGAAATATGACAAGTGCGTGAAGATAGAATGGAGAAAAGAAAGGAGGATTTTGGCAACAAAGTAGAGACTAGGGAGAAAGAATAGCGCGGCTCATACCCTATTTAAAGAAGGCCTTGGACGTCCATTCCCTTTCATGAAGGAAAAAGCCCCCTCACTAGTGTAATTCTTCCACCATTCTGCCCATCTCCTTTCTCTACCATAGCTCATCTCTTTTCAAGAAGGCTTGTCCCAACTTGATGTTTTAACTAGAGAGGTTCCTTTCATCCTAGTATGTAATTGTTATTTTTTTTAAAAATTTTAATTCTCCTTCTTTTATGTAAAAACATTGCATATTAGTAAAAGTGTGATTCTTTTTAATTATTTTTTCTTATGTGATTAATGCTTGAATTATGTTTCCTTTGTTGTTGTTCTTGGATGGACAACCTAAGATCCTAAGGGCAAGAAATAAGTAATTATTAACCCGATTTGAGAATAAAAAAAAGAGCACACTTATCACACATTTATTTTTTATTGCAATTCCCCACACATTTACATTTATTGAAAAATCCACACATTTATTTTCTTGTTAAAATGCCACACATTTAATTTTATGCAATCCACACATTTATTTATTTTGCACTACACATTTAAAATCAAGCACTTGTTGTTTTCTTTTCTTCTTATGCTTCTTATATGTTTATGTGAATTTTTTTATGCATAGTTTATGGTTGAAATTAATTAGCATTGCATGCATATTCATATTGGTGGAGTTTAGATTTATTTAAGTTGCTGGAATCGGAGTTTTAAATTGAATAAGTAAGAAAAATCCGAGATTTGGGTCAATAATTTCCGTCAAATATTTTTTTTGGAAATTTGGATCCCAACATAAAATGCACAATTCAACACATTGTTTTAGGAATTTCAGGACAGATTTTGTATGAAAAGTTTGCGATTAGAAACCTGATCAAAACACATTATTTTTCAACGAAACTTGGAGAAATTAAAGTTTGATCTGTGTACTTTCAAACCCCAGAGTTTTAAGCAGAAGTAGTTTGGAAAGATGGTAAACCAGTGGCTCAAACATGGCTGGTCGGACCCACCGGTGTGCAGAATTTCTGCACAGTTTTTTTTTCTTTTAGGCATGGTTTAAAATCTCGGTATCGGTCGCGGTATCGGCCGGGCCGAAAAACCGATACGTCGCGGATATCGTCGCGGATATCGGTCCGTCGCGGTCGTCGCGGTGTGAATTTTTTTTTAATCCAAAAAAATCTGCAAAAATATTCAAAAAATCCAGAATATTAGAAAATGTTGGAAAATAATATTTTTTTCCATTAGTAACAATAATAAATCAAAATCTCGGTCACCTTAAGTTATGAGTCCTGTCTGTATCGCTGTTCGCTTTATTCTCCAGTATTTTATATAATGCAACCATTATCGATGCTCATGATCAATAAGATGAAATATCATAAATCTGACATAATGCAACCACAATTTTTGGCAAAAACTCATACTTTTTTATTCCAAAAGTATAGATCTATTTTAAACTAATACATTATCAATGCATTTGAACACTAATGTGAAAAAATGTAATCGATTTCAAGAAAAGCCCCAAATTTTGGAAATAAAAAAATTTAGATCTACACTTTAAAGTACTAGATCTAGGGGAAAATAAGTGAGTAACATCGAATCTAACTCAATATAAAGCCTTTTGGTTCATGAATTAGTATATTACACAATCTTTACTACTATATCATTCCAAACATAATTAAATAGGTTTAATATCATATCTAGTAGTTTATGATAATAATAGACATCCAAGCACAAAAAAAAAGAAAGACAATTAGCAAAAGAGTCCTAGGTATCATGGTCAAGTAGATCATTTTGTTTTCTTGAATTTTGATTGTCATTTATCTATAACATGCGCTTCGCAGAGGGGGTCCGGGGGTATCCCCCGGCGGGGGTCGAGCTGATCGGTCAGCTCGCGGGGGTCCAGGGGGCAGCGCCCCCGAAAAAAAAAAAAAAAAAAAAAGGAGATCGGAATATCAGCCGAGATATCGCCACGGCCGATATTTTGAAAATATCGGCCGATATATGGCGATATTTTGGCGATATTTTATCCGTATCGCCGCGACCGATATCTCGCTGAGATATCGGTGCGGTACCGACCGGTACCGGTACGTATCGGCCGGTACGTACCGGTACCGGCCGATATTTTCAACCATGCTTTTAGGTCATGTTCATAAACTCATATCTCATTCGTTTTAAATCATTTTCTACTTTGATTTTTTTTATTTGATTCATGCATCATTTTAGTTCAAAATCCAGCCATTAAACTCAGTTTTAGGTTGCATTAGATTAGAAAAAATCATACATAAAAACAGCCCTGCATACTAGTTTTCTAGACTTAGAATTTTCTAACATCTCATGGCATACATTGCTTTACTAACTTTAGGATTAGTTTCCATTTTTTTATTTTTGATTGTTTAGATGATTTCCAGAAATAAAAGTTCTTTTTAATTTTTGTTAATTAAAGATTTTAACTTAGGAAGTTTCTTGTTGAGCATGTTGTGATTGATTTGGTTGCTAACTTAGGTTTATTTTGTTTCTAATTTAGCTTCTTAGTTTTATTTTTGGTAAGTTTTATTTTTGGCTTGTTTCTAATTTGATGTTCTAATTTGTGTGTTCTTTTGTAGCAACTTGTGATTCATTTTAGATTTAGAATTTTTTTATTTTTGAAATGTATTTAATCTTAATTTAAAGTAGGAATGATGAATGTACTTTTCTAGATTTTAGGCTAATTTTTTTTTTTTTTAGGGCAGGTGACAAAGTTGGAAAGCCTTATTTTTAAAGCTCCATATGGATCGACCTGGTCTCACCAGTTTTATTACTACAGTCGCACCCTATACTTGGGGTCCGATCAATTGTCATTTTATCGGCTTCGATTGAAACTCATGCATGTTTTCCATAGAAAAACAATTAACTTTTTGCATTTCCATAGAAAAACACTTTCCTAAAGAGACAAGAAAACGATTTTCAGTTTTGGAGAAAAAATCACACCCGTTCAAGTTAGAAACGTGCTCCTCCTTGCAACCCATGGTGGATCAGGATTAGGATTTCAAAAACACAATTCCCTCCTTCATTAATGCGTGCCCATATATACTTTTTAAAAAGGGGAAAATTGATTCAAAATATAAGGGCCATTTGGTAAATGTTAAATAGCATGAGAGGCCAAACTTTCCATGTAAAACCAGCAGGAAACCAGTAATTTTAGACATATACATGTTGTCAGAACATGCTTTGAACATAATACACTGTTTCTCTTTGTTTATATACAAATCCATACTCCAATGGTGTGCCAAAAAGGAATCCATGTAAACCTTAGTGTTGTATCTTTGAAAACGGAATTTTAAGATTTTCGCTTTTCCACTAAATTCTCCATCTAAATCTCTTTCTAAAAATGCCTTTTGGGCCCTTTGTGAGAACAATGAAGAATCAAAGGAGCTTTCTTTGTTTATGTGTGAGTGTTCAAAGGCTTATTGGTTTGAATCAAGATTGTACTATCATTCTCACAGTATTTCCCTTAGCTCAATTCCTGAACAGTGAGAAAATTGTTGGAATTGCATGATCCTAAGGTTTGGACTATAGCTTTGTGGTGGGCCATTTGAAAATCTAGATATGATTTCATTTTTAGAGTAAAAGAGATTCACTCTATAAATACTATAGAGGTTGCCAAAAATGTTATCATGGATTCTAATTCAATGATATCAAAAGTTGAGAAAATTATAAAAGGGTCTTTAGTATAATGGATTATTTTTAGACTGGATATGAGATAGGCTATGTTTTCTTTGATGTTGCTTTTAACATGCTTGATGGTAAAGTTGGTTTTAATTTTACCATTTGGTTTAATGGCTCTTTTGTGGCTGCAGGCTCTCTGGATAAGTCAAAAGTATTTTCCTCCAAAGATGCTGAGGCGATTGCCATTTTATCGACTTTGATTGAAACTTACGTTTTCCATAGAAAAATAATTAACTTTTGGCATTTCCATGACAAACACTTTCCTAAATAGGCAAGAAAAATATTTTAAATTTTGGAGAAAAATTGCATCCCTTAAAGTTAGAAACGTGCCCCTTCTTGGAACCCCTAGTGGATCAGGACTAGGACTTCATAAACACGAGTCCCACTTTCATTAACCCGTGCTTATATATACTTGCTAAAAATGGAAAAAATCGGTTCAAATAGAGGGACCATTTGGTAAAAAAAAAAAGCCGCACGAGAGGCCAAACTTTCTATATAAACATGGAAACCGGAAATTTTAGACAAATACATGTTATGGGGACATGGTTTGAACATAATACACTATTTACCTTTGTCTAATTATAAATTCATACTCCAATGGCGTTCTGAAAAGGAATCATTGTAAACCTTAGTGTTGTATCTTTGAAAATGGAATTCTAAGACTTCCACTTTTCCACTAAATTCTCCACCTTTTCTAGGCTGCTCTCCCTTACTCTTTTTCACGGAATACTCCATCTTTTCCATACCGCTCTCCCTACATTGGAAAGGCTTTCTACATATTCACAAAAATAATAATAATAACAAAAGGTTCATTCATTGAAAAGGTAGGTAAGTTAATTTTTAGTAAATCTCTTTCTAAAAATCCCTGATGCCCCCTATGTGAGAATGATGAAGAACCAAATGAACATGCTTTATTTATGTGGGAGCATTCAAAGGCTTCTTGGCTTAGATCAAGATTGGGCTATCATTCTCACAATATTTTCCTTAACTCAATTTCTGAACAGTGGGAAATATGTATGGAATTGCATGATTTTACGAGTCAATCTCTAGATTATCATCCTAAGGTTTGGACTGTAGCTTTGTGGTGGGCCATTTGAAAAAAATATAAATGATTTCATATTTAGAGGAAAAGAAATTCACCCTATCAATAGTAAAAAGGTTTCCTAAAATGCCATTATGGATTTTAATTCCATGACTTAAAAAAATGGAGAAAATTATAAAGGTTTGCTTGTAAACAGGATATGGGATAGGCTTTTACTTTCTTTGATGTTGCTTTTAACAAACGTGATGGTAAAGTTGATTTTTCTTTTACCATTTGGCTTAATGACCCTTTTGTGGTTGCATGCTCTCTGGATGGGTTAAAAGTCGTTTCCTCCAAAGAAGCTGAGGCGATTGCAGTTTTATCGGCTTTGATTGAAACTTAGATTTTCCATAGAAAAACTATTAATTTTTTTTTTTGCATTTTCATGGAAAAACACGTTCCTAAAAAGGCAAGAAAAATATTTTCAGTTTTGAAGAAAAACCACACCCCTTCATGTTAGAAACGTGCCCCTCCGTGCAACCCCCGATGGATCAGGATTAGGATTTCATAAACACGAGACCCTCTTTCATTAACGCGTGCTTATTTATACTTGCTAAGGAGGGAAAAAATTGATTCAAAATATAGGGACCATTTGGTAAAAGACAAACAGCATGAGAGGTCAAACTTTCTATATAAAACCAGAAGAAACCAAAATTTTTAGACAAATAAATGTTATCAGGACATGCTTTGAACATAATACACTATTTCCCTCTATCTAATTACAAATCCATACTCCAATATTATGCCGAAAAGGAATCCTTGTAAACCTTAGTGTTGTATCTTTGAAAACAGGATTCCAAGACTTCCACTTTTCCTCTAAACTCTTCACCTTTTCTATACTGCTCTCCCTTATGCTTTTTAAGGAATACTCCATCTTTTCCATACCTCTCTGTAACGCCCCAAAATCCGGGCGCCTCGAATCTCGGGGCGCTACGAGAAAGTACCCAAGAGATGCGGAAAATCCAATAATATAATCAAGTGTGAAACTCATATGAGCAAGTAATTGGACAAGCCCTAAAATTTTATTTCATTTTAAGGAATTACAAGGTACTTTCCATAATTAAACTAACTATTCAATTCTAGGCCAACACGGCCAGCTATAAGAAAAGGAAGGAATATAAACCTATATGATAGACGCCTCACGATGCACCAACTGCATCAATCTCTGAACCCTGCGGCAACAGATCAGTCGCCAAGCAAACAACCAAACTAAGAAAGCGGAAGAGAAGATACCTGGAGACACCAAGGATTGGGTCAGGCTCGAAGAGCCAGGCAAATAGGCATGTTTAGATGGCAATACATTATATAATTAGATAGGGAAGAGGACCATACCTGATCCCAGCTGTACCTGCATGATTAGTATCTCGATAATAATATAGAATATCAGAGTGCAACAGAAAACGGTGTAGAGTGTAGTGCATAAACGAAAATCGAGATATTGATATAACAGATGTTTGATACAACCTAACAAGTAGATAAGAGAAGCCATCAAAACATCAGATAAACCACACAAGCACATCAGAGTCATCAGTAGCAGAAGTAAACAGAGGAAGTGACATTACCAAAGTCGTACCCATCGCATCCAAATCCAACCGTATTAACGACGGCAGTTAAAGACGATAAACAACGATATCCATAATATATAATATTCATACATCCATTATACATACATAGAAGCACACCAAGGTACGTCCACAGTTGAAGTACAAAGGACGTGGGGGGTCAGGGCCAGCCCATCGTCATCGTCCCAACGACTGTCGATGGACACCAACCATGGGGGTCATAGCCACCCACAGCTGCCGTCACGTCGAATAGGAGCGTACAAGAATCCACCAATGTCCATAGCCACAGCCAAGTCACAGCCATTGGTCTTACGTGCTATCTCAACCAACAATATCCATAGCCACGGCCAAGTCCCAGTCATTGGACTTACGTGCTAGATCAATATCACCGTCCATCCTTGTGGTTCCCAACAGTTAATAATGCATACCCTTGTAAACTCCGCTTCTCTATACGCTTAATTAGTATTATCTCAATATACAGTCCGTCTATCAGTATCTATCGTTAAGTTCCCAATATTATCGGTCAGGACTTCAAGTGCCATGTCCTGACATTTCATCCAATACGGACCGTGATCATGGATTAGAGCCTAAGTGCAATGCCCTGATTTATAGTACCTCTCAAGGCCTACATCCAAGGTTCAGATCTACCAGCCAGCCTTAGTGTCCGTTTCATCAACATAGATACCACATATTCCAAATCCATCGATGATTACTGCCCCATCTATTCAGGTCCAAGGTCCCACTTCACCTAAGACAGTGATCACGGAGTCTCAGATGCTTATTAAGTATCCTTGGTGCTCCTGTAGGTATTTAGCATCATCGGACATCCGTAACCCTTGAATCAGGTTCCGTTTTACAACCCAAGACCCTACTTAGATGGCTACACGGGTCAAGGTTAAGCCCGGCCCTTGACTCATGTCTAGCGTATCCCAAATAGTCCAAATGGAAGGTCAACGGGGCCTACACATGATCAGGTCATGGAAGGAGACTCAATCCGGAAAATCACTGTTTACAGTGTGCCGGGTCGACATCATGGGTCCACGGGTCGACCCAGTACTCTGTGGAAAGGAACAGTTAACTGGGAAGTAGAAATCAAAGTTTGCAGTGTCCCCGGTCGACCTGGAGGGTTACCCGGTCGACCGAGTACACTGCGGATATTATAACAAACCTCTGGTAGGTTAGGGATTTCTCAGTGTGTTCGGTCGACCGAGCCTCTTGGTCGGTCGACCGAGTACACTGGGTTCTGTACTCTGGGGGTGATTTCAGCTCCCAGCTGAGGGTCAATCCACTGTGTGCTCGGTCGACCGCCTGGGTGACCAGGTCGACCGGGCACACACGAAATTCATATTTTTAAGATTCTGCCCTCTTCCATTCCTCCTCAAAATCCCATCAAATAGATCCCAGATACTCACTAATTATTCTCATCCGTCAATCACACCTCCCACATCATGAACACATCACCAATGGGCCATTGATCTTCCAAATGGGGGATTCCCATCCATCAATGGCCAAATACACATAAAAAGAGCTTAAACTAACAATTCTACTTATCATATCATCCAATCAACCATCCAAATACATAAATCATACCCAACATCCATAAAAGACAGTAATGACCAATCTAAGCATGTTAATCAATTTAATTAAAGAATCTAAGCATGTCTACTTGCCTTTCGTTGGAGATGTCCAAATCCCGAAGCACTAGCTCAAAGCCCAACAAATCAAACCTAAGGAATAATTAGCAAAGTAAAACTAAATTAAAACATAAATCAATGGAAAGCTCTAAGCTACCAAACACACTACTACACCCAATTATTAATCCAAACCTAAGGGGAAGAAGGGCTTACCGAACAATGAAGGGAATGGGGTGGTGGCTTGCAAATTGGAGATGAGAAGCTTGTGGGGTCCACACGAAGATGATGGTGATCGGAGGTTGTGGGGCCCACTTGATTGGTGGCCCACTAAATTAGTGGTGATGATGGTGACCCACTTGGCAAGGGAAATGGTGAAGACAGAAAGATAGAGAATGGAGAAAGAAAGAATAGAGAACAGAGAGAGAATTAGAGAGAAAGAGAGAGAAAGAGTGAGATGGGTGGAATGGGGGTTGACTCACGTCAGTGAGTGGAGTGGAGAGATGAGGGAAAAAGGGTGAAATAGTGAAGGGGAAAATGGGGAAAACAGAGAGAAAGAAATGGAGAATTAGAGAGAAATGGAGGGGGAATGGAGAGATGGATGGGGGGTGTTACACGTTGACAGCAAGGGGAGGTGAGTGAGAGAAATAAGGAAAATAAGAGAGAGAAAGAAATGGTGAGATGGGTGGTGCTCAGTCATGTGGGCAGTGAGTGAATAGAGTGAGGGAAAGAGAAGAAAGAGAGAAAATAGAGAAGGAATGAGAGAAACAGAGAAAGGGAAATGGGGGAAATAGAGAAAGAAAGAAGAAAGGAAAAATGGGGAAAAGAGAGAGATGGAATGGGCTGGGGTTCGCCGGAGATGGTGGTGGCTGGCGGTGACGCAGGTGAGTCCGGTGGCGACGATGATGGCGCCGGAACAGTGGGGTCCACGGCTGGGTGAAGGAGAGGAGTGAAAGAAATGAGAGATGAGATGAGAGAATGGAGAAAGGAGAAGAAGGGTTGGCCGGCAGTGGTGTTGATCGGCGGCGGCGGCGTCCGGCGATGGTGACTGCGAGGAGGGTGAGAACGAGAGGGAGAACGAGAGATGGGAGAAAGAGAGGGATGAGAGAAAAAGAGGGAAAGGGGATGGCTGTTGTCGTGTTGGATGAAGGAGGAAGGGGGATGGGTCTCCATCGTGACCTAATAAAGAGGAATAGGGGAAAGAGGAAAAATGAGATGGGGGTGTGATGAGAGTGAGATGAGTGAGGTGGGGCTCACATGGGATTAAGGTGGGGTAGGGTTTGACTAAAGTGCCCTCTTAATTAATGGGTAATGGGTTAGGCCACGGGTAGCTGGGTCATCCTAAGGTTAAATTCACAATTCTCCAAGGGAAGCCCATCTGTAATTAGGATAACCTATGGTCGACTCGGTCAAATTGGGTCCCACTAGGTATGTCTAGGGACGGGTCCTCACATTCCTCACTCCTAAAACTCATTTGGTCCCCAAATGAAAACAACTACTTCTAAACTTCCAAGGTCTCTACTATAACCAACTATGATGAATGGGAGTTAAACTACCCAGCCAACACTCGGAATAGCTAGTCTTAACTAGGAGGGATACTAGAACTATTCTTCTAACAAAACAGGCTACAAACAACAACTAGTTAAATAACAATCCACACTACAATCAACAAGTAGTAAAACAGAAATACAAGTCACAATCAACAACTAGAAAGGTTGGAGAATCTGGCCTTCTAACACTCTAGGATACTAACAGACAGCTAGCAAAACAACCAAGGTTTACCCTCTGACACTCTAGAATACTAGACCTCAACTATTTGGTCGATGGGATCTGGACATCTAACATTCTAGTTTTCTAACAAGGTCAGCTACTCAACTCTGTCTAGTTCAAGGCATCTCACACTCTTAACTCCAAAAGGTCCGACTAAGGGTGTCGCACACCCCTCACTCCTAGGAACTAACTATGGGTGTCTCACACAAACTCAAAGGAACAACTAGGGTGCCTCACACTCTCCTTACTTCTAAAGGACTAGCCCGAGGTGTCTCACTCCTCGGGTACTACAAGGACTATCTAGGGGTGTCGCACACCCCTCACTCCTAAGGAACAACCCAGATGTTTCACACCCTACTCCTAATGATCTAACTCGGAGTGTCTCACACTCCTCATTCTAATAGAACTAACTCTGGGTGTCATACTCCTTTGACTCTAAAAGGATTGACTAGAGGTGCCGCACACCTCTCACATCTACAGGAAGGATAACTCGGGGTCTCTCAGCTTCACACTACTAACTCAAAAGGTTAGATAAGGTATCATTCACCTTGAGCTGCTAAAAGGGTAACTCGGGGTGTCACACACCCCTCACTCCTAAATGGGACATTGGGCTATCTAAGAAGCAGCAGTCAATCATTCACACAATAGAAGCACGCATATTACAAGGATCCTAAGCACGACAACAACAAGGAATCTAAACACACCAACCAGAAGAGATAAAGCAAACCTCCAGGAAGGCTGATCTCAGAGTCATTGCTCGGTAGGGAAATCAGGCTGATGTCTCTCACCAATCAGAAGTGGTGCAGAACTGTCCGGATAACCCCAAGCTGGCTGAAACCGATCTTGTGTCTGCGAGTATAGGGGCCACTGCTGAATAGGTTGCACCTCGAGTACTGTACTATCGAGAATCTCAGGTGGTGGAAGCATATGAGTCTGCTGGCGGTGTCCTGAAGTACGGTTCCTCTTCCTTGGACAATTGCGAGCCTTGTGTCTAAAGCTTCCACACACATAGCACGCTCCTGACCGTCTCCGATGCTCACTGGTCTCACGGCCTCTGCGATAGCGCTGCTGTCTCTGCTGAAACTCCCAATCAATCCACAGCTGCTCATCACCTTGGACTGCCTCATCTTCATCCTTTTTTGGATACACTTGCAACATCTCCGTCTGCTCGGAAGCTCTTTGCTGGGCTAAGGCTACCCTGTGAAGAGCGTTCTCCACCCATATCGCCCTTTCCACATAAGCCTCATACGTGGGGAGCTCTATAGGAGTCATGCGCAACTGGATGTCCGCTCGAAGGCCATCTACGAAGCGTCTGATCTTCTCTGATTCTGGAGTGATAAGTCTTTCGGCGAATCGAGATAAACGGATGAACTGTGCTTCATACTCCATAACTGTCATGTCTTCCTGAAGTAGCTGCTCAAACTCCCGAAGCTTCTGAGATCTGACGGGTGCTGGAATGAACTTCCGAAGAAATTGCTCCTTGAATGTCTCCCAAGCCACTGCATCGTCCATGTCTGTATAAGGAGTTCTCACTGTCATCCACCATAACTCAGCTACATCCCGAAACATGTAGGTCACTAGCTGTACTCGCTGTCTGCCGGTACACGGAAAAATCCTGAAGATCCGCTCCATCTCAATAATCCATGAATCTGCCTCCATCGGGTCTCCACATCCACTAAACTCTGAAGGTCTCCTCTTACGGAACCTCTCGAATAGCTCGTACGGATCTGGCTCATGCGGTGCAACAACCAGTGGGAACTGCGAAGTCTGCGGCTGTTGGGTCATACGGTTAAGAATCTCCGACATCTGAGTGTTGATCCTGGTCTGAGATTGCACAAACTGCTCAAATCTGTCCTCTATGGTGCCCTGACTACCCCTATCTGAACCATGCTGCTGTGACATGATCTGCAATTAAACATTTTTAGAACAAACAAAACACAAATGACAAAGACAAACAACAATCCATCATCGCGTTACCAGTCTAAGTCTACCCAATCCTCACATCGAATCCTAAGAGTTGCTAAGTATTTTAGTTGTCCGAGAACCGTAAAAGCTCTGATACCAAAATGTAACGCCCCAAAATCCGGGCGCCTCGAATCTCGGGGCGCTACGAGAAAGTACCCAAGAGATGCGGAAAATCCAATAATATAATCAAGTGTGAAACTCATATGAGCAAGTAATTGGACAAGCCCTAAAATTTTATTTCATTTTAAGGAATTACAAGGTACTTTCCATAATTAAACTAACTATTCAATTCTAGGCCAACACGGCCAGCTATAAGAAAAGGAAGGAATATAAACCTATATGATAGACGCCTCACGATGCACCAACTGCATCAATCTCTGAACCCTGCGGCAACAGATCAGTCGCCAAGCAAACAACCAACTAAGAAAGCGGAAGAGAAGATACCTGGAGACACCAAGGATTGGGTCAGGCTCGAAGAGCCAGGCAAATAGGCATGTTTAGATGGCAATACATTATATAATTAGATAGGGAAGAGGACCATACCTGATCCCAGCTGTACCTGCATGATTAGTATCTCGATAATAATATAGAATATCAGAGTGCAACAGAAAACGGTGTAGAGTGTAGTGCATAAACGAAAATCGAGATATTGATATAACAGATGTTTGATACAACCTAACAAGTAGATAAGAGAAGCCATCAAAACATCAGATAAACCACACAAGCACATCAGAGTCATCAGTAGCAGAAGTAAACAGAGGAAGTGACCTTACCAAAGTCGTACCCATCGCATCCAAATCCAACCGTATTAACGACGGCAGTTAAAGACGATAAACAACGATATCCATAATATATAATATTCATACATCCATTATACATACATAGAAGCACACCAAGGTACGTCCACAGTTGAAGTACAAAGGACGTGGGGGGTCAGGGCCAGCCCATCGTCATCGTCCCAACGACTGTCGATGGACACCAACCATGGGGGTCATAGCCACCCACAGCTGCCGTCACGTCGAATAGGAGCGTACAAGAATCCATCAATGTCCATAGCCACAGCCAAGTCACAGCCATTGGTCTTACGTGCTATCTCAACCAACAATATCCATAGCCACGGCCAAGTCCCAGTCATTGGACTTACGTGCTAGATCAATATCACCGTCCATCCTTGTGGTTCCCAACAGTTAATAATGCATACCCTTGTAAACTCCGCTTCTCTATACGCTTAATTAGTATTATCTCAATATACAGTCCGTCTATCAGTATCTATCGTTAAGTTCCCAATATTATCGGTCAGGACTTCAAGTGCCATGTCCTGACATTTCATCCAATACGGACCGTGATCATGGATTAGAGCCTAAGTGCAATGCCCTGATTTATAGTACCTCTCAAGGCCTACATCCAAGGTTCAGATCTACCAGCCAGCCTTAGTGTCCGTTTCATCAACATAGATACCACATATTCCAAATCCATCGATGATTACTGCCCCATCTATTCAGGTCCAAGGTCCCACTTCACCTAAGACAGTGATCACGGAGTCTCAGATGCTTATTAAGTATCCTTGGTGCTCCTGTAGGTATTTAGCATCATCGGACATCCGTAACCCTTGAATCAGGTTCCGTTTTACAACCCAAGACCCTACTTAGATGGCTACACGGGTCAAGGTTAAGCCCGGCCCTTGACTCATGTCTAGCGTATCCCAAATAGTCCAAATGGAAGGTCAACGGGGCCTACACATGATCAGGTCATGGAAGGAGACTCAATCCGGAAAATCACTGTTTACAGTGTGCCGGGTCGACATCATGGGTCCACGGGTCGACCCAGTACTCTGTGGAAAGGAACAGTTAACTGGGAAGTAGAAATCAAAGTTTGCAGTGTCCCCGGTCGACCTGGAGGGTTACCCGGTCGACCGAGTACACTGCGGATATTATAACAAACCTCTGGTAGGTTAGGGATTTCTCAGTGTGTTCGGTCGACCGAGCCTCTTGGTCGGTCGACCGAGTACACTGGGTTCTGTACTCTGGGGGTGATTTCAGCTCCCAGCTGAGGGTCAATCCACTGTGTGCTCGGTCGACCGCCTGGGTGACCAGGTCGACCGGGCACACACGAAATTCATATTTTTAAGATTCTGCCCTCTTCCATTCCTCCTCAAAATCCCATCAAATAGATCCCAGATACTCACTAATTATTCTCATCCGTCAATCACACCTCCCACATCATGAACACATCACCAATGGGCCATTGATCTTCCAAATGGGGGATTCCCATCCATCAATGGCCAAATACACATAAAAAGAGCTTAAACTAACAATTCTACTTATCATATCATCCAATCAACCATCCAAATACATAAATCATACCCAACATCCATAAAAGACAGTAATGACCAATCTAAGCATGTTAATCAATTTAATTAAAGAATCTAAGCATGTCTACTTGCCTTTCGTTGGAGATGTCCAAATCCCGAAGCACTAGCTCAAAGCCCAACAAATCAAACCTAAGGAATAATTAGCAAAGTAAAACTAAATTAAAACATAAATCAATGGAAAGCTCTAAGCTACCAAACACACTACTACACCCAATTATTAATCCAAACCTAAGGGGAAGAAGGGCTTACCGAACAATGAAGGGAATGGGGTGGTGGCTTGCAAATTGGAGATGAGAAGCTTGTGGGGTCCACACGAAGATGATGGTGATCGGAGGTTGTGGGGCCCACTTGATTGGTGGCCCACTAAATTAGTGGTGATGATGGTGACCCACTTGGCAAGGGAAATGGTGAAGACAGAAAGATAGAGAATGGAGAAAGAAAGAATAGAGAACAGAGAGAGAATTAGAGAGAAAGAGAGAGAAAGAGTGAGATGGGTGGAATGGGGGTTGACTCACGTCAGTGAGTGGAGTGGAGAGATGAGGGAAAAAGGGTGAAATAGTGAAGGGGAAAATGGGGAAAACAGAGAGAAAGAAATGGAGAATTAGAGAGAAATGGAGGGGGAATGGAGAGATGGATGGGGGGTGTTACACGTTGACAGCAAGGGGAGGTGAGTGAGAGAAATAAGGAAAATAAGAGAGAGAAAGAAATGGTGAGATGGGTGGTGCTCAGTCATGTGGGCAGTGAGTGAATAGAGTGAGGGAAAGAGAAGAAAGAGAGAAAATAGAGAAGGAATGAGAGGAACAGAGAAAGGGAAATGGGGGAAATAGAGAAAGAAAGAAGAAAGGAAAAATGGGGAAAAGAGAGAGATCGAATGGGCTGGGGTTCGCCGGAGATGGTGGTGGCTGGCGGTGACGCAGGTGAGTCCGGTGGCGACGATGATGGCGCCGGAACAGTGGGGTCCACGGCTGGGTGAAGGAGAGGAGTGAAAGAAATGAGAGATGAGGTGAGAGATGAGATGAGAGAATGGAGAAAGGAGAAGAAAGGTTGGCCGGCAGTGGTGTTGATCGGCGGCGGCGGCGTCCGGCGATGGTGACTGCGAGGAGGGTGAGAACGAGAGGGAGAACGAGAGATGGAAGAAAGAGAGGGATGAGAGAAAAAGAGGGAAAGGGGATGGCTGTTGTCGTGTTGGATGAAGGAGGAAGGGGGATGGGTCTCCATCGTGACCTAATAAAGAGGAATAGGGGAAAGAGGAAAAATGAGATGGGGGTGTGATGAGAGTGAGATGAGTGAGGTGGGGCTCACATGGGATTAAGGTGGGGTAGGGTTTGACTAAAGTGCCCTCTTAATTAATGGGTAATGGGTTAGGCCACGGGTAGCTGGGTCATCCTAAGGTTAAATTCACAATTCTCCAAGGGAAGCCCATCTGTAATTAGGATAACCTATGGTCGACTCGGTCAAATTGGGTCCCACTAGGTATGTCTAGGGACGGGTCCTCACACTCTCTCTCTTCATTGGAAAGGTGTTATAGATTCACAAAAAAACAATAATAATAAAAAAGGTTCGTTCATTGAAAAGCTAGGAAAGCTACTTTTTAGTAAATCTCTTTCTAAAAATGCCTTGTGCCCCCTCTGTATGTGAGAATGATGAAGAATCAAATGGGCATGCTTTGTTTATGTGTTAGCATTCAAATGCTTCTTGGTTTGGATCAAGATTGGGCTATCATTCTCACAATATTTCCCTTAACTCAATTCTTGAAACAGTGGAAAAATTGTATGGAATGGCATGATTCTACTAGTCCATCTCTAGATTATCATCCTAAGGTTTGGACTGCGGATTTTTAGTGGGCCATTTGAAAATATATAAATGATTTCATTTTTAGAAGAAAAGAGATTGAACTTATAAATAGTACAACGATTTCCAAAACTTTTATTATGGATTCTAATTCGATGGCATCAAAAGTGGAGAAAATTGTAAAGGATTTTTAGTATAAAGGATTACTTTTAAACTGAATATGGGATATGCTTTTATTTATTTTATTTTTTATGCAGTTTTTAACAAGCTTGATGGTAAAGATGGTTTTGGCTTTACCATTTGGTTTAATGGCTCTTTTGTGGTTGCATGCTCTCTGGATGGGTCAAAAGTTACTTTCTCCAAAGAAAATTGAAGTGAGGGCCGTCTTATCGGCCTTGATTGAAAAAAGTAAGGCTATGGGCTTTCCTAAAGTTCACCGTCTGTCCGATACTCTTGATGCTTTGTGTGCAATAAAAAGGAGGTCTAGATTGGTATATCGGCCCCATTTTGCAAAACATCGTTTTTAGTGGCAACATCTTTTGACCTCTTCCAAAATTTTCGTATTTCTAGAAGCATAAATGCGGTTGTGCACGATCTTGCAAAGGAAATTCATTTGGGAGGTTGGAACATGGGCCCTTTTTCCTTCCAAGATAGCATGTTTTATCTGTTTTTTCTTGTGTTGATGTCTCTACTACTTTTCCAATCTTGTTGTTTCCTTTGTTATTTCTAATGAGGACCTTTTTTTTATCAATAAAAAAAGATATCAGAACACTAATGTGTATTTTTTTTTCGTGAAAATGCATTACAAATGTGCCCTTTCAAGTTGTGAATCTTTGGGGGCAAGGAAATGGTGTGCTACACAAATGTAAAACATCGGGCAATCTTGTTTGTTAGCCTGCAAATAGGTGGTGGTATTACTATTAACAAATACATAGAAGTTTTAAATAAGACAGGAGGATCTCTGATAGTGTTTTGGGTTATACAGAGTCTCCTGGTTGAGCAAATCATATCGAGTATCGACCCTCCTTCCTTTTATATATGAGATTTTGACACATTAGAGCCAACAGTAAGGAATTTGTGTTGTGGATTTGGGCATTCCTCGATACTTTGGGACTATGATCTCCCCTTAATCTTTAATCATTCAAAAACAAACATTCAAATAAAGCTGAAACTTTAAATTTTGCCCATTAATTCAGGGATTAGGGACGTTGTCACATGTTCATCAAGGTGCTATTCCCATGGCTTATCTGTTTTGGGGGCATGTCTTTAATGAGATGTAACTTGGGTTGCACCATATCCAAACTACATGGCCTGACCCAACCAAAAGTGAAATTCCGTGTCTCTATAATTCAGTGCAAGTCGATCTTGGGTCTAGTGGAGCACCCCAGTGGAACGAATTCAGGTTAGGCCTAGGAAATTTTAACCCTTGTATCCAACTTATATATAGGGCATTTGTGCTCCCAGCAGAGAGTGAAAACTGTGATCAGAAGGTCCCATGTGGGGTCCACCTAAGGGGATGGTGTGTCTTTATGGGCCCCACTTGAGGGTTGAAACTAGTGCCAGTAATTGGTTTTTTTATTTTATTTTATTTTTTTGGTATAAAATTGGTGCATGTTAAAAAGAGAATGGGTGAATGATTTTCGAAATCAATGGACTCTTTGAAATTGAGAATTTGAGATACGCACAAAAGATCAATAGTCGGAGACCACTTGATCTCAACCACAGGATCAATCATCTATACTTCCCCACAAATGATCTCAACTACCCAATCTCCTATCATAAATAGACAGAGCAGTTGTTGCTTCAATCAACCTTTTCATACCCCCACACTTGGTACATGTACAAGGATTGCATTTGCATCCCCCAATGAAAAGTTAAAGCTAAAAGAACAGAAAATGGCAAAAAAAAAAAAAAAAGGGAATTCTTATGAAAAAATTAAGTTTAAGTCTTAATTAAATGGTTTTCTAAAGAAAAATTATAAAATGACAAGGTAATTGTTCATACATTTATTTTGGACGAAATCACCCTAATTAACAATATCATTCACTCAGTTGACGATATCATCAGCTTTCATTATAAGAAAATGATATTTTGCTCTATTTTCTTCTACCTTGTGACGAAAAGGTTATGAAAATCATTGCATTTTGTGTTCCAATGGTTTTCCTGAAGTGGGCTCAATAATCTTGCTTCAGTGTATGAGTCCCATGCTTAATTTCTACGCATTGCATGAGTTTTGAGAGTTCGAGTTTGGAGTGTAAGGTGTTTGGTGAAATGCCTAAATGAAGATCTTCTCTCAATTTGGTGGTGGCTTGAGTGAGGTTGGAGGAGATGAATTTGTGTATGCTTTTGAGAACATTTGTTTGGTGGTTGCTAGAGGAAAAATTTTGTAGGTCTTAATGTTTGTGAGCAACACGTATGGCGTCATGCTGGGTAATCTTTAAGCAGTGAACGTGGGATTTTCTTCTAGGCATTGTATTATTTGTGTGAAGTTTTAGATCCAAAGAGTGATTTCGTTAATTCGGAATCTTTGAACAACTTCAAAAATGGATATATGAAAACCATTGAATAAGAAAAAGAAAAGTTGCATTGCAGGAGGTTGACAATCAATTGAATTGATGATATCGTCAACTAGGATAGTCTCGTTTAAAGAATGTACAAATAATTATCCTTATGTTTTTTCTTCATAAAATTATTTAATTATTATTTAAACTTAATTCTTTCTTAAAAAACTCCAAAAAAATCAACTAATGGCCCACTAATGAACGCCCCACAAGATAGACGGCTCGGATGATCTTATCATCTTACAATTTGGCATTTACAATTTTACAGGTAGTTCCCCATCCACATCTAGGGTTTAGAAGATAATATCCCATCACATCGCCCACCCCTCCAAACTTTCCCTCACCCCGCCTTTCAAAATCAGTGGCAACTCTCGTAAATACATCCACTCCCAGACCCATTCTTAAACTCTTCTCACTTTTAAACGACGTAAGGATCTCAATTTCCGTAAAAAACTAAAAACCCGTTTCTTTTCTTATTTTCCTCTTCGCTCTCACTCTACAAATTCCAAAACCTCTCTACTACTTCTGTCTTTCTCTCTCAGGTATTTTTTCCCTCTTCGATTTTCCATGAATTTTGATTTCCCCCTCTCTTTTCCATACGAATCTTTCTAGGAATCTTTCTTCTTAGTTTTTTTCTTCATTTCTCAGTGTTTTGTGATTGCTAGGGTTTTGTCGATTTCTTCTGGTATTTTTCGATTTCCTACTAATCTCGATTTCCCCTTTTTCTTTCCCGTAAAGCTTGGCTTTTTAGGGTTTCTTCTTCGGATTTGGTTTTCTGATAGGGTTTGATCGATTTCTGCAGAATCAAGCAGCCATGTCTCTGAGGCCAAATGCTCGGACGGAGGTCCGACGGAACCGTTACAAGGTCGCCGTCGACGCGGAAGAAGGACGGAGGAGGAGGGAAGATAACATGGTCGAGATCCGGAAGAATCGAAGGGAAGAAAGCCTCCAGAAGAAGCGGAGAGAAGGGATGCAGGCGCAGCAGTTCCCTGCGTCGATCCATCAATCTGCCGTTGAAAAGAAGGTAACTTTACGCACGATCGCTGGATCTAATCGCTTTGTTCTAGGATTAGGGTTTCAGTGGTTTTGGATCTGATTCGGTTTCTTGATTCCCCATAGATGGTTTTTGTTTCTTTGTTAATCTTTTTTGTTGATTGTGTTTGCAGTTAGAGAGTCTTCCTGCGATGGTCGCGGGAGTATGGTCCGATGATAGCGCGTTGCAGCTCGAGGCAACGACCCAGTTTAGAAAACTACTTTCCATAGGTATTAGTCTCATCCATCTTTTGGTGTTTGTTTTTATGACGGATAGAATAGGAAAAGAAGATGTTTTTATGCCGTGAAGCATTTGGTGTGATGGGGGAACTAGAAATCAATTCAAAATTGCTGTTTTGGCACACCCATTTTCTGAGAATGGGGGAATTTCCTGTTTTGGAGTATCTTAGAAGTTAGAATTCACACACTTACCAATGAATATGTTCTTTTCTAGTGTTCTTGCTTTTGTTGATCTATGAGAACATGATTATCTATTATATTAATACCATTTCTCAGAGAGAAGTCCTCCAATTGAAGAAGTTATTGCGTCCGGAGTTGTCCCTCGTTTTGTTGAATTTCTTGTGAGAGAGGATTTTCCACAGCTCCAGGTTTGAATTGTGTTTATAAAGTTTTTCTTTCTTCACTCTCTGAATTGCATTTGTTTTGGATTTTGAAGTATTTTATTTTGTTTCACATCGATGATGTATGTTTTGGAACTTTAGTTTGAGGCGGCTTGGGCTCTCACAAACATTGCTTCTGGAACATCTGAGAACACCAAGGTTGTTATCGATCACGGGGCTGTGCCGATCTTTGTGAAGCTTCTCGGTTCTCCAAGTGACGATGTCCGGGAACAGGTAAATGTGCATATCGTTTTCACTTTGCTTAGTTGCTGTTATGTTTATATGCATGTCAGTTTAATTCAATATCTTTCAGAATATTTTTTGTTCAAGGCTTAACCACATAAAATGGTCATACTCTAGTTATGAAGAGTTTGGGATTCGCTGCCAGGCCAACTCCATATATAGAATCCATCTTTTTCCCAAGCTCTGGCAATCCCTTCCCTCTTTGTGGGTTTCAAATATGCATATTTGGAATGGAATGTTGTGAGCATTTTACTAGCTGAGGTTTTGTTCGAAATGTGAAATATTTATTTTATTGCATCATGCAATGGCTGCTATGTTCTTATTCTTGTACAAAATGCTAAATCTTACATTGTCTAATCACCTATGATTGATATGGGAGATTCATAGTTTCTTCTTGATCATGTTGCTAGAAGTTTCACTTGGTATGAAAAATGAATGAGGGATACATGTGGGGCTAGCATCCCTATGAAAATTGTCTTGGTTGAAAACAAAGCTTTTAGAAAAGTTTTCACTTCGGTGTAGCAAGCAAGTACATTTCATTTGAAAATTCTCAGTGACAGATTATTATTTCAAGTTCATGATCAAAAGTATAGTATCTTGATTTATTAGTACCTATATATTTTTGCAACTTTTCTTTTGTAAGACTTGCTATTTTTGAGTTGTAGGCTGTGTGGGCATTGGGAAATGTTGCTGGTGATTCCCCTAGATGCCGTGATCTTGTCCTTAGCCATGGTGCCCTGATTCCTCTGCTGGCACAATTGAACGAGCATGCCAAGCTTTCTATGCTGAGGAATGCCACCTGGACACTATCAAATTTCTGCAGGGGCAAGCCACAACCACCTTTTGAGCAGGTTAGTCCATGCTTCTTGTGTGTATGCTTTTATGGTGTACTTTCATGCTGGTTTCTCTCCATAATTGGGACTGAGTTCCTTTTTTGGTCTGTGTAGACAAAACCTGCTCTACCAGCACTGGAGCGTCTTATCCATTCAAATGATGAGGAAGTCTTGACTGATGCTTGCTGGGCCCTCTCATATCTATCTGATGGTACAAATGATAAAATCCAAGCTGTTATTGAAGCAGGCGTGTGCCCTCGGCTTGTTGAGCTTCTTCTGTAAGTTCTTTTTTTTTTCCTCGTTTTTCCATTGCTCGCATTGAATTTTGGTCCTGTTTATATTGGATTATAACTCTGAACTTCCATATGTGTTGTTTACGTAGTCACCCTTCGCCATCAGTGCTTATTCCGGCACTTCGCACAGTTGGGAACATTGTCACTGGGGATGATGTGCAGACTCAGGTATTTAATAATTTAATGCTTTTTGCAGTATTCTCTATTACTGTGTTCTGTAATAATGTCTGTCATGTATGAGTGTTGTGTTCTGTAATAATGTCTGTTACGTATGACTGGAAAAGAAGTGTCTGATTTTTTAAGTTTCTTTTGGAATATTGCTATTATTGCATACTACTTGCTTGGAGAATTTCTATTAGTGTTTGATCATAATTTTAAGTTCAAGGCCATTTGTCTATCAGTTTCTGTATATTGATCAGTAACCAAGAAAGTTCATCAAGCACAAATAGGATGTCATAGAAATGGGTGTAATAGGGTATACTGAGAGAGGAATGGTTAAAAAAAAAAAGAAGGAAAAGCAGAGGTTATATCATAGTACCCTTATGCAGACTGTCAACTCACCATTCTAGACATGGAATTTCTATTTTGGTTATAGAGAATAGAGATATGAATAACTTCATACCGAGTCTCTATCTTTCCAATTAACCCTTCCTCTGTTGTGCAACAAGAGCTATAATGGATGAACCATTGAACTTGAGGTTCTTCCTAGACATGTTTTGAGTCCATTTCAAGCTCGGCATGGTTAACTAGGATGAAGCAAAGTGTTGGAGGTAGTGTAATGCCAAACCTGGATAGATGATTGTTAGCTTGAGGTTTTCTTGATTATTACCTTCTCTGGCCTTGTTGCACTTTAGACCACAAATGTGATGGAGATGATGGCTTTAAGAAATGGCTTGCTAGAATCTTCTCGTATTCTGCTTTATCGACTAATAGCAGAAGGTGACTCATTCTGCCCTGTCTGCTGGGTAAGTGGCTGATGCCCGGCTTCTTCAAGGCTAGCAGACATCATGGAGGTAAGGACTTTGCTTTATCTGTTAATCAGATTGCAAACAAGGCAGTGGATCTTTTGGGCAAATAGGGAGTCACGCAGTCATGTGTCCAGCAACGGGTTTGGCCAATGATTTGCATATGCCACTCAGACAGTCTTGATATGCATATTTCACTCAGACAGGCAATGATATGAATGTTCCACTGAGACAGGCTTGTCTCTCTCTTTCTGGTTTCCATTGTATATTTTGCTCCTGCTGTTAGTGGGGGTTCCCCTTTGTTTTGTTTTATGTGGATAGAATCACCATCAGCCTTAACTCGGTATGCTCTCCTGTATTCTATAGCACTTGAGTTTAATAATGTTCAGTTACCAATCAAAAAGAAAAGAGAGAGGGAAGAAATCTTGAATGCTTAAAAGTTCACCACTGTCTTGGGTGTCCAACGAGTTGATTGGCATTTGTCCATGTAGGCTCCACGATGTGCATGCACATGCACAGAGGTGTGGCTGAAGTCTAGGGTAATACCCTTCTAAGTAATCCAATTCTTTTACTGAAATCAGTTCGTTCTGCTGTTCAAGCCAAAAACAACCTTTCTCCTAACTTTTGAAGTCAAGGGTACGTGCCATGCTAGGTGCTATGTTTTTGGTGGCAGCAGGTTAACTGGCAGATGTTCAGATATTTTTTTCTCTCAGCTCATATTGATATATTCCTTATCCTTTTCCAGTACTTCAATTGGCAAGCACTTGTTTCCTGATTCGGTTAACTCTCAATCATGAGAAAAGCATAAAGGAAGCATTAGTCCAAAAGTCATGCTGTCTTGCAGACGAAGACAACCTTACTGATGAATTTTTAAATTGTGATATGCAGAAGTGTTACTAAATGTTATTCTGACATAGTAGACCAGTAGATGTGTTACTACGAAGTGCAAGAGCATTAATGCATTTATGAGGGGTTTGGTAGAGGCTATTGTTTTGGTGGAAGCATGTTAATGTTGCATTTGAATTCCAACTTTTAGAAGTTAAGTTACTATGGTTCTTTTCTGTTATTGATGTATTCTTTATCCTTTTTCCAGTACATTATTAATCACCAGGCACTTCCCTGTCTCCTGAATCTGTTGACTCACAATCATAAAAAAAGCATCAAGAAAGAAGCTTGCTGGACTATTTCAAACATAACAGCAGGAAATAAGGAGCAGATCCAGGTATAGAAGTGGTCTTTTTTCACATGAAACTGTCTTGGTTTAACTGATGCATCTTTGTCCCTTTTTGGATGCTCCGAAGTCAATTCTTTTTCATGTCCTCAACTCAAGGCCTTTCTAAGTTATTATTACTAACTACCAGTGAAAAGAAGTCAATGGCTTCTTTTTTTTTTTGTTATTATTACTGCTCATTATCAGTGGGAAAGCAAGCTTATGCACTCCAGACATTTTCATTCCTTTGGTTATTTAAGTTTTAGAACCTTTTTTTTTTTTGAAGTACTCAAATCTTTCACTAACTTCTGTTTGTTTGTTTTTTAACCATCATTGGAGTCTATTCCATTGCACATGCTGTCTGCCTTTTGACTTTCTTCAATTATGGATACTCATTACTTGAACTTTTAAAAATGCAGGCAGTGATTAATGCTGAAATCATTGCCCCCTTGGTCCATTTGCTTCAAACTGCAGAGTTTGATATCAAGAAAGAGGCAGCATGGGCCATCTCAAATGCTACTTCTGGTGGTACCCATGATCAAATAAAGTATGTATTTGCAGTACACTGGTGGTACCTGACAGCTCAAGTTATATATTTATGTTCTTACGTGTTTATTTTCTTGTGGATGAAAGGTTCCTTGTGAGCCAAGGTTGCATCAAGCCGTTGTGTGATCTCCTTGTTTGCCCTGATGCAAGAATAGTCACAGTCTGTCTGGAAGGGCTTGAGAACATATTGAAGGTTGGGGAAGCAGAGAAGAACTTGGGGAACTCCAGTGATGTCAACCTCTATGCCCAGATGATTGATGAAGCTGAGGGATTGGAGAAGATCGAAAATCTTCAGAGCCATGATAACACTGAGATATATGAGAAGGCAGTGAAGATTCTCGAGACATACTGGTTAGAAGAGGAAGATGAGGCTCTGCCTCCAGGAGATGCCACTCAATCTGGGTTCCGCTTTGGAGGAAATGAGTTACCCGTGCCTTCTGGTGGATTCAACTTTAGCTGAAGGTACCTGTCATTAAGATTTTGATCTCTAGAGTTAACTTTGCACCCCAATTGCGGCCTGCTTTTCTCACAAGCGATTTATATTATGCCAACTTTCAGGGGATTTGGTCTGAGTTGTGTTCATATAAACACCCAACTGGGGTGTGATGGGGACGTCTTTGTTTGGTCGGGTCTCGTCAGTGTTGTCTGGTCCAGTCAGGTATGGTTGAAGGGATGCTGAAATGGGAGTCTGGCTTGGGTGGGTATAATAAAACAGGATGGTGGTTTTGCAGGGTGGCAGACATGCCTTTTTTTATTGGTTTTTGTATTTTGGTATTATGGGGATGCGGTGGCAAGCGGGGTTGCATTTTGAATTGGGATGTGTAGTGATAGCAGAACAGATTCATATCTTTTTATGTTGTCCCAAAGGCGATAAACACCTGGTCTTTATTGGTTTAGTCATGTAGTTGAGTAGTAGAGTAAATGATGAGAAGTCGGGGTATTGTTGCAGGTGCAGGGCAATTTCTGATGGTCCCTTGATCTTGCCTTTCTCCTGTATAGCAAGAGCAGAAGAGCTTTGTATGGTTCTGTTCTGGTTGATTATTCTTGGCGTTCAATGTTTGTTTCAACAGGTCTCTTGTCCGGACCTTATCTTAAGATGATTTTACAGTTGGTGTTATGAAGCATAGTTAAAAAGGCAGCATTTCTATGTTATCTTCATTGTGGTTTTTTTTTTTTTTTCCTTTTTGGTATTGAAAAAATTAATAGGAGAAAGAATTCTGAAGGGTATTTGATGTTATTTTACTGAAGATTGCGCTAGCGTGTCCCCCAGTGAATCAAAACTGTGGTGTGTTCTTATCAGGGTTGAAATATTGATATTAGCAGTATTTTATCTCTTATACGGCTAAACTCCTTTATATGTTGTTCGTTTTGTGTGGTTGTTTCATTTTGTTTTCAGGTCTTTTGGCTTGCATGCTTATCATTTTATCTTTTGGTGCTGCTAAGCTTTTTGAGTACCATTCAAGAAAAAATAAAATAAAAAGGATGGTTACTATGAAAAAAACAGTTAGTAGTAATGTGTTGCATGTTTCTATTCTTTGAATACTGTCGGTGGGTTAGCAAGAAACTTCATTCTTACATGTGTCTTTGCTATCATGGTTATAAATGGGAGGCCCATCAATACTCTGGCAATTGAGTTTCAAAAAGAAATACTGAGTGGTTATAGAAATACTCTGGCTCATTTGTAACTTTGGTTGCATGGATTCAAAACATTGGAGTTGAGTTCGGTTGCTCTTTCGAAAATCAGAACATTTTTTAGGACTCCACCGGTCCTAGCGAATATAAAAATGCAAATCAATCTGAAGACATGGAAAAATGTATCATTCTTTTGATCCCCCCTCATGAGGCCATTTGAGCCCATGTTAACAATTGACTTCTATTTAGTAACATCTACATGGGATATAGACATATATAGTAAAATAAGAATGACGGTCTCATATATCTATTGGAAAAGCATCTGTAGGACCCTCAGGTCTTTGTCCCATCTAACCAAGTAGGCCTGTTAATTTGGCCTAGAGACGGGGCCTCTCAAAAGCCCCAGGGCCGGGCTTGGACAATATTAACTCGGCCTCACTCTGGCTGTGACCACTTTAATTTATTTTATATCTAATATATATATATATATATATATTAAGATGACCTTATCATAGTCACTTAGTAGTCATCAGGGGATATGAAGATAATTTCATACCCACTTACCAATTAAAAAATATTCTAAAAATCTATTCATACATTCATACTTGATTCATTTCATGTATATTTAATTATTTAAGTTATGTATTGTACTTAATATATAATTAATTAAGTGTTGTACGGTTGCTTCAAATCCTTTTTTTTTTTTTAGTTTTATCGCTTCTTATTTAGGCCTTTTATATTATTTTTATAAATCCTTGTTAGTGCAAAAGGGGGTGTCCTCATTTCTATTAATAATAATACACTATTTCCTCTATAGAGTTGATTGAGATGCCAACCAATTCATAGAGCTAATTTGTATGTGCATACATGGGGTGATTGAAATATCCTTTTAATTAGATAATTAATAGTATAACTTTTAGTTCTTAAAAGTCTAAACTAATAGTATTTTTTAAGTGCATTTACTTTTTTGATCGAAATCCAAGAATGCACAATAGTTAGATTAGTCTTTAATTAAAACTAATGCCAATTGATAAAAGGTATGAGAGCGTAAATGGTTTAAAACTCTCAAATATAAGACACTGCTGGAATGATTTCATATGTGAAAATTCATATGAAAGTCATATTAAATGTGTAAAATAGATCATATTCTTTAACCATTTTCCTTCTTTGACAAAATAAATAAAATCATATGTCTAGAACCCAAGTCACGAAATGCATGACTTTATCAGATAAAAGAAAGTTTTTAGAGATAACTTATATTCTCCCGATGTTTTTTTAATGGTTCATTTGCAATTGAGGTTAGGCAAAGATAACGGATGTTTTCTTAATGGTTCCTTTGCAATTGAGGTTAGACAAGATAACGCTCGAACTCAAATTTTGGTAATAATGTAAAAAAAAAAAAAACAATTTTCTTATTTTGAGGCCCTAAGCGGTGGCCCTAGCCCTCGAGGGTAGGGTAAGGGCCTAGATAGTGCAGGGCCTCTGAGGGCTTTGGCCCGTTCAGGCCCTACCCTGAAAATAGTAAGGGTATAGCTAGGACAACCCCAGGCCCGACCCGACTAGGCCCTTTGACAGCCCTATAATCAAGGATTGATATACCATATTAATATGGCAGAAAAGATAATGAAATAAACTGGTGGATGCCAAATCCACGAAATTCATGGTATTATACCATGTCTTCCTGATGCATCATTCACTGTAGCCAGGGTAGGAGTCATCCATGAACTGAATGACCCATGACCTAGACACCCTGAACTAATTGGGCTAACCAACCACATCAAGATTTCCAATTTTTGACATTCACTGAAAAAACACAAAGAAAGAGGGAGATGCAGGAGTTCAAAATAATAATAATAATAAATAAAAAATTGTCAAGTCCCCCTCACTCAGCCATTCAATATAATCAAGAAATTAAAATCAACTATTACTAGAAATCTCAAAGAATCAACCGCATGCAAATGCATACAAACAACATTTATATTCATCGTTGTAGAGATAAATAAACATGAAAAAGAATCTGAATCATTAAACATTTCCTTTGGAAGACACTAAGTAACACTAATGCATGAGAACAGAGAATTGCTTTAGATTTATAATGAATGAATAGAACAAATGAAAAAAAAAAGAGAATTTTACCTGAAAAAGGACCCTAGTTGGTCACTCAACGGAAGAGGTTCCCATAGATAATATGTAACGGAATGGGTCTTCCCGCCAGAAAATATATTTTTTTTGCTTATTTTCTACAAGCGACGACGTCGTCACTTATAATAGTGGGTTAGTATCGACGTCGTCGCTTATGTTCTATATATATATATATACATATCCCGTCACAGCTTCGTTTTCGTGGGATCCTTTTTAGCTGCCGACGAATAGAGACGATGCAGGCGTCTTCCCCAACGGGTGGGCTTCTTTATGGAGGTTGTTGAACTCCATTAAGAGGTAGGTATATCGATATTTATGTGTTCTTTCATGCATTAGCTACCAAAGATTCTGTGTTTCATGTTTACCCTTTTCAGAAAAGTTCAATAGGGCATTTGATATACATTTTTTTGAGAAAAGTTCATTAAGGCTTTTGAGAAAGGTAACAACTCTGGCTGTTCTAAGGTTGTTTATTGTCACAACCCCTAGTTGAGAGCATATGAAGATTGTGAATCTACGTATTTGCACGTAAGGGTTAAACCCTTATAAGTAATATGAAGATGGGTACTCAAATACGTGCAGAAATCTTGGTGAATATGTCTTGTATAATGTGGGAGCAAACACCCATAAAATGATTTCATTTTCACTCCTCATCTGTCAGTAACCCTAGGAAAAAACAGTTTTAGGGGAGTTAACTTCTCTTGTGATTTTTTTCCTTGTAAATAGAAATAGAAATGGACAGTTTGACCCATACAATCATCTCTCTATTAGCATTATGTGAAAGGTGACCCTTGGACTACATTTGCTAATACCACCAAATTAATATATGCTTTATTTGCGTCGGCAGAATGACCAAGTCTGAGATTTCCATCATATTTCACTTTGATGGAGAGTTTGTCTTTGACATTATACGCCCGGTCTACAATGGTGGAAGACAGAAGATGAGGTCTCTACCTAAGACCTTAACATATGACATGTTGATGAATGAAGCCATTGCACTGTCTAATTGGGATGCAAATATCAAGGATGTAAGCATGAAATACCTTCATCACAATGGACTCGTTTTTTCGTTGATCAGTTTGGAAGATGAAAATGATATGCTGGGAATGTTGATGGCGTCTGGAAGTGAGCAACATGGGCTACATGTGTATGTCAACATGAAACTACACGTTAATAACAAGAAACGCGAAGGCTCTAGGTACGTATCTATGTTCTGTTTTTTTTAATATTTATATAGTTGCACTTGTCGTGCCTAACTTAAATTCTTGTCCATGCCTTGCAGAGAACGAGTGAAGGTTGGCTGTCCAAGTGCCAAGAAGAAAATGTGCAAAGGGATTTGCGAGATAAAAATGCCCACGTCTGGCCTAGTATTTCCCACCGTGGATCTCCATGAAAACGTTGATATGCATTTCTCTACCTCATTGGATCCTCATGCAACAAATCGTTCTACAAGAGCTGTTTTTGATGTGGATGGTATAGATCGAGAGGCTGTTGATGCACACGATGCTGTATGTGCTACTTTTGATATATCAATGGTTCGTGGAACTCCCTCTTCGATGATGGCTGGTAATAAACAAGGCACCGAAACCAATCATGATGCGAATCATTCATTTGGTTTGGAAGATGTAAATTTTGTTGGCAATGAACAAGGAGCTGAAGTCATTCATGCTATGAATCATTCATTTACTATTGAAGATGTCAATTCCGGGGGTAATGAACAAGGAGGTGAAACCATTCATGCTGTGGATCATTCACTTGCTATGGAAGATGTCAATTATATTGGTAATCAACAAGGATCTGAAACCATTCAGGCTGTGCTTCATTCAGTGGCTATGGGAGATATCAATTTTGTAGACACAATGGCCCCTCAAGATGTTATAGCCGATACTGGTACGGACTCAGCACTAGAAATGTGGGTAGGGCGTCAATTTCCTGATCGTGAAAGCTTCAGAAGATCTCTTGCGAAATTTGCAACTTATAACAATTTTACTCTACGACATGTGTCGACCAAGACGAAAAAAGTCACGGCACGTTGCAGAGATGATTGTTGTCCCTGGCGTATACATGCTTCCATCATTGATTCAGGCCCGGAATTTAAGGTGCGGACTTATAACCCAAGAAATTGTTGCTCAAAACCAATGATGGGAATGACACATCCCCAAGCATCCTCGAAACTTATTGAAGAGTTCATTGAGGACAGAGTCCGATGCAATAACCACTTGAAGCCAAAAGAAATTATGAATGAATACCAAAAGGAGTTTGGCACCCGTATCACTTATAGAAAAGTACATATTGCAAAAGAGATGGCCTTGCGTGTAGTTCGGGGATCATATGAAGAATCTTTTAAGATTTTACCTCTATATTGTAAAGAATTACACATGACCAATCCAGGTACTGTGACTAATATCGACACGACTGTTGAAGACAGGTTTAGAAGATTCTTCTGGGCTTTCGGTCCTTGCATCCGATCATTCTGTTCGTCGATGAGGCCGATGATCGCTGTTGATGGGTCACATCTTCGGGGTAAGTATCCGAGTGTGCTTCTAGTGGCTGTCACCTATGATGGTAATCATAAGCTATTTCCTATAGCTTTCGCTTTGGCCGAGGCCGAACGTCGTGACAGTTGGGAGTGGTTTCTTGCCAACCTATCTCTTGCTTTGGGAAGTCCAACAAATTTGACTATTGTGTCTGATCGACAAAAGGGTCTTATCCCGGCATTGGCCAACATCATTCCAAGCGCGATTCACTGCTACTGTTGTTATCACATTGCAGAGAACATTAAAACAGTCTTCTGTGATCGTGCCATTGTATTGAAATTCTGGCGGGCTGCCAAGTCTTTTAGACCATGTGAGTATGAGGCCTATATGAATGACATCATGTCTGTAGACCAAGGGGCGCATAATTATATCAATGCCATTGGAAAACAACGTTGGTCAAATGCGTTTGTTGAGGGTCGGCGCTATGACATGATAACCAGCAACGCTGCCGAATGTACGAACGCGCTTTTAAAGGACATTAGGGTGCTTCCTATTACAAAGCAAGTCGAAGAAATCCGTGCGAAGTTGATGGAGTTCTTCCAGAGAAGACATCTCGAGTCACTGGATATTACATCGCGATTAACGCCCTATGCAGAGAAACTAATGAGCCAAGAGGCTGAAGACTCACGCCGCGTGCATGTACGTGTTGCCGGGCTCGTTGAGTTTCAGGTTCAATCAGCACAATTCATAGATATTGTGGATCTTGAACTGAAGAAGTGTAGCTGTCGTAGATGGGAAATAATGGGGATTCCATGCTGTCATGCACTAGCAGCGATGAAAGTTAGGCACCTGAATCCGTATGACTATGTTGAGGATTGTTACCTAACAACTACTTATCGTGCTTCGTATAGTGAGGTCATTCATGCCACTCGTGATAGCAGACAATGGGAACATACATCAAATGAAATCGTCTTGCCTCCACGTGCTACCAAACAACTAGGGCGTCCAAAGAAATCCCGGATTCGCGTTGAAGACAGAAATCGACAACGCAGGGTTGTTACTTGCTCTAACTGCAAACATAGGGGACATAACCGAAAGAGTTGTCGCAATCCACCATCAGATCATGTTGCATAGATCCAACTAGCATATCTTGTAAATATCATACTTTTGTGGGGTAGAAATACTTTTTGTGGGTGGCTTTCTAGCATACCTTGTACATATCCATTGATGTGGATCATACTTTTGTGGGGTAGAAATACTTTATGTTGGGGTGATTTGATAGCGTACCTTGTACATAGCCCCTGATGTGGATCATACTTTTGTGGGGTAGCTTTCTAGCATATCTTGTGCATATCCCTTGATGTGGATCATACTTTTGTAATACAACTTTAAATATAACAGCTTCAACAAATTTGTTATCAACTTTTATCAACTATGTCACCATTTTTGTTATCAACTTTTATCAACTATTGTCACCATATCCATCTGTGAAAATACGACATCGTCAGTATTAACAAACAAATATGTTACATTAGATTGTGTGAAGCAACGACGTCGTCAGTTATTATAACTGTTTTTTTTTTAAAACGATTCTGTAAAGCGACGACGTCGTCAGTTATTAAAACACAACTATGTTCCACTAGATTCTGTGAAGCAACGACGTCGTCAGTTATTATAACTGTTTTTTTTTAAAACGATTCTGTGAAGCGACGACGTCGTCAGTTATTAACACACAACTATGTGCCACTAGATTCTGTGAAGCAACGACGTCGTCAGTTATTAAAACTGGTTTTTTTTTAAACGATTCTGTGAAGCGACGACGTCGTGAGTTATTAACACACAACTATGTTCCACTAGATTCTGTGAAGCAACGACGTCGTCAGTTATTATAACTGTTTTTTTTTAAACGATTCTGTGAAGCGACGAGGTCGTCAGTTATTAACACACAACTATGTTCCACTAGATTCTGTGAAGCAACGACGTCGTCAGTTTAACACTAGAAGTGATTCCAGTAGATTCTGTTAAGCAACGACGTCGTCAGTATCAGCAACCATTTATTTTAGGCCAGGTTCTGTGAAGCGACGACGTCGTCATTTATTACACCTGGGTTTTTATATAAACGGTTCTGTGAAGTGACGACGTCGTCACTTTAACCTATATATTAGGTTCTGTGAAGCAACGACGTCGTCAGTTTTAAGCAATGATAATAATCCTGTTACTTCTGTAATGGTTAGATGTGCGAATGCACTACAACTACCATACTACTTCGTCGTCCATATTACAAGTTGCATTTAAAAATACATAGGAGGACAACATTCAATAAAGCCAAACAACTATCTTGGGTCATACAGAAGCAAACAAAACTTCCCTTTACATTCATTTCAACTTGTTACATACAAAAAGTTATATGGCACCCAAACACATGTTTTACATGTTAGATTTACATACAACAATGGATCACAACGAAAGATCAAATTTTCATCATTTCTCAGGATCAATTGAGTCAAGTGGAATCTCATCAATATTCAATCGGTATGCATTCAACTCCCAGCTGCGCTTGAAGATCTCAATGATGACTCGTTGCCGGTAATACATCATGTCAGCCTGCGTGAAGTTAATCGGACGACGAAATATACAGTGCTCAGCGAACGCAGCGGCGAAGACACCGTAGTCGTAGCCGTTTTCCTGCAGTGGGATGTTCGTTTTAACGTTGATTGTCCATATGTATGGGTCTGCCCACCCATATTGGCTGAACTTCGTCGTCAGCCACTCAACCTGCAAGATCAGTAAAAGATATCTGACTAAATCTTGAACGATAACACCTTAAGAAGCTCTTTTAAATTTTTGTACCATTATGGTATACTTACAAATCGTTTACAGGTAGTTAAAGCATGACGATCACTGCTTGAACTATTGTAGAATTCCCATTTCCTCTCGTCCGTATACCCAACAAGTAATGTGAAATGATTGACAGAGTGAAGAACGTAAACCAATGTTTTACATTCTCTAGCCTCACACACTCGAGAACCTCCGGGACCGAAGGCTGCTTCTTCAGCGGTTGGCAATCCAGACTGCCACCAGCTCTGCAAAAAAATTAAAAGTGAGTTTTTAACCTCCAAATGGCGACGAAGTCATAACTGCAAATCAGAATCTATATACTTACAGAAATGCTTGGGTCTGCCAAAAAGGTCGTTTGACACTTCTCCCTCAACACATCAAACCAATAATACAGAATATTAGTGTCGAACCAAATTCCCTCCTCTAGAGCACAATTCAGGACTTCACTGGATACCAATGTGCATACAATGTCGAGCTCATTCTTACTGCAAAATACAATACACATAAGGCCATATATGGAATGAAACCATTACGATGGTAATGTAATTACATTATACCTCTCATTGAAATATCGTTTGAACCCATTCAGTAGAAACCTGTCACTTTTGGAGAGTGAATACTCCGATCCACCCATTGAGTGTAAGTAATCATCATACTTTTCTGGAATCTTCCTCGTTCGGGGCAATCGTTTTAACCTCCAAACTAGTGAATCAATGGACGCCCTGATCGGTGAAACTATTATTGCTTGCGAGGTTGATGCCCCCCGAGGAGTGGAAAAGATATCAACCACTGGTGGCTCATTGGAAGTGGAAGGTGTAGAAGTTTGTCTTTCTACTGAATCTGGATCCATCCTGCAATCCTCCTTGGCTACTTCAGGGGCATGTTCAGTAGGGGTGTGTGACATAGGTGAACCTGGAACATCAATATTGTGCTTCACGCTCTTCTGCTTCTTTCCATTCTTTTTTCCTGGGCTTCTTTTGGATGCAGGCTTTTTAACCCTCAATCCGTCGGTGGACGCCTTTTTATCCTGTCATTGTTTAATTTCAAATGCATCAACTTGAGGATAAAATCTTTCACACATTGCATAGAATGACATCCCTGAGGTAACAGTAAAAATAAATCGATGAAATTTTTGCTTACATCTTCTGAAGCTGAGCTGTATAAGTGGTCATCCTTAAATTTGACGAATTTGGTATTCAAACCAGATCTAAATCTGAGTATCTTCCTGATCCATGATTCCCGGAAATGCTCAATTGAGGTTTTCTTCCGAACAGCACGGTCAACTGACCTTTCCATGTGAAGCAAGAGTTGATGAACCTGTGGACATAACAAGAAAATCAGCGATAAGGCATGTGGAAATGAAAAATTATATCGACAGAAAGAGCCACCGGTATCTTACGTGCTTCTGCTCACAACAACCCTCATGTTCATCACGTTTTTTTTTTTTTATCAATCTCCTCATGCTCCTGCCCTCGACCGATGTACATGATCGTGTTGGCCCGATACCAATGCATATACTCATCATTATGTGTCTTTGAAGATGCTTTTTTTCCCTTCAGAGTGCACCGGGATCTACTGTCCCACGACACATAATTAGGTACCCTGCCAGGTGCACTGTAGTCATACACGATTTTTTCTACTCGCTCCACTCTTGGATAGGGCATGCTGAACGGTGGGGGAACTTCCTGAACAAATCCAAACTGTTTCATAACGCGACCCGTATTATGTCGCTCCACTACCCAATAAAAAGCCAAGACCGTTGAAGATGAAAATAGGTCACGGTCGGCTTTAGAAACAGTATGACGGAATGTCTTTCCGAACTTGCTATATGGTTGCCATTTGATTTACAGAAAAAGAAATAAAACAAGATTAGTTTCAATGTAATGATAAAAGCATCAAATCCCAATTGTATACCATCCGATTATATTGAACTTACACCGTCCTGTGGCAATTTGTTCAACTCTTCCCGAGTCTTAATCAGTGTGGTTACAGCTTTGAATGAATTCAACCTAACTGCCCATGTTTTCATCAATGGGAACTGAATATCACTTTTCCATGTATCCGTTGGTGGTGGACAACGTCCAATTTGCATTCTCGTGTACGCCCATAGCTGCAAAAAACAGTCATTAATAAGTAAATACAAATGTAACAGTTGTAGAAAAACTCTAAATATGTTCAAATAAAAATGTTATCACCTGGAGAAGTTGAAGAGGTCCAGTCAAAGTTCTAAACTTCCTAGAATCATCAGTTCTGTTCGGTGATTTGCTTTCATCTCCCTCCTGATGTTTATCTTCAGACTTGTCCTTGACAAATTTAACTGCCTTTGCTAAAATCCAGTAAAGATTGGCAAGACAGGCAGGGGCCCATGCATATGGCTTAAATTCCTTGAACAACTCGAGAAGATATGCCGGACCCCTTCCACCCGATGTGTTAGACATAATTTGACTGGAAACTAAGAAGAAAAGGTACGCCCTAGTGTTGTAGATCTCATCATCCTTAGAAAGTTTCTTTTTCTTCTTCGTACTCTTCTTATTTGATGGCACCGCTGCGAAATTGTCCTCCAGCCATGTGAATTTAATATTAATCCCGTTTACTTCGGTACCCTGAATAGGGGCCTTGCCAAGTAATTCAAGACATACATCACTAACCATTGAACTCGGAAAAGTTCTCCCGGTAACAATTAGGCCATCAATAGGTAGCCCGTATATGTAGGCCACGTCTTCAAGAGTAACAGTGGCCTCACCGGATGGGAAGTGGAAGGTGTTTGTTTCAGGACGCCATCTCTCAACCAAGGCTGTAATGAGAGCATGATCTATCCTAATATGTTCCATTTCTGCAAAATGATGTAAACCAGCTTGCCTTACATACTCCTTTTGGATATCATTTAACACCCAAACAGATTTGTCCGGGTTCATAGGTATGCATCGAAATGTACCGAATTCCTGCGAGACATTTTCAAGTTATTACAGTTAAGAAAAAGGTAAACTATATATATATATATATATATGAAAGGGTGGCTAAGAATATACATGTCCATGGTTTATGGATTCTGAAATATGATTGTCCTGGTCATATAGAAGCCTATTTCTTATTCCCTCACTTCCAGCCATCTGCAAAAAATAAATAGATCGAGAGAGGGAGATGTAAACATAACTAGAGCGAGAAGTAAAGCTAACTAATAAGGAAATTAAAACTAATAAGGAAATTCCCTCAAGTTCTTCTTTCCCTTATAGCAGTATTTGAAATTTAAGTCATGTTTGGTTGGAAACATCTGGGGGCAATTTGTCTTCATGATTTGGAGAATTCCAAATATGAGACTACTTATTTTGATGGGTACAGACTCATTACATTCACTTAAAAATAAATCATAGCAACGTTTATCTAGGCCTGTATGTATGAATTAGAATCATAGCAATACTTATTTAAATTTAATGGTTGCAAAAACAGAATGCCACCTTTCCCACAGCTTCCTCTATACAATTGTTTCTGGCTTTAATTCATTGCAAATGAATAGGTCTTGAAGTTAGTTCAAATACTCTTATATGAATAAATTTATTTACAACACTTGTATTACTAAAATGATTAATGATGAAGCCATTACAATGGAAACATGATGAATAAGAAGAACAATAACAATTATAATGGTATAATGGGTCCATTTTTATGCAAGGGCCACATGTGTAGCTTAATTCCATCCTATTGTCATTAGGAAGTCTATGTTGTCAATGGGCCAAATCATACTTGTTATTGCGAATGGTCCAAAGCCTATGGGTTTTTTCCACCACTACAAGTCTCTATATTTTAGTGTGTGTATCAGAATTGTGATGATCCAACAAAACAAAAAAAAAAAAAGAAGTGATGAATTGTCAATGAGAATAGGGCTCTAGCTGGATCCGGATTCCGCCACTACTGTATAATTTTGATTAACTTATCAATTTAGAAAAGTCTCTACTTATATGATTTTGGTAACTGTTAATTTATTTTCCTCTTTGCACACCCAAAATTTTGTTTAGTAAAACCCAATTGTTATCTTCTACAATATCATCACACTATAATCAAATTCAAAATGATCGGCATTATGCTTGATGTCTCCCTATTTCAGTAGCAATGAAGTAGTCCAAACATGAAGTCTCTGCATGTCCACTAGGATTGCCAACCCAGTCGAGAATGGGGAAAATGGAAGGACTAAGTCGTGGGTCGATTCAATGCAAAAATCATGTACAATGCAAGAATATTAACCATTTTAGATGTCAAGCAAATGGAGAGAAGATGAAGAAACCACAGTAAATCATCATTGTGTAATACAGAAAAAGAAAAAGAGACAAGAAGAATACCATAGCCCGAAAAAGATACTGGAAGCTTGATGCTACAATCCAATAGGTCGGAAAACGACCTTTTGAGGAAGGAGAAAAGAAGGTGCAAAAGTGATGGGAGGATGAAGGGAAAAATGGGGAAGTGGGGTCTCGGTGGGTTTTCCAAATAAAGATGCTCGAATCTTGATGCTACAATCCAAACATGAAAAATGACCTTTGGGACCACCTGCTTGCTCTTTTGCAGAAGGAGAAACTGAAATCGCCAGGGGCAATGGAGGTAGGGATGGGAGGAAGAAGGGGAAAGTGGGGAAGTGGGGTTTCGCGCGCTTTTTATTGGGGTTCAATGTAGCGACGACGTCGTCACTTGTTCCACTATTGATAAAAAAAAAACGGAAGTGGTCCCAGGGGACCACTTCCGTGCCAGATTTACTATTGGCCCATTTTATGATCACTGGACCTCTAAGGTCCCTTTTCAGGTAAAATTCTCAAAAAAAAATCATCAAATTAAACAAAAAAAAAATTGTGTCTATAGAATGATAATTTTCTCCATATTTCATTTAAAAAACTTGTTGACGTGCGTCATCATCGTTACATAAGAAAGAAGATGAAGATGGAGAGATAGGAATCATACAGTTCATTCAAGGATTCCCAAGGGCTTCTCTGTTTTAATGGAATTGAAAATAAAAGATAATTAAAGAGGTGAGGGGGCGAAGAATATAAGGGACGACTATGACTTTTTTGGATTTTAATTTAATGTGGTGATGGCAGGATATTTATTTTCAATTAGAGGGGAGATCATTTGATAGTCATTTTATGGATTTCGATCTCTTTTTCTTCAATCTTAATCAGTTTTATGGATACATTTATAAGAATTTAAGGGAATTCAATTCCACAAAGGCCCCTTTGTTGGCATGGGTATCAATTTGTAAGAAATCTTTATGCGATAAAATTCTTGTCGGTGTGAATAGGGATTCTTAGGAGCAATCCAAGCTGTGGAGTTCACATGGCCCGTCCATGACAAATCAAGTCCTTCAAACTCTTACCTCTCTTTTGACAGACACCCAAACTCTGCAAGCCCCTAATTGGTCTAATTGGCCATGCCAAATCGAGTCTTATATAATGTTTAGGATCTTGACAACTCCCTTGATTGAATATATAGTTCCCATATTTACAAACAAGTAGGTCAAATGGCATACATGTCAAATCCGACGCTATCATGATTGTCATGCTTTAAAGTGGGTCTCATAGATCAGCCCATTTTGACACCATTTCAAAAGGCCATCGCCCAAGTGTACAAGGGTGACAATATAAATTGAGATTGCTGAATCTTTATAGAGGATTTTGTTCATATACTAATATATGAACAAAACAAAACAAACATTTCCAAGGATCAATCCCTAGACCTTCAGGTTGATGGTATCACTCATGGCTAATAGGTCAAGTAAGAAAATAAAATAAATAAATAAATGGAAATTGAGTTGAATTAGCCATCTATTAAAGATCATTGAGGGATCCAGTGATTACACAACTTGCGACCCACTTAGGCCTGGTCTAATTATTAGTGAGCAATTGGTTCATGTGGTGACGTAGGACGAATCAAGTCATTGGCATCGCTGAGAAAATCAGATTGGCCCAACTTAATTCACGTGAGAACAGTTGATATCTTTGGCTGACCCAAAACAGAAGAAATGGAAAGAGAGGCATTGGAATAGAAAAGATGAAGAAGCATGTGGGCGTGTCCAAATGCAAACCGCCCAAAATCATGGGTTTTCCTTTCCAATACCATCACTGCAGCCTTCATCACCCCGTGACCAATGTGGGTAGTAGTTAAAAAGGAATTTGATAATCCAAGGGAGTACTTGAGAACACACACAAGTATCATCTATGGACCCCACAATCTCAGTTGTAAGTGGCCCACCATCCAAGAGCCCATAGAGGAACTCAATGTGATCACTTTCTAAAACTTCTCTGATTGTCGGATCTCAACATCATTTACATTTTTCAATGTACAACATTTTGTCCATCATCGAAAGAGATGAGGGGGCCCCACTATATAAATCTAAACCGCTCAAAGCTATATTCTCCTTGTGTGTTGATAGTCTCCTGAGCTTGACCTCAACCGGATTTGTCAGTTGTTTACTGCTATATATGCACAAGAATTCATAAAACTTGAATCTCAGGTTGACCAATATTGGTTGGGGGGTGTATTTGAATCATATATGAATGTTAGGGGGTTGAATTGACCATGAGTGCCCTTTGCAAACCCCACACACACACACCCCCACAAATGTCCTTCAAAATTATCCACCCTGCCCTTAAGTGGTGTCCCCTCTTGGATTTAGATAGGGAAATGTTCATCCATCAAGTTTTTTCTTTTACCCAACTGGGTGTTGGCTCATTGGCATAAGGCGTGAGCTTGTTTCCTCACATCGTGTGTTTGACACTCCTCAGATTTACATGCTGTATGTGTCCCGTGGGATCGTGTGTTCGGGAGATTAGTCCGGTCAGGTCAAATACCATATCATAACCCATCAATACAAAATAAATAAATAAAAAGTGCATGAACTGTAGGGGCATTGGGTCATTTAGAGTGAACATCTTGGGGCAATTATTTAAGATAGACGCAAAGACTACAAAAGTTGGCACTCACACCCTTGGCTCTTTAAATATGGAGTGCCATCCATCTCTTCAAGTTGTTGGCCTCACTTGCCTCTCTCTCTCTCTCCCTCTGAAAGTCTCTCACTGCTCACAACATCACATCAAAGTCTAGAGAGAAAAATGGAAGAAGTGGTAAAACGGTATTGGAGAAGAAGAAAATACAAACGAATCGAGCAACATGGGTCGAGTCGAGGGAAACGAGCCAAAGTGGAGAGACTGGGCCGCAACAGAAGAAGAAAATGGACGTTCAGGATCAAATTCACACCCAGGGTCAGGTCTCTGAGCCGTCTGATATCACCCAAGAAGCTGCTCATACGGCTCCGAGACAAGTACGTGAAGATGATGCTGACAATGGCCCAGTCCACAAGTGCCTTCAGAGGTGGAGAAGATCATAATAAGCTGGTGATGGGGCTTGGTAACAGGCCTCTCAAGGAATATGATAATACCATGGTTCTCCAGTTTTACAAGTCTTTGATGGCCCAGGACAAGTTGATCAACGGTGGAGAAATCGTTCAGAGAGAGCATTAATGATAGTTATTGATCGATGATGGACGGTGGATATATGTTCGTTTGGCTCCTTTTTTTTTAATTATTTTGTTTTATTTTTATGTGGGGTACTTGCTGCAGCTCTTGTTTGGCATGTGTGAAGTTGGTTTTCTGTTTGTTTGTGATCTGAGAGGTTGGTTTGTATTTGGTATTTAAATAAATCACCATTTTCATGACTTGTGATTTTTCATTTTTTTCATGGTTTTTATGAAAAACTGCCCAAGACCAGAGCTTTCTTGGACTGTCCTTATCTCTCACTCTTTTTTTTTTTAAAGTAAAGAAGGTGTTTAAAATGAACGGTTGGGATTATTTGATCAGTTGGCATTCTGGAGTTAGGGCCCATTGTTACTTTATCTAACAGGATGCACGATTCAGATTCTCTTCACCGTGCCCCACTATAATATGAGTCCGGATCCCCTGTTTCGTTGAAATATAATACTATAAACTATAAGTATGAATGCTAAAATTCAAGTAATGTCATGTCAAATATTTCCATTTTGGTGCAAGCTTTTAGCTTTCCTCAAATAAAATCCCTTCCATCAGTGGAATTTAAACTATCACTAGTCATCGATGGATTATTACTATGCAGATGATGTGCTAAACTCAATATTTGATCTGATCAATATTGCACCATCTCAGCTGTTTCAATCCATAATTGAAGGTCAGTTCTCACCATAGTACTGTATTTTGGAAATTAATCAAACAGCTCGGATGAACAAAGTGAGCCCATTAGTGGATATCTCTTGGGGATAGAACACACCTTTGTGGTTTTATCCTTGAATCCTTTCTCCTAAAACACACCAGAGATCAGACAATCTATCCTTCTAGTCCTGGATTAACAATCATTGGCCTCGTATGTGCAATCTAAAAGGATCTTATATCAGCCATACTCTGCATGAGTACCCAATTATTGATGAGTGAGAACAAAAGTGATCCACATTGAATTCATCAGATCAGAAGTCTGTGTGTTTGATGAGTCTTATGGCTTAGTGGTTTGCTCCTTGTTGCGATACTGGTATGTTGGTATGAATTAAGATAAGATGAAAAATATGGGCCATGATCAGTGTCATGGTTTATATCATCATAAGCATAGTTCACCTTTGGGAAGTTGACCTCTTAACCATTTTTTTTCTGGTAGGCCAATCAGAAGCATATTTCGCCTTTGATTATATCTGTTTGATCATGGGACACCTTCAGGGAATTGCCCATTTGAGAACGATGCTTGATCAGATGAATCATGATCTGGCTGTTGGAAGATGGCCTGGCCCACCTGCATTAAGTCAACCCTACCACCTAATGATGCGGTATGGCTTAAAAGTCGCAGAGTGTACACAAAAATAATAGAGAGAGGGGATTCTAAGAAAAGACTGTTTTTGGGGGGGTTTTTTAATCTCTCTCCAGACCCTTTTAGTGTTATAAAATACTAAGATATGATCACATGCAGTCGGATGTTTGTGAATGTGAGTCCCCCATTTAAGGGATCTCCTGAATTTCTGCATTGAGGGGCCTCTACTTGTTTTAAGGTTGGTTGCTGGATCATAATCCAATTAGACTAGGGCTTTTAATGGCCCCATTTAAAATAGATGTTTTAAAAATAGTTTTTAAAAAAATGGTTGAAAGCTTTTCATAAATATTTCGAGATCCATGATGAATCAAGTATTAAAATTTGACTTCATAATTGTGTTTAGCCTTACAAAGAGAATTACCGTCTGAATGTTGCATTTGGGGCCATGGATGTAAAAAAAAAAGATATAAATGTTTTTTTTGTAAATATTTCAAAATCTATGATAATCCAATGGCTAAAACTTGGACCCATAGTCGTGTATGATCTTCTAAATATACCCAATGGTTTGGATCATGATTTATGGTCACAAAATTTATAAAAAAAAATACAAAAACCCAAACTGCCTGTGGACACTTCCTAAACCCAGTCAATAATGCATGGTACATCAACAGTTAGAAATTTTTTAGTACATTTCTCAAGATCCACTTAGAATCAGAGGCTGATTTTTGAACCTATAGCCGATTTTGGCCTTCCAAATAAGATCAACGGTTCCGATCGTGATCATGGTGCCCACAATATCCAAGAATTTAGATCAAATGGATCATTTTTTTTTTTCCTAAATATCTCAATATCTGTAAAAGATCAACGTCTGAAATTTGAAACTCTGACCGTATTTGGCCTTCTTCATACTTCCAATGGTTTAGATCATTTTTTAAGGTTCCAAATTTTAAAAAAAGAAAGAGATAAAAAGTCATGCCAAAATGACCATCTCATGCAAACCTCTGTCCGCTTAAGCGGTGGAAGTTTATTACGACTCTCCCCAGATTTGCTATCATTTGAAATAGAGAGAATCTCTCTGTGAGGATTGAAGCAGACGTACCACATTTGGTTTCCAAACGTTATAAATGCGTCTTAAAGTCATTTTAAGAGGATAAGAGGTGAAAAAATAAGAGTTGCCAAGTATACCCTAGAAAATCAAACCCAAGCTACACTTCAAATGGGTTCTTACATGAAACATATAATGCACAAATGGGGCCTCTTATCCATAATGCACAATGACTTCTATGGATAGTCATTGGGTTTTGGAGACCCATATTGACTAACCTGAGACTACTTTATTGTGACCGGAGATACAAATGTCAAGCAAATGATTTTTTTTGTACATACATTTAGGATGCATAGTATCATAAAATTAGAAATTTTCCGTGTCTGAAGGCACGACGCACCACCGGACCTAAATATGTCTTAGACCGACCGAACCTAGGTTCCATGCGTCTCTAAAGCAAGTCCAACCATAAAATGGATTACACAAAAAAAATTTAATTGATTGTCAAATGATATAATTCCATTCATTCATTTATTCTTAACAAACTGAATTATGAAATCTTTCACCCAATTTGCTCATCTCATCTTCTTATCTTGGTCCCATCTCATCATGAATAAAGTAGTGCTTTTTTTTAAAATGAAGAAGGGATGGCAATAGCTGTAAATAACTCAAACTTGCTGACTATTTTTGCTTTTGATGAGGATAGCAAAAACTTGTAAATTTCTCCAACTTTTAACCCCTTTTCTTTTAAATGAGAAAGGAGATGGCAATACCTGTAAATAATTATAACTTGCTGCCCCCTTTTGCATTCCCCTCTTAAATCCAAGGGTCCAAAATATCCCTTGGATTTATATACATAGATCCAAGGGTCCAAAATGTCGCAAGATTCAGAGTCCGCTCTTTCATATTATATAGAATAGAAATTTCCCGTGCCTGAAGGCATGACGCACCACCGGACCTGGATATGCCTCAGACCGACCGAACTTAGGTTTCATGCGTCTCGAAAGCAAGTCAAACCATAAAATGGATTCCACCAAAAAAAAAATCCAATTGATTGCCAAATGATATAACTCCATTCATTCATGAAATCTTTAACCAAATTTGCTCATCTCATCTTCTTATCTTGGTCCCATCTCATCATTAATAAAGTAGTGTTTTTTTTTTTTTAAAATAAAGAAGGGATGGCAATACTCGTAAATAACTCAAACTTTCTGACCCTTTTTGTTTTTGATAGGGATGGCAAAAACTTATAAATCTCTCAAACTTTTAGCTCATTCTCATTTAAATGAAAAGGGGCTGGCAATACCTGTAAATAATTCTAGCTTGCTGCCCCCTTTTGCATTCCCCTCTTAAATCCAAGGGTCCAAAATATCCCTTGGATTTATGTACATATATCCAAGGGCTTAAAATGTCCCAGGATTCAAAACCTGAGTTCCCTTATTATATAGATGATAGATTCTGTCCAATTTTAAATGATCTCAATTCAACCCTTGTTACTATCCACAGAAGAAGTAATAGGTATGGACGATAGGATTTATACCCTTGACATTTTGTACCCAAACAATTGTGTTGCTAAGATGTGCAATAGTCGTACCATTGCGGCATGGACGACAAATAACTGCACGAGCGGCACGAATTAGTCCCAGTTTAGATACTCACTTTTTACAATTCTTTAGAACTTACTTATCACAAATAAGTGCCAAGACCTTTGTTAATGCTTCTACCTTGTATAATCAATTGCTAAGATAATGGATGTAGGTTTAGAGACTCTTACATGTCATTGGAGATTTATGTGCATTTTGATGATTAGGAAGCTTTGCAAAACTCTTCGTATTTGTCTTGTTTACATGAATGGATAGTGTATCCAACCCTAGGGTTGCCTTATTCTTATATTGACAAGTCCCAAAGAATTAGGCTTAGTGAAGACTTCTTTGCCAAGAAACCGACATTCAACTAATCCTATTGGGAGCCTTATGTGGAGACAGATCAAGGATTATTCTTAGTGTGAGTCTAATCTCTGCTAGCCTTTTACCGTGCTTGATCTGATATGGGACCTATGCAATGCAAGCCACACGATTTCCTACATAATGGATGGGAACATTCCAAACCTTAGTCCAAAAACTTCAAAACCGATTAACCTTAATCTTTACATTATTCAAAATCTTTTTAAAGGGGTCAGTTCTCCTAAGCTCAAGTGTGTGGTGGGGCCCACTTGGGGACCCACATGGGGATGGGGATGGGGAGAATTTCAAGGACTCCCTGGGATCTTACTCTCTGCAAAAAATCAGCCACAACTGTAATTTCTATCATCTCCATATGAGCCCAAAAGTTTAATGGTTGAAAATATATTTGGATCGATACATAGTCGATCCAACGGTCCAGTAAATTCGGATCTGACTGAAAGCTGGTGGACATATGTAATTGAGGGGGGGGTCATGTGTTTGGTCCATTTGAATTGACCAAAGGTGGGCCCCACAAGCACGAGCTTACGAGATTTTATCCTAAGTTTGAGCTCAGGAGAGCCTCGCTCCTTTTTAAATATTTAATGTCTCTACACATATTTTTATAGTTTTTGAGAATGCCCCCAAACAAATCATATTAGAGAATTGGCGCATCTGATATGAGAGTCTCACTGATGGACCGCACTTTTCATGCTCGGCACTTACCGAGATCGGACGTGGGAGTCCGTTTGATCCAACCCTTTCGCGCCCAGGAGGGCAAAAAGCGGGTATTAACATTTTTTTCGGGTGGGTGTGCTAGATTTTCTATTTTTACTTGGAGTTGTAAGTGGTGATCCGGAGTTCGACCTTCGCAAGTAAAAAGGAAATCAACTTCTTTCAGGTTTCCATTGTACATATATTTAAGAAAAGAGACAAGTTTTTGAAATGCCGTAAAAGACGATTTCATCCGTGAAAGGCGATGTTTGCCGTAAAAGGCGATTTTTGGCATTTATAACCGATTTTTGGCATTTATAGCCGATTTACAATTCTTATCAATAGTGAAAGACAAGAGTTGTATTTTTTTGTCTCTTTTAGAAAAATATAAATTACAATGAAAAGCAAGAAAATGAGGATCTAACTTATCACGAGATTGTGCGGGACTCGTTCAGATTGACGGTCGCAAGTCATGTGTGGACTTCACTATCATCCATACAGATGAGATCAGAGGATGCTTTTGATTCGCTTGACTTGGCTATGACCTCAGATTTTTAGAGGATAAAGACCAAGAGGAGGTCTTATGTCCAATAAAAAGCTAAGTAGACGGGCTGAAAAGCCACGTCTAAGCTATTGGAAGCAGAAGGAAAAGGCAAAGGACCTTGGGGGGAGGGTAACCCCCAAGTGACTTTTGTCACCTTGTAGTAGTGGTTGGTGCAGAACTTCAATAGAGTTTTCTCTCTTTTTTCTGATCTGATCTCTGGTTTTTTCCGGATGTTTTATGATATGTGGGATTTTTTTAATCTCTCTCTTTTTTTGATCTGATCTCTGGTTTTTTCCGGATATTTTCTGATATGTGAGATTTTTCTGATTTATCTCTTTTTTATCTGGATTTCTTTGGAATGCTCTCCTATTTATAGGCCTTTGGTAGCCATTTAGGAGAGTTTATGGGCTTTAAGGCCACATAATGGGAGTAGTTACAAGATTTATTTCTTTATTTTGTAACTTCTTTTTCTTGGCTTCTGATTGGCCGGAGGAGAGTTAAGGCTTTTAATTGCCTTTAATCACCATGATGACAGGAGTTTCATAGTTTAAGTGCCATGAATCATTTGACTTGTAACTCCCAAATACTTGCTTCTGATTGGGCCGTCCAAAGTAATGAATTAATGACTGCAATAAAGCTACTCAATTAACTGCATTAAGTGGTCGCTGAGCAGTTGAAGAGTCGCGGGCCGTGCCGCATCTTTTGGAATTCTTCTGGCGATGATCATCGATGGATCTTCATGCTGATCGACATCGGATGACCATGTAATTTCAGACATTGATTGTAACGCCCCAATTCCGAATACCGTGAAAATCGTCAAAGTACCGAAATTGGCGCGCTACTCCCGGGAAATCCGAGAACTTCCAAGATCGTAGGTCCGCGGTGAGGTCCAAATTAAAACTTTTTGTAAAATAAGCAGAAGCAATACAGAGATAGCGGAAGCATAAGGTATCATCATATATATATCAAATGTGAAAGGGGCTGAAGTCCAGCCTAAAATGTGAAGTAACAAAAACCAAAGTTTAATTACATATTTATAATATTACCCAACTCACAACAAATATCTCTAAAAAACCCAGACAAAAGGACATTCAAACCCATGCAACTTGTGCCGGCTCTCCACCCTACGGCTTGACCTCTTGGTCGGCCGGTCCCCATCCATAGTCACCTACTATGGGCACCTCAACGAGTGCGTACGCATCGCCCTCGAACTCGGGGTCAACGCCTAAGCACCAAGAGTGGATCAGATCTAAAGATCTGGCAAGTCACAGTATGCTTATAATATAGAATGTATGCATCAAATGAGTAAAGACAGTAATAAAGTTAAGAGAATAACAATGGTACAGATCCTAGGCAATTGAGCAAGATAAACAAATAGAATCAAGATAAACATAATATAATAAACCTACACAAAATGGCACACTCACACAAGCTGGATACCGCAGGATATTATGCCGCGGCCCTCCAATACTGAACACAGTCGCGGTGGGGAAAATCTCACAGTGCTGGGGATTATCTAGCCCCGTAAATAACATCATCCATCAACACATACTGAGACCGGACTCGGTATCGCACCGTCCGTCCTCAACAATGCTCATCATGATAGCCAAACAACAATCTCAATAGCTCCTACCAGTGATGATCAGTCCAACTGGCTGAGCTTAGATCAACTGAGGGAATGTTTATGCCGACTCAGGAAACAATAAAGGTCTGTGTCTGTCTAGGCTTTGCCTTGCGTGAACAATGTCCTAACAAAGCCCCTAAGAGGTCCAAGTATCTATGGATCATAATCCATGTCCAAGTCCAGTCAATGGATCCATACCAAGGCCCACCATATACATGGCCTAGTCCATACGAAATACAAGTCCAAGTTCAATAACATATGATTCCATTTACATCCATAATGGGTCATAAGCCCATACAATCTAACCTCTCCAATCTAGGGTAATTTACATCCAAACTTAGGCCATAAAAGGGCCCGCCTAGTGTGAGACCCCACCCCTGGTGGGCCCTCAATGTGAATTTGAATACTATATATTAGCCTAAGTATTTTAATTATATTATTTATGGGGCTTAGTGAGGGTAGTTATGTATTTTCCTAGGGTTAGACTAGTGGTGTAATTAGTAGAGTCAATAGGGTGTCTTTTGTTATTCTTAGAGTTAGTTAGTTTGTTAGAGGCCCTAGCTAGAATTTTGTATTTACTATAGGGGGGTTTGCACCAAGAATCTTCTAGAAGATCACCTAAAGACCCAAATACCCTCTACCCTAACCCTAATCCTATTCTAACCCCAAGGGCAATCTTGTCCCTAACCCAAAAACCCAACCTATATAAACAAAACCCTCCCCCTGCCCTAACAACTACTGTTCATCTCCTTTTTCCTCTCTCAAGTTTCAATCTCTTCTCTCTTCTTCTTCTTCTTCTTCTTCTTCCCCAATTCCCTGCAACGAACCCTCGTCTCCCCCTCCAATCTCTCTTTTCTCTCCCTCGCCCCAGAAATCCCTGACAGAAGGCCAGCCGAGACCAACCTGCACCATAAGAGCTATTGTCGAGACCCTTTCTCTTTTTCCCTGTGGTTTTCTCTCTCTTTTCCTTCTACCTTCAATTGATCAAGGCAAGTGCACTGTGCTGGTAGTCTAGATTGCATGTTTCCTTCCTTTGATTTGCAGTAGAATTCCAATTTGTAATATATATGTTTAGATCGATCCTTGAGCATGTTTGTTTGGTTCCTTTGGCCATTGATGGATGGGATTACCTCATTTGGATGATCAATGGCCGGTTGATGATGGGTGGATGATGTAGGAATGATTTATTTTGCTTCTGTAATGGTCTATGGAGGAACCCAGGAGAATTGGGTTGCAGTGATGGGTTTTCCGGAGATGGAATGACGAGAACCCACCTCGTTGTGTTGTGATCGGAATCGAAGTAGGACCACCCTTGGTGGATCAGGACCCTACGTTTATGTGAGGGGGCTTGTGCGACCATGGGTGGCTACTTGATCTGGATTTTGATCAGAGGTGGACCACCATTCCTGTGCTTAATGAAGAGAAGTTGTGTCCTGTCGCAGAACTGGGTTCTGTAACAGAACACAACACTGATAGGAGAGATGGACAGAGCCCAGCGATGGCCGAGCTCAGCACTTGCAGAGCCCAGCGGTTGCCGAGCTCAGCGTTAGCGCAGCTCAGCAACTGCCGAGCTCAGTGCTGGCCGAACTCAGCGATGGCTGGATTCAACACTAGCCGAACTCAGAGTTCTGCCGAGCATAGTGGTTAGGATGAGATTGCGTTAGCCGAGCTAAGTGTCTAGGCCGAGCTCAGTGCTCAGCCGAGTCCAGTGTTACGGCCGAACTCAGTGTTATGGCCGAACTCAGTGTTTTACTGAGCTCAGCGCCAGACCGGGTTCCGTGCCAGACCGGACTTCGAGCTTAGCCGAACTCAGTGCTTAACCGAGCTGAGAGCTAAACCAACCTCTGTCCTGACAAGCCCAATGCATTTCCCCGAACTCAGCTGGGTGATCCAACTGAGCTAGGCCCTTTGCCGAACTGAGTTGGGTAGCCGAACTGAGTAGTCAATTGAGCTCCATTGCTTAGCCGAACTCCGAGATGGATTTCCAAAAAAAAAAAGGCGGGATTTCAACAAAGGAGACTAGAACCTGGGACATTCCTTTGAACCAGGATTCTTAGTGTGCACGGCCAACTACCCAGGCCGGGGAGTTAGCCGAACTCACAGGAAGTCCTGGACAAGCAGGCTTTGCCTGTAGGGTGTTTCACCTTCTCTGATCCCAGTGTGCCAAGCTGACCGCCCAGGCCAGGAGGTCGGCTGAGCACACTGTGTGCAGTGACACTTCCCAGATTCTAATTTCCATTGTTGCAATCATATGTAGGACCCATTGACCATTCAAATAGACTTCCATCACTGTGCCAGCCACGAGTAAATGGTACGGCTCAACCTTGACTCGTGGGGTCCACTAATTAAAGTCCAGGTTATGCAATCTAAGATGATTCGACCTTTATACGTTACCAAAATGATGCACATAACTTCTAAGCACCAAACACAATATTCCTTAGCATCTGTGGTTTCACTTAAAGATCGAATTACCTGAGATGGACCTGTATCCGAAAGTGGACCATTTACCTAGGTTGGACTGTTGCTATCTCCCTATGATTCGTGTACTTGGAGATTCATCTCCCTCATACTACGATTATCACTCTATTGTCCTTATTATTGCTCATACCTGTTAATTAAATGGAAAATAGAGGACCTAAACCTAGGAATACTTAGAGGTGACCCGGTAATCTGATTGGGTGGATCATTGACCCGTGTCTGTGGCTAGGCGGGCCCTTTTTATGGCCTAAGTTGGTTGTGAATTACCCTAGAATAGAGAGGTTAGATTGTATGGGCTGGTGACCCATTGTGGATGTAAATGGATCATATGTTATTGAACATGGACTTGTATATCATATGGACTGTTATAGATCAGGCCATGTATTTGGTGGGCCTTGGTATGGATCCAATGATGGAATTGGACTTGGACTATGATCCACAGTTTATATTGAGTACTTGGACCTCTTAGGGACTTTTGTTAGGACCTTGTTCACGCAAGGCAAAGCCTAGACAGACACAGACCTTTATTGTTTCCGAGTCGGCATAGACATTCACTGAGTTGATTTAAGCTCAGCCGGTTGGACTGATCATCACTGGTAGGAGCTATTGAGATTTGTTGTGTGGCTATCATGATGAGCACTGTTGGGACGGACGGTGTGATGCCGGTTCCGGTCGTTGTGGATGATGTTGATGATATTCTGCAGGGTTAGTAATCCCTAGCATTAGCTTAGGATCCCTACCGCGACTGTGTTCAGTATGGGAGGGCCGCGGCATAATATCCCGCGGTGACCAGCTTATGTGGATGTGCCATATTGTGTAGGTTTATTACTGTTATGCTTATTATGATTCTACATTGTTATTTTGCACGACTGCATAGCATATGTACCTTTGTTACTCTCTTAACTTTATACATGTCTCTACTCATTTTGATGCATACATTCTATATTATCTGCATATTGTGACTTGCCAGATCTTTAGATCTGACCCACTCTTGGTGCTTAGGTCTTGACCCCGAGTTCGAGGGCGATGCGTTCGCACTCGTTGAAGTGCCCGTAGTAGGCGACTACGGATGGGGGCCGGCCGACCATGAGGTCGAGCCGGAAGGTGGAGAGCCGACACTAGCTGCAGGGGTTTGAGCGTTCCTTTGTTTAGGGTTTTTGAGAGACATTTGTTGTGAGTTGGGTAGTAATGAAAAATATGTAATTAAACCTTGATTTGTTATCACTATACATTTAGGCTGGACTTCAGCCCTTCTACATTTGATACATATACGATGATACCTTATGCTTCCGCTATCTCTGATATGGCTTCCGCTATACTATCATGCTTCCGCAATTAACCATTGTTATTATGTTGATGAAAAAGTTTTAAATTGGACCTCACTGCGGACCTACGATCTTGGAAGTTCTCGGATTTTTCGGGAAGTAGCGCGCCAATTTCGGTACTTTGACGATTTTCTCGGTATCCGGAATTGGGGCGTTACATTTTATGGTATCAGAGCGGGCAAGTCTCTAGGAAATAAAATACACTAGAAACTTTAGGACGTAGTGAGGATCTCAGTGTTGGGGTACGTATAGGGTCGATGGATCGGGTAGAATCAGTGTAGTCCTAAGTGTTGGACTTAAACTAACCTAATTTCTTTCTCTTAACAGATGTCTAGAGAAAGTTCTCCATCACATATGATACCAGTAGCCGGTAGTCAGCCAGACTTCGAGCAGCGTTTCCAGAGGTTCTTGCAGGCCTTCCTCGTTTCCCAGGAGGCCCAGGCGTCGGCGCAGCAGCAGCAGGCCGAGGATTTTGCCCAATTCCATACGCAAGTCTTGGACATCATGGACAGAGTGGCTCAGCCAGGCACAGCAGCGGCATCCGTTCGGGAGGCAGACCCGAACGTCATATTTGAGAGGTTCCTCAAAAGAGGACCACCTGAGTTCACTGGCGCCGACGACCCGCTGGTGGCCGACGAGTGGATTGTGCGGATGGAGAAGATCTTCAAGGTCTTCGAGTGCACCGGTCAGCAGAGAGTGCAGTTGGCAGCTTACATGTTCCGGGGAGTCGCGGAGGACTGGTGGAGGACGATTCAGCGTCATTTCGAGACGATAGGCGACGAGATCGCTTGGACTGCATTCAGGGCGGACTTCCTTCGGAAGTTCATACCATCTCACGTCAGAGACCGCAAGCTGCGGGAATTTCAGGCGCTGGTGCAAGGCAGCATGACTGTCTACCAGTATGAGGTTCGCTTCACCCAGCTTTCTCGTTTTGCAGAGGCTCTGATCACACCTGAGTCCGAGAGGATTCGTCGGTTCGTCGATGGGCTGAGAGACGACATTTAGCTTAACATGTCTTGCATTGAGATTCACACTTATGAGGAGGCTTTGAGGAGAGCTTACTGGGCAGAGGAGCGTCTGCAGCGGATAGAGGCCAGTCAGCAGCAGAGGCGAGTTAGAGCCGCCTTGGTCAGACCGCAGCCCTTGCCCATACAGCAGCAGCCATTTCAGAGACAGAGGCCAGCAGGCCAGGCCAGGCAGCATCAATATCAGCGGCAGCCTCAGCAGCAGCAGCAGCGTGGGCCCAGAGTATGCTATGACTGTGGGGAGACAGGACACATCTCCAGATTTTGCCCATTCAGAGGAGGACAGCCTCAGGCCCCGATGCTTCAGCTTCCAGCACCACCGAGAGCACCAGCTCCAGCTCCACCCGTTCAGCAGATTGCAACCAGCACCCCAGCCACCTCAGCAGCAGTACCGTGCCCAGCAGCAGGCACGTGGACCCCAGCAGCCCAGGGGACAGCACTACCAGTGGGGACGATACCAGAGGCCCCATGGACAGCAGCGACAGCAGCAGAGACCTCAGGCCGCAGGTCAGGCATTTGCACTCACACATGAGGAGGCCGAAGCTGCAGGGAACGTCGTTGAAGGTACTCTTTCTATTTGTGATCAGATTGCTAGAGTATTGTTTGATCCTGGTGCGACACATTCCTATGTGTCTTCTGCTTTTGCTTTAGTTCTTGATGGGGTAGGAGAGGAGTTACCATACACGCTAGTTGTGTCTACGCCCGTGGGTAAGAGGGTAGTGTGTCAGACTTACCACCCCAGATGCCGAGTGCAGATCGGGGAGTACATTATGTTTGCAGATTTGATCGTGTTACCCATGCATGACTTCGACGTTATCTTGGGGATGGATTGGTTGGCCAGATATCGAGCAGTGATGGATTGCTTCGAGAAGATAGTCAGACTCACTATCGACGGTTCAGATGCCACGATCGAGTTTGTGGGTGAGAGGAGACCACCCAGCACTAGGTTGATTTCAGCACTGAAGGCAGAGAAGCTAGTGAGATCAGGTTGCGAGGGCTACATCGCATTCATCTCAGAGGACAAGAAGTCCAAGGGAGTCGAGGAGATCCCAGTCGTTTGCGAGTTTCCAGACGTGTTTCCCGACGAGATCCCAGGATTGCCTCCAGTCAGAGAGATCGACTTCACCATCGAGCTTGTGCCAGGCACCGCACCGATTTCTAGAGCTCCTTATCGCATGGCTCCAGCAGAGCTGCGAGAGTTGAAGACCCAGTTGCAAGAGTTGATAGACAAGGGCTTCATCAGACCGAGCATGTCACCTTGGGGAGCACCTGTGCTCTTCGTGAAGAAGAAGGATGGATCGATGAGGATGTGCATCGACTACAGGCAGCTGAACCAGGCAACAGTGAAGAACAAGTATCCTCTTCCTCGGATCGACGAGCTTTTCGACCAGCTTCAGGGAGCGCAGTACTTCTCAAAGGTGGACCTGAGATCGGGATACCATCAGCTGCGAGTCAGAGAGCAGGATGTGCAGAAGACAGCGTTTCGTACTCGTTACGGGCACTATGAGTTCCTCGTAATGCCGTTCGGGTTGACGAATGCGCCGGCAGTGTTCATGGCCCTGATGAACAAGATCTTCGCCCCGTACCTCGACAGCTTTACAGTGGTGTTCATCGACGACGTGTTGGTCTACTCCAAGTCCAGAGAGGAGCACGAGCAGCATTTGAGGACGTCTCTACAGTTGCTACGTGATAACCAGCTATACGCAAAGCTCAGCAAGTGCGAGTTCTGGTTAGAGCAAGTAGTCTTCCTCGGACATATCATCTCCAGAGACGGCCTAGCAGTGGATCCAGCGAAGATCGAGGCAGTAGTGAACTGGGAGAGACCGAAGAATGTCACAGAAGTTCGGAGTTTCCTTGGCTTAGCAGGCTACTACCGCAGATTTGTCAAGAGTTTCTCTTCGATTTCAGCCCCTTTGACCAAGCTGACAAGGAAGGACGTACCGTTCGTATGGACCGATGCATGCGAGGACAGCTTTCAAGAGCTGAAGGAGAGACTGACGTCAGCACCGATCTTATCTTTACCTTCTGGTACAGGCGGTTTCGTTGTCTTCACCGATGCTTCAGGGACCGGTCTTGGTTGTGTTTTGATGCAGGAAGGCAAAGTCATTGCCTATGGATCGCGCCAGCTGAAGGAACACGAGAAGAAGTATGCCACTCACGACCTGGAGCTTGCAGCAGTCGTGTTCGCACTGAAGATGTGGCGGCACTACCTCTACGGAGAGAAGTTTGAGGTCCATTCAGATCATCGCAGTTTGCAGTACCTGTTCACTCAGCATGATCTCAACAACCGTCAGAGGCGTTGGATGGAATACATCAAGGATTACGACTTCCCTATCAAATACCATCCGGGTAAGGCGAACGTCGTAGCAGATGCTTTGAGCAGGAAGACCGCCCTAGTCAGTTTTCTAGCAGCAGAGGGCGTGTGGACCGATGTCTTCAGTGACTTGGATGTCCAGTTTCAGCCGCTCAGCGATAGAGTTATGCTCGCTACCATGTCCGCATGGGAACCGGAGTTGCTTGGAGAGGTCAAGGACAGTCAACGCAGCGATCCTAAGCTTGTCAGAGTGATCGAGCAGATTGACCAGAGGCCAGAGTTCAGACTGATTGGTGGAGTACTCTACTATCAGGACAGGCTGTGTGTACCAGATATCCCGGAGCTGAAGGACCAGATCTTAGCAGATGCACACCACAGCAGATATTCGATTCACCCGGGCAGCACCAAGATGTACAGAAACCTGAGGAGCTACTACTGGTGGAACAACATGAAGAAGGAGATTGCAGGCTATGTGGCCAGATGTCTGACGTGTCAACAAATCAAGGCCGAGCATCAGAAGCCACCAGGGCTACTTCATCAGCTCGAGATACCTCAGTGGAAGTGGGAGCATATTACCATGGATTTTATAGCAGGACTTCCAGCTACCAGGAGACGCAGTGATGGCATTTGGGTGATCGTAGACAGGCTGACCAAGTCAGCTCACTTCTTGCCAGTGTCGATGAGAGCAGGACTCGACGTCCTTGCTAAGCTGTACGTGGACAAGATCGTCTCTTTGCACGGAGTTCCAGCTTCGATTGTTTCAGACCGAGATCCACGCTTCACTTCTCACTTTTGGGATAGTCTTCAGCGAGCTTTGGGTACCAAGTTGAGCTTCAGCACAGCCTATCATCCTCAGACAGACGGACAGACAGAGCGCACCAACCAGACTTTGGAGGTTATGTTGCGAGCTTGTGTCCTGGATTACAAGGAGAACTGGGAGGATTCATTGCCACTCTGCGAGTTTGCCTACAACAACAGCTACCACTCGAGCATCAAGATGGCACCGTTTGAGGCGTTGTACGGCAGGAAGTGCAAGACCCCAGTCTGTTGGGAGGAAGTTGGTGTCAGGAGCTTCCATGGACCATCTATCGTCGGCGACACCAGTGAGAAGATCCACCAGATAGTGGAGAACCTGAAGGTTAGCCGCAGTCGACAGAAGAGCTACGCAGACAACCGACGCAGACCACTCGAGTTCCAGAAGGGAGACCGTGTCTTCCTGAAGGTTTCCCCAGCTCGAGGCACCCTCAGATTCGGCGAGAAGGGCAAGTTAGCACGGAGATACGTCGGACCCTTTGAGATCAAGGCCAGGATCGGAGATGTCGCCTACAGACTTCAGCTGCCAGCAGAGCTATCGGGTGTGCACGACGTCTTCCATGTCTCGATGTTGAGGAAGTATGTGGAAGACCCTACCCACATTCTGCATCACCAACCGCTCGACATCCAGCCCGACGCGTCCTACATCGCCAAGCCAGTCGCCGTCATCGACACCAAGGAGAAAGTACTTCGGGATCGAACTATTCACTTTGTGAAGGTTCAGTGGGAGCATCACACTCCGGAAGAGGCTACTTGGGAGCTACGAGACCAGGTGGCAAGAGATTATCCACATCTTCTACCGCAGGTATGTCCCTACTTTGTTTTTACATTTGGGGACCAAATGTTTTAAAGGAGGGAGGAATGTGAGACCCCACCCCTGGTGGGCCCTCAATGTGAATTTGAATACTATATATTAGCCTAAGTATTTTAATTATATTATTTATGGGGCTTAGTGAGGGTAGTTATGTATTTTCCTAGGGTTAGACTAGTGGTGTAATTAGTAGAGTCAATAGGGTGTCTTTTGTTATTCTTAGAGTTAGTTAGTTTGTTAGAGGCCCTAGCTAGAATTTTGTATTTACTATAGGGGGTTTGCACCAAGAATCTTCTAGAAGATCACCTAAAGACCCAAATACCCTCTACCCTAACCCTAATCCTATTCTAACCCCAAGGGCAATCTTGTCCCTAACCCAAAAACCCAACCTATATAAACAAAACCCTCCCCCTGCCCTAACAACTACTGTTCATCTCCTTTTTCCTCTCTCAAGTTTCAATCTCTTCTCTCTTCTTCTTCTTCTTCTTCTTCCCCAATTCCCTGCAACGAACCCTCGTCTCCCCCTCCAATCTCTCTTTTCTCTCCCTCGCCCCAGAAATCCCTGACAGAAGGCCAGCCGAGACCAACCTGCACCATAAGAGCTATTGTCGAGACCCTTTCTCTTTTTCCCTATGGTTTTCTCTCTCTTTTCCTTCTACCTTCAATTGATCAAGGCAAGTGCACTGTGCTGGTAGTCTAGATTGCATGTTTCCTTCCTTTGATTTGCAGTAGAATTCCAATTTGTAATATATATGTTTAGATCGATCCTTGAGCATGTTTGTTTGGTTCCTTTGGCCATTGATGGATGGGATTACCTCATTTGGATGATCAATGGCCGGTTGATGATGGGTGGATGATGTAGGAATGATTTATTTTGCTTCTGTAATGGTCTATGGAGGAACCCAGGAGAATTGGGTTGCAGTGATGGGTTTTCCGGAGATGGAATGACGAGAACCCACCTCGTTGTGTTGTGATCGGAATCGAAGTAGGACCACCCTTGGTGGATCAGGACCCTACGTTTATGTGAGGGGGCTTGTGCGACCATGGGTGGCTACTTGATCTGGATTTTGATCAGAGGTGGACCACCATTCCTGTGCTTAATGAAGAGAAGTTGTGTCATGTCGCAGAACTGGGTTCTGTAACAGAACACAACACTAATAGGAGAGATGGACAGAGCCCAGTGATGGCCGAGCTCAGCACTTGCAGAGCCCAGCGGTTGCCGAGCTCAGCGTTAGCGCAGCTCAGCAACTGCCGAGCTCAGTGCTGGCCGAACTCAGCGATGGCTGGATTCAACACTAGCCGAACTCAGAGTTCTGCCGAGCATAGTGGTTAGGATGAGATTGCGTTAGCCGAGCTAAGTGTCTAGGCCGAGCTCAGTGCTCAGCCGAGTCCAGTGTTACGGCCGAACTCAGTGTTATGGCCGAACTCAGTGTTTTACTGAGCTCAGCGCCAGACCGGGTTCCGTGCCAGACCGGACTTCGAGCTTAGCCGAACTCAGTGCTTAACCGAGCTGAGAGCTAAACCAACCTCTGTCCTGACAAGCCCAATGCATTTCCCCGAACTCAGCTGGGTGATCCAACTGAGCTAGGCCCTTTGCCGAACTGAGTTGGGTAGCCGAACTGAGTAGTCAATTGAGCTCCATTGCTTAGCCGAACTCCGAGATGGATTTTCAAAAAAAAAAGGCGGGATTTCAACAAAGGAGACTAGAACCTGGGACATTCCTTTGAACCAGGATTCTTAGTGTGCACGGCCAACTACCCAGGCCGGGGAGTTAGCCGAACTCACAGGAAGTCCTGGACAAGCAGGCTTTGCCTGTAGGGTGTTTCACCTTCTCTGATCCCAGTGTGCCAAGCTGACCGCCCAGGCCAGGAGGTCGGCTGAGCACACTGTGTGCAATGACACTTCCCAGATTCTAATTTCCATTGTTGCAATCATATGTAGGACCCATTGACCATTCAAATAGACTTCCATCACTGTGCCAGCCACGAGTAAATGGTACGGCTCAACCTTGACTCGTGGGGTCCACTAATTAAAGTCCAGGTTATGCAATCTAAGATGATTCGACCTTTATACGTTACCAAAATGATGCACATAACTTCTAAGCACCAAATACAATATTCCTTAGTATCTGTGGTTTCACTTAAAGATCGAATTACCTGAGATGGACCTGTATCCGAAAGTGGACCATTTACCTAGGTTGGACTGTTGCTATCTCCCTATGATTCGTGTACTTGGAGATTCATCTCCCTCATACTACGATTATCACTCTATTGTCCTTATTATTGCTCATACCTGTTAATTAAATGGAAAATAGAGGACCTAAACCTAGGAATACTTAGAGGTGACCCGGTAATCTGATTGGGTGGATCATTGACCCGTGTCTGTGGCTAGGCGGGCCCTTTTTATGGCCTAAGTTGGTTGTGAATTACCCTAGAATGGAGAGGTTAGATTGTATGGGCTGGTGACCCATTGTGGATGTAAATGGATCATATGTTATTGAACATGGACTTGTATATCATATGGACTGTTATAGATCAGGCCATGTATTTGGTGGGCCTTGGTATGGATCCAATGATGGAATTGGACTTGGACTATGATCCACAGTTTATATTGAGTACTTGGACCTCTTAGGGACTTTTGTTAGGACCTTGTTCACGCAAGGCAAAGCCTAGACAGACACAGACCTTTATTGTTTCCGAGTCGGCATAGACATTCAACAGTCCAACCTAAGCAAATGATCCACTTTAGATTCAGGTCTATCTCAGGCAATTCGATCTTTAAGTGAAACCACAAATGCTAAGGAATACTGTGTTTGGTGCTCAGAAGTTATGTGCATCACTAGTAACGGATAAAGGTCGAATCATCTTAGATTACATAACCTGAACCTTAATTAGTGGACCCCACGAATCAAGGTTGAGCCACACCATCGACTCGTGGTTGGCACAGTGATGGAAGTCTATTTGGATGGTCAATGAGTCCTACATATGATTACAACAATAGAAATTAGAATCTGGGAAGTATCACTGTACACAGTGTGCTCAGCCGACCTCCTGGCCTGGGCGGTCAGCTCGTAACACTGGGATCAGAGAAGTAAACATCCTGCAGGCAAAGCCTGATTGTCCAGAACTTCCTGTGAGTTCGGCTAACCCCCTGGCCTGGGTAGTTGACCGTGCACACTAAGAATTCTGGCTGAAGGGAATGTCCCAGGTTCTAGTCTCCCGTGTTGGAATACGGCCTTTTTGGAATCCATCTCCGAGTTCGGCTAAGCACTAGAGCTCAATTGAACACTCAGCTCCGTCACCCAGCTCAGCTCGGCAAAGTGCCTAGCTCAGTTCGGTCACCCAGCTGAGTTCGGGAAAGTATTGAGCTCGGACAGGCATTGAGGTCGGTCAAGCTCTTAACTCGATTAAGCGCTGAGCTCGGCTAAGTACAGAGTCCGGTCTGGCACGGAGCTAGGTAGAACACTGAGCTCGGCCATAACACTGAACCCGGCTTAGACGATGAGCTCGGCCTAGACGCTAAGCTCGGCTAAAATGCGGATCTCAACCTAAGCATTGTGCCCGGCAGAACACTGAGTTCGGCTAGCGTTGAATCTAGCCATCGCTGAGTTCGGCCAGTACTGAGCTCGGCAACCGCGGAGCTCCGCCAATGCTAAGCTCGGCAATCGCTGGGCTCTGTCAGTGCTGAGCTCGGCCATCGCTGGACTCGATCAGTACTGAGCTCGGCCATCGCTGAGCTCTATCCATGTTCCCCCATCAGTTGTGTTCTGTTACAGAACTCAGTTCTGCGACAGAACACAACTTCTCTTCATTACGCACAGGGATGATGGTCCACCTCTGATCAAAATCCAGATCAGGTCCTGTCCCCATGGTCGCCCAGGGCCCCTCAAACAGATGTAGGGTCCTGTTTTACCAAAGGTGGTCCTACCCCGGTCCCGATCTCGACACAACAAGATGGGTTTTCACAATTCCATCTCCGGAAACTTATTACCGTGACCCAATTCTCCTGGGTTTCTCCTCAGACTATTACAGAAGCATAATCGAAGAACAAAAACATTCTCATATCATCCATCCATCATCAACCGGCCATTGATTATCCAAATGAGGTAACCCCATCCATCAATGGCCAAAGAAAACCAATCAGACAAGCTCAAAGATCGAACTAAACATATATATATATATACTGCAATTGGAATTGTAATTGCAAATCAAGAAGGAAAACATGCAATCTAGACTATCAGCATAGGGCACTTGCCTGATCAATTGAAGGTAGAAGGAAAAGAGAGAAAACAACAGAGAACCAAAGGGGTTTCGGCAGTAGGGCTCCTCCGTTGTAGATCGGCCTGGGGTTGGCTTTCTGTTGGGAATTCTAGGGGGAGAGAGAGAGAGAGGGAGGGAGATAGGAATTGGAGGGAAGATGAGGGCTCGTTGGAGAGAAGTGGATAAGAATAAGAGAGAAAAAAGATGGGAATTGGGAGAGAAAAGATGAACAGTGGTTGCTTGGGCAGGGAGGGTTTAGTTTAATAGGTTGGGTTTTTGTGTTAGGGACAAAAATGCCCTTGGGGTTAGAATAGGATCAGGGTTAGGGTAGAGGGTACTTAGGTCTTTAGGTGGGCTTCTAGAAGATTCTTTGGTGCAAACCCCCTATAGTAAACACAAATTTCTAGCTAGGGCCTCTAACAAACTAACTAATTCTAAAATTAACAAAAGACACCCTATTGACTCTACTAATCACACAACTAGACTATACCTAGGAAAATACATAACTACCATCACTAAGCCCCATAATTAGTATAATTAAAATACTTAGGCTATTAAATAGTATTCAAATTCAAATTGAGGGCCCACCAGGGGTGGGGCCTCACATTGCTTGCTAACAGCGGGTCGGTGACATCTGTCCTGTTGATTTCTCGATCGATCGGGTAGAAAGTGCACTTTTTGGTCGACCAGTTGGCGATCAATGATGATTTTGATACTCTTGAAGACGGACCCGTGATTTTGACGGATGTTGACGGATTTGGTGCCTCAAAAGTCTGAATTTTGGAAAAACCACAGGGGCCGGAGGTTTCAAAATGCGAAAAGAGACGAAAAACGGGCCTTCCGGGGCAAATCCGGCAACCCGGATTTCCATGGTTACCGGTGACCCTGGGGGGAATTTTCCCTCCAGGTCGTCGTTTTTCAGCCATTTCGTGGCCTTTTCTGATTTTTTTTTCTTCTGTATTTTTCTTGACATTTTTATACATTTGTTGGCTTGGTTTCCCTGTAGAAAACTTGAAGATAATCTTTGCATTTTGAAGTGCAAAGTTTCCAATTTTTCGGGAAAGTCGAAGACTTTGTTGTGTAGAGCTGCCGATTTTCTGTCAGAAGCCGAAACTAGGTCAAACGATGTCGGGATGGCCTAAAACTTGAGGTGAAGCCTTCTAAGCAATAAATAAGACCAACCACATGCTTTTGTTTGAGTTTTGAAGCCGTATGGGGTTCTGTCACCAGTAGACTTGATTCTGTCGCGAGGAAGATGTCGCGCTTTGATGTGCGGTCAACCGATGTCCAATTGACCTAAAATTTGACAAGGAACCTATTGGAGTCATTTTGAGATGAGCCACAGACACTGTCTTGGAAACCATGGTCCCGGGGAGCTTCGCCGCCTAGAGGCCTAATTTGACTTACGAGAGTCAAAATCTGGTCAAATGTTGTCGAAATGACCTGAAACTTGACATGTAGCCCTTTGTAAGCTTCTTGAAGCCGCCCATGTGCTCTGTTTGATGAGTGATGACCTCAGTAGTTCTCGTCGCCCAGAGGCTTGATTTAACTATTCGAGGGTTGATGTAGGGTCAAACGTTGCCGGTTTGACTCGGAACTTGACGTGGAGCCTTTTGGAGGTATTTTGAGACCATCTACAGGCTCTGATCGAAGATTTGATGTTTTCGACACTGTCGATACCGGGAGCTCTTGTTCAGCTGCTGGAGGAGTGAAGTTAGGCCAAACAAAGTTGAAATGGCCCGAAACTTCTTGTGTACTCCTGTGTTGGCTTTCTTGAATGATTTTACATTTTTTGTTTGATTCTGACAAGATTTGATTTTTTGAGAAGTAGCATCGCCCATTTGTGGTAGGCAGTGACTTCATAATAACTTTCTTGATGTTAAAGAGACAAAGTGACATTTTTGGTGTCAAAATACACTACTTAGACAGTGATTATGCCCACAGAGGCTAAGGTAAGGAAGCGTCACCACTTAGACAATGATTGTGCCCAAAGAAAGCATGCCAAGGTATTAGAGCTAAATAACCATGTCCGGAAAAAAAAAAAAAAAAAAAAACCTATATAGGAGCAAACAAAGTTATATCTCTTTCTACCTCCAACTTAGTCAAAGTATCCGTCATGCTGTCAATCAATACACCTGATCAAACTCAACATTAAAAAATGAAGCATAACTCTTCATTTCATTGAAAAGGAATTGAAATCTCCATAAACCCTTTTTGCCACAAGACATCCAAAAAATCATATTTAAATAACCACTTTTCACTACTATACTATGAAAATGATTTGAGGCACAAATCCTTGCCTATTCCACTCAGGACACTCTATATCATTTCATGAAAGAATCCATACCACAAGCTAGCTGGCCCCTTTCCTTCTAAAAGGCCCTTTTTACTTTTCAAAGTACAAGAAATCTTTATAACCAAAGGAGCCAATATTACATATTAGTTACATTACATACATGATCATGAGAAATGTTGAGGTCAAACTTTGGATTTTCTCCAAAGATATCTCAATTGTGGCTAACCATGATCAATCCAGACAACTGAATGAACTCCTTCCTCAGAAAGTGGAGGTCTTCAAATGTCAAACTTTGATCAAAATGCTATTTGCCGTTGAACTGAAACAAAGTGGATTGCAATGATATGATGAGGGAGAGAATCAAGCCATTACACTGTTTTATAGAATGGTGATTACCATTCCTTTATATTTACAGAGTTAGTCTAGATACAATGGTGAAGCCACCTTTGACTTTATAGAAATAGGACAGGTTGGGCCGTCCATTAATGAATATGAAATATTCAGTCATTTTCCACCATTGATTGAATAACAATTTGCATTTATTTCGCTATCAGAGGATTCCCAACCCTTTCGGCTGGACTAATCCCTCCGAGCTCAGAGGGAAGCTGGGTAAACATCCCTGTGATTCCAAGGTGGTAACACTAGTGGACTCAACCTTCAATTCCTGAAGGGGGAACCGGGGGTCAATACCAAAACCTCTAGCTCCGAAAGAGGGACCCCTTGAAATTTTAATTGAATAACAATGAAAAGATGCAGTTCTCGAATTCAACTTATTCGAGCAATTATTGGGCCACCTATAAACCCACAGCATACTCTTCCAAATCTCCAATCCCCCCCCTCTTATTAGAAGGGCACAAGTGGGCCATCCAAACAGGCACATACCTATAGTTTCTCCGCCATTCTTCCCCTCATATGGAGGAGTGAACTCCACAGTGAGTCCTGACTCAAGATTAGATTAAGGGGAATTTTTTAAAAAGTCAAGAAAGTTTGGCTCATTTTCAAAAAACTACACAAAGACTTGAATATTTCAAAAAAGCATAAGATTTTTTCACAATTCTTTCAATAAAATCTTCTCCGCAAAATATAAAAAGTTTAAAATGACAAAAATGCCCTTCTATTATTATTGGTTTATGTCTTTTATTAACCTTTTTCCTCGTCAAAAATCAACCATTTTGATTTGGTGAAGTCGACCCCACTAGGTCATTTGGGCTAGACTTGATCATTCTTGTTAAATGATTTCTTAAAAAGAAACATTGAAAAATGATATAAGGGTATTTCTATCATTTCTAGACCTTTTTCATAGTAAGTAGTTGATTGAAAGAAAGATGAAAAGCTTTTATACTCTTTTGAAATATTCAAATTTTCATATACTTTTTTGAAAATAAGGCAATACCTTTATACCTTTTTGAAATCTTCCCTAAGATTAATATGTATGACTCCTTAAATGTATAATTCTAAAAAGTTTCTATTATAACTTCAAAATATATTCTAAAACACAATAAATCCAATGTTATTTCTTAATCTTTTCATATTATATAAGTTTCTAATATTATTTAAGTGCATTGTAGAATTTCTTTCATTTTTAGATTTTAATGATTATTAATTAGGATGTTATCCTGACGTAACAGCTCAGCACACCGGAATTAGACTTCACCAGTTGAAGGGTAGGTCGGATTTATTATTGTGTAAATAGATCCATAACATCTACTTCAGTATGGACCACCATCAACAAAAGAAAGCTCATACTTTACCAAAAAGAAAAAGAAAGAAAGAAAGTGTATACCACATGAATCCCAATACACACGGCACCTGCAGTGCAATTTGGGTTGAGCCTAATCCAAACTCAAACTTGAGTTGGATTCTTAAATCCACATGTAATTCAGGTTGAGAGTGTCATTTAGTATATATATTTTTTCTCTTAACTCCATCATCTTTTTTTTTTTTCTCTTGATTTGACCTTTTATTTTGCTCCACTCATCCTCTCATGCAAATAGATATTTTGTCAATTCAACAGTGTGTGAAAGTTCAATGAGTATAAATTGATCCCAATGCCACGATATTGATTGCGAAAAGTATAAAAAAAGGGTCTACACTAATCAAAGGCGGGCCAAAGTAGGGCCCATCGAGTTGAGCTGCCCAGGCAGCTCGCATGATAACATTCTCCCCATGTAATGTATAAAACATGTAATAATAAATATTTTACTTTCTAAGAAGCAAACAAACCCACAAATTTGGGTTTCTAACTCAAATTACACTCACGTATTGAATTTAAAAAGTCCAATGACATTCCGATTTCTAAATTCTCCAAAAGTTATCTCTTGCATAGAATCCCTAAACCCTCCTAGCCATAGCATCTACAAATGCTTAGGGTTTGGGAATTCTAAAGCATAAAAAAGATTTTTCACGTGATTGGAACTCAAAGTTGTAGCAAAGAAGTATGGAATTTGGCAAGCCAGGGGACATCTATCACATTATTGTCCTATAACTCTCAACATTACAAATACCTATTAGAATTTCTGGTAAAGAAACAGGCCTATACAATCTTGCTTCAGATCTTACTTGGTCACGAATGAATGCCTAAGACTGTTATTTATAATTCTATCTTATATAATTAATGGCTAAAACTAATCCACATATCACTCATTCCAACGAACGAGAAATTATAATTTCATAGTTTATAAGGATATCCTAAAAGTCATATTAAAGAATGACCCATCAAGATTCATTCGGCTAACTGATGACATGAGCATCCTACCAGTTAGATAATCATTATGCCCATCTAGTTTGAAGAAACTGTCAAGTTCGGTAATTTTACTTTACTAATGAAGTAAGGTGAATGAACAATTTGATAAAAAAAAGAGGAGTCAAATAAAAAAAAAGTGACATTAGAACGTAGTTTTTTTTTACTTAAAAAAAACAAAAAAAAAAAAGAGGACTTCTTATTATTTAGTAGGGATGATGTCAAAATTGAGTTTCGGACACCACCGGTCAAGTAATAAAGTAATAAATGCAGTAAATTAATAAGAGAGAGAAGGGATTACAGTGGTTAAAGTAATAAATGCAGTAAATTAATAAGAGAGAGAAGGGATTACAGTGGTTCGGTCAAAATGGCAGAGGTTGCCTGTAGTGTTTTACTTCCTCAATGAGTTGGGATTACAAGCTAGAGGAATACAAGAGTAGAAGGAAATAGGAAGATATCCCTTTTTTCCTAAGTGCTGGTGGGGCTCCTCGATTTATAGTCTACCCTAACAGACGGGGACGCTCCTATGCAACGTTCGCCCTTGGAGCCCTCGAACTGCCATCGCGCTGGACGAGGCAGGTGAGATATTTCTCCGCAGGACCTGCAGTCCGGAAGCAACGTGGCTGCCCTGACTGATCTCTTCGTGGGCTTGGACCTGAGGTTCATCCTCATTGGTTGGGTCATTTGGGCCTGACTCATCAAGTAGCATGGGAAATTATTTTTTTGATATTTTTTCTACAAAAATAGGTATTTTTGAGATTTGGTACTTCTTATTTGGCCTTATTCTCTCTTCAATTGATCCTTTACTTAGAATGAAGATACGCACCAGGCTCTAAATAAATTTAAATGACAAAAGAAAACAAGGTAATTTGTATCCCCCAATAGGTAACCCCGGTTCATTACCTCCATTTAATCGGCTAAACTTTCCTCGAATAGGATCCGGAATTTCGTTTTCCTAGATTGACCCATTTCCACTTATAGCACACTAGGCTCAGTTTTCTATAAAATGACCAACATACCCCTAGTCTGCCCGAGAACTCGGCATGATCACATCGGCATATTCGTAACTTTAGCACAAACAGACACTCATACCATTCATGAAAAAGAGACTCACAGTTACAGCTGGCTCCTTAATTCCCTTCTAAAAATGTTCCTTCTAAATCCGTGAAATCTTTCCAACCAAACGACCCACAAACGATTTATATAAATACAATCATGAGAGAGAAATGTTGAGGTCAAACTTCGGAATTTGGATTATTCCCAAAAGAGATCTCAACTGTGGCTAACCATGATCAATCCAGACAACTGAACCAACTTCCTCCTTAGAAACTGGAGGTTTTCAAATGCTTATCCACCGTTCAACTGAATAAAAAGAAAAACTGGATTCCAATGGTTCAAATCAATGAACGACAGAATCAAGCCATCAATTACACTGTTTCTATCAAATGGCCATTGCCCATTACCATTCCTTCCTATATAGTTTGTTGCCTAAAACCACCTTTGACTTTACAAATAGAACAGATTAGGCAGTCCGTTTAATGTATAGGAACCATTCAGTCATGTCATTTCTCCACCAATGATTGAATAACAACAAAAAGATGCAATTGTCAGCTTCATCCATCCTATTCGGGTAATTATTGGGCCACCTATAAACCCAAAGCATAATATTAAAACCCTTTTAAATCCCGATATTCAAGTGGGCCATCCAGACGGACACATGCCTGCCTTCCCTATAGTGACTGAACTCCACAGTGGGGTCCTACACATTGGGCCCTCCATTTTGAATGGTTAAGATGTTCAATCCAATTGTAACAAGCCCCACCACTCCTCCCACTCACATATCTCGTCAACCAGCCTGGTGGGCCAGACAAACTAATCGCTGTATAACTAAAGTGGGCCCCACATCGCAGTGTACCCTCCCTCGTGATGTTTAATGTTGGATTATTATATTTGTAGCCGTGGATTTCCATGGCGAGAAAAAGGAAAAAAAAAAAAAGGAAAGGACGAGAGATATTAAGAGAGAGAGAGAGAAGAAGAAGGCACCTTATTTTGCAGCTGCTTTTGCCGCAGGCACAATCGATCGATCGATCGAGAGAGAGAGAAAGACCGAGAGAAGAGAAGACGACAATGGGGAAGAGAAGTAGTGCTACAGCGCAATCGGGCGCAAAGTAGCATCTCTCTCTTTCTCTTTCTCTTTCTCTCTCTCTCTCCTTCGATTCTCATCTCTTCCTCTGCGCTTTCTTTCAAAATCTAAGTCTAAATCAAAATCAAAATCTCCCCTTTTTCGAGCGAAGAGATTGCTTCGAATCAAAGCGATCCAACGCCTCCCCAGAAACACGAACTCGATCCAATTTCTATCTTTCAATCTGGCTGATATCGAAGCATTCATAGCCCTCGATCTCTCCAACACAAAATCCATCCTATTCGATTACAACACGAGGAAGAAGAAGAAGAAGATTACCAAAAGAAGAAATCTCAGAACCAAGAAGATGCTTTGGATCATGAGAGTTTCTGGATTCTTCTCCGCCGCCATGGTCATGATCATCCTATGCCCCTCCATCCACTCCTTCCCCCCGGCTGAAGCGATCAGAGCCACCCATCTCGACGGCCACCTCCGCTTCCAGGGCTCCTCCTCCGATCATCCCCATCGCTTCTCCTTCCGAAAATCCCGCGCATTCCGCAATGCCGACGAATGCAGCCCCGAGTCCGCCGCCGGAGCCACCGTCTGCGACCCTTCTCTCGTCCACATCGCCATCACGCTCGATCTCCAGTACCTCCGCGGATCGATCGCCGCCGTCCACTCCATCCTCCAGTCTTCCATCTGCCCTGAGAACATCTTCTTCCACTTCCTCGTCTCCGACAGCGATCTAGAAGCCCTAGTCCGTGCAACCTTCCCAAATCTCAAGTTCAAGGTCTACTTCTTCGATCCGGAGATCGTGCGGCCTTTGATCTCGACCTCCGTGCGGCAGGCGCTCGAGCAGCCGCTGAATTACGCCAGGAACTATCTCCCCGATCTGCTCGAGCCCTGCGTCGAGCGCGTCATCTACTTGGATTCCGACCTCGTCGTCGTCGATGACGTCGCGAAGCTCTGGGCCACCAGCTTGGGTTCTAGAACAATCGGCGCGCCGGAATACTGCCACGCGAACTTCACCAAGTACTTCACGGGAAGGTTTTGGTCCGACGACCGGTTTTCCGGTACGTTTTCCGGCAGGAGGCCGTGCTACTTCAACACGGGGGTGATGGTGATCGATCTGGTGAAGTGGAGGAGGTTCGGATTCACTAAACGGATCGAGCGGTGGATGGAGATCCAAAAGAGCGATCGGATTTACGAGCTTGGATCTCTTCCACCGTTCCTTTTGGTTTTCGCTGGACACGTGGCGCCCATCGAGCACAGGTGGAACCAGCACGGCCTTGGAGGGGATAACGTGAAGGGCAGCTGTCGGGATCTCCATCCGGGTCCGATCAGTCTCTTGCATTGGAGCGGGAGCGGGAAGCCATGGCTGCGGCTCGACTCGGGCCGACCCTGCCCTCTCGACGCCATCTGGGCTCCTTACGACCTGTACGGCTCGTCACATTGACCGGTTGGTGCCGGTAACCTTTCTTCCTCATTCCTCCTCCTCCTCCTCTTCTTCTGCTTCTTCTTCTTTTCGTATTCGCGATTATATTCTTCGTTTCTTTCAATCTTCTCCTTATTTGTCTAATTTGTTTTCGTTTATTTTTATTAATTTCTTGGGATTTGTATTCTATTGTTGATTGACCTTGTTAATAATTAAATTGAAAAGGGCAAAAAAAAAAAAAACAGGGGGGAAAGGATATTCGTTTTGTTCTTAATGATGTTTTTGAACCTGATGTTCAAACAGGGGGAAATCAGAGCACCTTGTTCAAAACTCCAAACAGTTCTTCTAATAAAATGCATGTGATAAGGGTGAATTTGGTGCATCTGGTTTGGGTGGTTATTGTAGACCGTTTTAGTGCTTACTGCTTGATTTAGGTAATTAAGTTTGATTAAGTGGTGATGTGATTTGTGAAAGCATCTGAAGGTGGGACCCACCTCATGTCGTTGTTGCGTATAAAAGCGATGGGAGTGGAGGTGTGGACATATTCTTCACAGTCTGTTGTCTGGACTTTGGCGTGGGCACATGGCTCCAAATTCCAATTATTGGGTTTTATTATACTGGGGTTTTAGACCTTTCGGCTTTCACTATGGGGTATATGCCCACGTCTATTTTAATGGGGCTTCTCTGGTTTTTGAAATTTTATCAACTGCCTGCTAGCTACCAAAAGAGGTGCTTTATTTTTACTCTACTTCTTCCATGCACGGCACAGTAGAATGTCAGGTATTATATACATTGAAATGATGATGGGGTGATTTTCAAATGGCGTCTTGTTGTAAGGAACCATGAATGGAGGAGTGAGTAGGAATAGCAAGTGTTTTGCTCAAAATGTGGGTGCTAGCTACATCTTTTAAATTACGGTTAGAGCTGAGACTGTGAATAGGGGGCAAGGACACGTAAGCTAGAAGTAAGAACCTAAACAAACAGGCCATGGAGATAGAGGGATAATACGAATAGAAGAGGTTCTCTACCATTCCATCCATGAGCCTCTTGAGCCATTTGGTCAACCCATCGGTTAGACCTGTATGTGTGGAATGGTCGGTTGGGAAGAATATATAAAACAGAAGAAGACCAGCTGTTGTTCATTTTACAGTGAGTGCTGGACCGGATGAATGGACCCAGTTTGCTTGACTTTTTTGGCACTTTTCTTGCTTGATGTACAAGTCGGCATTGCACCTTCCTATGTCCTTTTCTTTTTCTCTGCCTTTTAAAAGAAATTATGGAGTTTTAAACGGGTATATACATGGGTGACTTGTGTTTTTAATTAGTTGTTTTTAGTGGCTAAAGCCTCTTTTAGCAGCCCTGAAAAGGGGAAAGACTTGCCTTGCCCTTGAAATGAAGACCTGAACCGTTTAACACTCGCAGCCAATCTTTCCTTATCTTTGTAACAGGTTTTGTTGATTTTACATTTCGTTATTTGATTGGCAAAAGTTGGTAATGTCGGCCCCTAATCATGTTTGTCATAGAATAATAACTTTGTTGTGTTGTGTTGTGTAGCAGATACAACTTCCCCCTTAAGTCAGGCATTAGTTTACTTGTATGCCCAGTGGGGTAGCCGCGTTCCATATTTTTATGTGGTTATACAGAGGTTGGGCCTCAGGCCTTAGGTGGATTGAATAAATTACTCCCACGTTCTATCACATACTACAAAATTTTTTTTGTCCTTCAATTTCTTCAAACGTTTTTTTTTCCTCCAAGTTCATATAGAAAGTACTCTAAACCTGGCATCCATGAACGTTCTAGAAAGTGGAAACAGGTTTGATGTGTTTTGCTTGCGCACTGAGGTGAGAGAGAACCGATACTGGAGTAGAATATTCTGCCTGTTTAAGGGTTATTTTTTTCAACCCTTCTTCTGCAAGTCTTTAACAGGGGTATCTGTTTATTATTATTAACCAACCGCGTGGTACACTCTAATGGGTATTGGCTATTAATAGCAGCTGGATTTTCTGAAAAGAAAGTTTTCAGATTAAGAAGATCCTGAGGGGATTTCTTTCATCCCTCCAGGCTCCAGGAAGAATTAGATAAAACAATCAAAAAGTCTACATGGACCAACTCGTCCATGGACAGATCCCCTGGTTTTTGGGGGTAAATCACCTTCCATGGTTCTGATGTCAGGTGACTTTCCCCCCAAAACCATGGAAGGTGATTTTCCCCCCCAAAACCATGGAGTTAGTCCATGGATCGGTCCATGGGTTAGTCCATGTAGCAGGGCTCTAAAACAATTACTCCAAAGGTGGTTTTGTATTAAGAGAAAACAGGTGAAGAAATCAACTGTAGAAAATTTATGGCTGATGAGTGGTCTCCACATAGATTGTTAATTGTTTGTTCAGGTGGTCAGAATTGGGGTCATGCATATTTTATCTCTGGATCTTTGGTTGTACAAATTTTCAGTAAACATCAATACCAAAACAATTTTATTAGAAAAACTGACCAATTGACATAATCATGGCATTTCAAATCTCTGGATAATCCCCTCTTCCCTCAGTAAAGGGAACAAAATCTAGCACAGATGTTTTCTAAGAAAGAAATCATCCAGTTTCTCGAACCCTGATCATGTGAGTTAAATGAATGCACTGACAATGCAATCTACAGCTTCCTGGCCGTGCATTCCTTTCAGTGATCCTCACCATTTTTTCTCACAGGGCTCACAGAGTAAGTGAGAAACTGTTCTGCAGCAAAGAGTTGCACTGATCGCGAATCTGGTGGTAGCTCAGTTGGTGGGTTGTTGTAGCACCGATGGTGAGGGATTTATATGAGTGAGTGTGTGACTACTTAAAAATAATCGAAAAAAAAAAGGGGGGTCGCATTAACCTACAATCTTGGGATCCTGTAATTGGGTTTTGGAATGGACGGTAAAAAGATCTTACTACTGGCCAATGTTCAGCTGCAGAATGTTACCACTAGGATTAAAAGGCTCGTCATGCGAGTTAGTTAGTTTTGTTAATTTTGGGCTACTAACAGTTTCTACGAAGGAAACTCCATCCCAGGTTTGCAAAAAATTAATTCTTCGTATACCCTCCAAGTTTCTCTATTTTCCATGTTACTCCTGCAATTCTGCACTTCGCTCTTGAGTAACAAAACTCGGGTTGCGTTTGGGTAAAGTGAATATTCCACACTCGGTGGAGAAATTCAAGGCGTGGAAATACGTGTTTTCCCTTTTGCTCTCTTTGATATAGAATGCAATGAGAGAATGCAAAGAAGTAGAGGTGGAGAAAATAAAGGCACATATGTTGCTGACTTTGTGCGAAATTTTTTTGATCCCATCCCTTGTCCCCGATGGAGTCACTTTTTTGTAGAACCATAAAAAAATTGCACTCCTTTTAACATCAAACGATAAAAAAATAGAAGAAATGTTTATTTTTACGTGAAATGTTCTACTATTTTGCATCATTTTAAAGAAAATAAAAAAGTTGTTTCACAGACACCAAAATATGTGGCTTAACATAGGCGCGTTCTTTATTTTTACAACAGAGCTTTCCCATCATGTGGTCCACTATTTCACTGACCAAGATGCAATGAAGGAGAGATGAAAAATCAATTTCTTTTAGGTGCAACGGTCTCTAATCCAGCACGTTCCCAACATCCAGAAAAAGGTCTGGAAGTCTTTTGGAATGTCCCAGTTTTGTCAAAATAGAACTGATGGCAAAATGTCATTTGATATTGTTTAGTGCTGCAAGTGTAGGTGAGATGTTGCAGCTTGACTCGGTTGAGATTTGAGGTTGTGATGGCACCTTTTGTGGGTGGATTGCTACCTTTTTTTAAAGGAGGAAAAGCTTTTCCATGTGGCACATGATGACAATGGAAAGGTCTTGGGTCACAGCTCTTTACAGCTAAAATCACAAGGATCATCCCCAGCCGATGGCCCACCAATTCCTTTGCACGCATTCTCGTCAATTGGCACCTAAAGACAAAATTCCGGTGCACAATATCCCAAGTCTTATCTTATATTGAAAACACTAAGGTCTGAGTTGGAGAAAAAGATCATCAGCATCACGTCAACAAAATTGGTGGTAGGAAATCTCACTTTTTTTACTCAATTTGACAATTCGTTGTTATGAACAGAATAGTAAAAAAGAATTCCTGCAAAATTACCATTTCAAGAAGATAAAACCTAAGACAACAATAAAATGATTTAAAATCCTATGACTCATGTAAAGAAGAATGCGTTAGCATTTGTGATTGCGAATTGACTCCCATATGATATTTGGGCCTACCAACTGGGGCAAGTCCTTGATCCAAGGCTTCATGGGATCGAGCTGTCGAGAAATTTGATGAGTTATATCCGTGTGGAAAAGGCCTTATTAGATTACATGGTGGATGCCCTTTTTCTTCCCTTTCAAAAAAGGTAAATTACAAAGTCAAGAAAGCAACAGGAAACTACACAAAAATCCAGACTCTATACATACGCCCGAAAGACAGTCACAGGAATTCCATAGTTGAGCGTCCATGGTATTTTGTGTTAATATCAATCTTACGATTTGTAATTCTTGAAGATAGATACCATTAACAATATGGTTTTAATTCACGGGCGAGGTGTCTAGTTCATGTCCAGGATGGCATAGCTGCGCCAAGGAAAAGAATCAAAGAAGCATTTGAGCATGAATTTCCAAAATAGATAACATTTTTTTTTTTTTTGAGAGAGAGAGAGATATTCTTACCAAATCAGAAATCTCCTTCAGTAAGTAAACTTTGTGTACCCAGACTTGGTATTATGTCACAGTGTGGGACATTTTTAAGATACCGAGAATAACCGAGTTTCGGTAAAAGTACTGGCTAGGCATGTCATGGTCACGGTCTTATGCATCTCGGCAATAGTACCAGAATGCTTCCATATTAAGGTCATGCCTGACCTCGGTACCATCTTCAGTTCGGTTCGGTTAACCGAGACGAGCACTAACTCTTAATCAGTTACAATTGTACCTCTATAAAGACTCAACCACGTTACAGAACGTATGGGGAGACAAGGACATGCATCGGATAGAGATAAGAAGTTATCCTTACCCGGTGGTTACGTCTACAATCCCTGAAAGAGCAGGATCCACAACTTCCGAGAAATCAGGATAAGGTCCGATAGGACTCTATCATTAAAAAATCAGAGTAAGGTCCGATGAGACTCTACTATTAAAAAACTAGGGTAAGGTCCGATGGGACTCTACCTCTCAAGAATCAGGACAAGAGTCATAGGACTCCCGGCTTATATGTACAAAAAGCTAATCCGGAAAAGGTATGCAAACACGCCCAAAATTCTATTTCCCCCTCTTATCCTTTGTTGAGTTATCGAATTAACTTACGCATCGGAGAGCCTTACGCCGAAAACAGTTAGGTCTCTGATCGCTATTCTCTTCTTCCCTTTCAGGTTTTTTCCCACGAAACTTTATATCCACCCGAATAAGTCTGTAATTATTTAGTCACGCACCACCACAATTGCACCTATAAATGCTGATAGTATCTTTCCATCCTCTCTCTCAAAATACCACCCGTGCTTGCCGTCTTTGTAAACGGATCATATGCACCATCAAAATTCAGCTTCACCTGCCCATACAATAACCCCAGCAATTTATTGGTTGTGATGTAGTCTTTCATGTCTTTTGATCGATCTAGTCCCCAGCCAACAGCCAAGGGGTACGGTATCTAACCTTATAGTACTAACTTCAATATTAGAAAGAGCCTTCCAAGCTTCCTGGTACTTTCTCCCCAGAGGGCAAGGTATGGTTTCAGGATCTTTGAATTTGATGGAAAAGTGTTGGGAAAAGGCCTCTATTAGTATCATTACTGCCTCTATTGTTACTGCCTCTATTGTTCCATGTATTGGCGTTTTTGGGTTGAAATGTCAAGAAGTGGAGGATAGGACCGTAAATGTTTTGATGGTCTCAAAGAGAAAGAGACTACTTTACCAATTGAGTCACGGGTATTTGACATATTCATACATCACAATGTTTCACAAAGTGGTGAACTAAACGTATAACTTGTACAAGTCTTTCCTTTTTTCCATTCGATCCAATCCATTCGTTCCTATCTACGAGATTGCAGACATTTCTGTGATACCGTCTAATAGAGAAACAAATAATCAATTTGGATAGAACTTATTATCTACTTTTTTCAGATATGAGTCTATTTGATTCAAAAGAGAAAAACTTGTATCACTATCACCATCTCAATTCAAATATGGGTTTGATTCACACTCCATGTTTTGAGAAATATTTAGCATCCGGAAAGAGGAAAGAACAGAGTCTTTGTCTAAAGAAAAAATGTTGAGAAGGGAAAGTAGGTAGAACCCTTGAACGAGATGGTGTATTTTTTTTTTTTTTTTTAAATCTCTCAAAATGGAATATGTTCCAAACCTATATGCCATGGTTCCTTACGTGGACAGGGTGTAATCATTATCAATTGATTATATTCTTTTATTATTCTTTTTCACTAGAGAGCGCTCTCCGTGGTTTCTGTTTTTTCTTTTCGTTGAATAAACACTGTCCAGCCCTTTGCTTCATTTGACACCGTTTGAGGTGTAGGCTATTGATTCTTGAAGAAATTTATGTAATTGAGTGTAGGGACGTTAACTCATCCAGCGTCCGCGTGGCGGTGCCCGGATGGTTGTATGTCCCCCACAGGGGATAGGCGGAGCCCAGGGCCCCGCGCCTATTGTGTACACTCGGGCTGTAACCTTGTGGCTGTAACCCTTGTGCGTTTGTCCCACATACACCCTTAGGTTACGCTCAGGCTAATATACCAAGGGTGGGAGGCCCTCACACTCGATGTGGCACAAACGCACAAGGGTTACAGCCCGAGTGTACACAATAGGCGCGGGGCCCTGGGCTCCGCCTATCCCCTGTGGGGGACATACAACCATCCGGGCACCGCCACGCGGACGCTGGATGAGTTAACGTCCCTAGTGAGGTGTAGTGGTACACCCTTAGGTTACGCTCAGGCTAATATACCAAGGGTGGGAGGCCCTCACACTCTATGTGGGACAAACGCACAAGGGTTACAGCCACAAGGTTACAGCCCGAGTGTACACAATAGGCGCGGGGCCCTGGGCTCCGCCTATCCCCTGTGGGGGACATACAACCATCCGGGCACCGCCACGCGGACGCTGGATGAGTTAACGTCCCTACATTGAGATTTATGAATTAGCTGTTCTCCGGTACGAATTTTCAGATTCTCCTCCAATACATGTGGTTAACTCTGCATGTTAAAGAGGGAACAGCTCCTTACCTGAGTGGTAAGGAGTGAAAGTCTTCACCTGGTTGCCCGGAGGCAGTCGTTTAAGTAAAACGACTATGAATTTTCCGACGGCCCTAAATGTGGGCAGGCCGTCGTATTTATGGATAAACGACGGCCCATGGCCGTCGTTTATGATCAATTTTGACCTAGTGACCTGGCTGTTAGGGTTTGAATCCTGGGTATGCCACTTCTTCCCACATGTATGAGTTTCTCTTTCCACTTATGTGGGCTTTCTTCTCGCATATGTGGACTCCTTTTCCATTTGAGTGGGCTGTCTTCCCATGTGTGTGTGGGCTCTCACTTGGGTTTCAGCCGGTTTGGCTTGGTTAACAAAAAACACTCTGCATGTCTAGCAAAGGTTTGGGAGCTGTTCATACCTGATGTGCTGAAATGTTTTATGTCAACTATTTGAAAATACAATCATTGCAACTATGGACAACTAAGGTCCATTTTGACGTGGACATTGGCACATATATGTTAGATTGTATGTCCTCAATCCAGTAGATGATGTAAATAAATTGATTTATTCCTTAATTGATTAATTATTTTCATATTATATTCATATGATGAATTAGATTTTATTCTATAGTTGTACATAACTAATACAAAATGACATGATGGTTCATGAGATGAACCGGATCCCACAAGTATATTAAATTTAATCCATGTGTGTGAATGAAATTCACATATAGGAGATATTGATCACAAATCTTATACTTGAAGGAATTTCACAACCAGTGATGAGACTGAGCATCTCATATGTACAAGGTCGTAGCACGATAGTCACTATAAGATAGTGTGGTTTGTCTGAACCATCAGAGTGTAAGACTATGGGTTGTTGTACTAGTGCATTGGATGTACTAAAAGACCATGAGTAACATCTTATGCAAATCTATCTCTCGTTAAAAACTGCTCTCATAATTCACAAGCAATAGGCTCTTAATCATGAGAGATTAATGGACTCAAGTTTATTCTATACATTTACTTTTAGTTACCAATGAGTGAGGCCAACTTTAAGTCAACACATCTGTGTCGTGGGTACGTGAGACTGTGGGAACATATAATTCTCAATATAGAAATCTATCATCTAAGAGAAAAATATCTCATTGTGTCAATTAATGAATTTTATTATTGGTAAGTGCGCACCCATCTTAATTAAGAGTTAATTAGATGGTACTGATGATTACTGTGATTAATTGGGTCACAAAGATGATAAGATGTGGTTCTAATTTGGATGGACGGATTTATTCCAATAGATCTATGGATATAATTGATGGAGGGACCAACTTGCAGTAATTGGGAAGATTAGGGTCTTCTTGTAAATATTCCTAAGGAGTCGTTTGTCTTTTACGCATGCAATATGTAAATACAATTTACACATGTAAATGATGAATATTCAAATTTTAAGTATGTAACGTTTATACATGCATTTTTTTTACAACGTTTGTCTAACACTATTTTCGCATCATTTACATATGTGATTTATTTTAACATGTTAATTTGTTTCAAGATAT